>OY728127.1:275999724-276599724 GCA_963277665.1 Viscum album
GATAACATGAAGAAAGGGATGAGCTAAAATACCAGGAATGGAATAAGCATAATAATAAAGCTTTAGCACATGAGTTAGAAGACATGGAATAATGATATAAAGGAATGGAACATATGGAATAATAACATATAAAAATGGAGTCATAATAATGTGTAATAAACATAAAACATTACTTTATCATGAGTAAAGTCTCATTGCAAATAGAGGATCACAAGTCAAGGTTAACCACCAAGACCGTTGCACATAGTAGCACAAGTTAAGGCTAACCGCCAAGACCATTGCACATAACGTCTCATGAGACTCAAATTTGTCCAATGTATTGGAGTTATATATGGTAACACCCATATTAACATTTTCAAGAATATTATTTCCCCATAAAGAATAATATATAACCAATCATACATAAACATAAGGGTACACATTGAAATGAAACGAGGATCATAATCATGCCATAAAGCATAATGAATTGGCGTATCATACAAGTTTACATGAAAGAAATGAATTAAAACTTACGTGTAAATTCATAAGAGAAAACAATAATATATAATGGTAAGTGGTTTCAAATATAAGTGACATCATGTAAGAAGAGTATTTAATAATGTTTTTCATTAAACATTTTTGTGCGGTTTTAAGGAAAATACTAAAGAGAATTTAAAATAGAAAAGAAAAAAATATTTTATATAAAACCAGAAGTGAACCAATAAGGTTTTAATAATAAAAATAGTTGTTTTATAAAAATAATGGTGTCTTAAAACAGATTACAGAGTTCTCTATAAATTTAGTAAGAATTTTGGAAGTTCCCTTAAAACAGGTTTCTTTTTCAAGAAGTATTGAGGAGGGAGCCATTAAAAAAAATGTATATCCCAGAAAATGAATTATGATTGGATATTGATACATGATGTTGGATAATATAAAAAAACTATAATATTTACAAAAAAAAATAATAGATAACTTCATTTGGGTAAAAATAAATATAGAGCATCCTGAAGGAATAATTGTTGTTTGGGTAGAATCCCTTACCTTAAGTATGATGGTGTCCTTCAATTGATCGTAATGTAATGGATAACAAAATTACATTAATTAATTAATATTTTAAGAACCTATTAATCATGTAATTGATTTATTATAACCTTATTAATTTCATTAATGACATTTTTTATGGGTTAAGAGGTTCAATTTCATTGTTTGGGAGTGTTTGTTTCCTTGGTTTTCATGATTGGTTTACTTATATACATGTGAAGATAAATATGTAAGATAAGAATGGTTGTATAAAATTTAAGTTGTATGTTATTAGTGAACATAAAAAATATTTCATGGTTATAAAATTCATTTTGTTATTTTGAGTGAAGATGAATCAATATATAAAACTTTAATGATAACCATTTTGGTTAATTGGCAGTTTTTGATCACATCGAACACATTTTGGTTTTTAAATTAATATCAAGTGTAAAAAAGATTCCAAAACCTTAAATAAGATATGATACATATATTATATCCTTTTTCAACCATATAAATGGTTTAATTACTAGAATTTAAGATGGTAATAGAAATTAAAAACCCTTCATCCTTGAATGTGATAAATTAACACATCTCAGATGGTGTTTTCATTTCTAGTATAAAAGGAGGGGGAAAGGAGAGATGATGATGAATTATTAAATTATAATAACAAAATTATTTTACATATAAGTTAATAGAGTTATTATAACCTTTTTATGTAAGGAGGTGTGGAAAGAAAATGAAAGAATGGAACTTGAAATAAAATAGAAGAAATGATAAGAGGAGTTTACCTCTTAAATATAGCTTCCTTGAGAACCTCTTGGGGGGAGTGGATTTGGTCTTTTGAAGTGACAAATTGACAATGGAAGTGGGATAGGGGGATATTTGAGTAGAATTTGGACTAGGAATAGGGCTTGAGAGTAGTGACGATATGAGTTAAAGAGGGGTGATATTTATAGTGGAGGAGAGGAGGGGTTTCCAATTATTTGAATCATTAGTCAAGACTATGAATAGTCTTGATTATTGGGAAAACAATAGTAAATAGAGCATGTGAGTTCAATACAATGGCCATTTACATCATCCATAACTCAATAATGATGCAGAAATTCATTTATTTAGCTTTTATCATAAATTATCATATTTTACTATTCACCAACAATTCAAGTATTTTAGAAAAATCCAAAAAATTCACCCTAACCATTTTTAAACATTTATAATTAAAAAATGAACTCTTTTTTTCAAAAATAATTTTCTAAATATGAGAAATTTAATTTTTAATTAAAATCATAAATTGCTTGGAAATACATATTTTAAAATTAAAACTTCTTTTCTAACACATTGAAAAATTAATTAAGGTCTCATAAAATTATATTTTGATCAAGATAAATAACAATAATAATTTATGAATTTAGTTTATTAAGATAATTTTCTTTTCATTTTTAATATTAGTCACAAAATTGTAATTAAATATAAAAGACATACAAAAATACTAACACATTATTAATAACTGTTTTTAAAAATATTTACTTATAATATGATATAATTTTATCATAGTGTCACATATAAGATGGATAAATTTTATTTATACTTTCATTGGTGAGGTTACTATTACATTGGTTGGTTTACTTTTCATACGGGTCACAATACTATTCCAAAGGCCAAGTTACTATTTCATCAGTATATATTCCATAACTTTAAGAGATACCTTTTATTTCACCCCTTATTTATTTATAAGGTTTATATTGTGTTCTATAAGTAATCTTATGGGATTATACTATAAGACATAGTTATAAGAAAGGAATTCCATTGATAAAACATTGGGTCATTACATTCTTCCCCCTATAAAATTTCACCCTTGAAATTTTATTTTACATTCTAAGTCGTAAGTAGGTGTGGGTACTTTTCCTTCATTACTTTCTCCAGTTCCCAGGTTGCCTCTTCATACTTACGGTTCTTATATAGTACATTGACCAAGTGATTAGTCTTATTATGTATAACTTTATCACTACGATCCAATATTTTCATTGGATACTTCTCATAACAAAGATCACTCTCTAACTCTACTATATTTGAAGATAGTACGAGTGAAGAATATGTTATGTACTTCCTTAAGAGGGATACATGGAAGAAATCATGTAATTTAGACATGGTAGGTGTAAGTTCTAGTCTATAGGATACAAATATAACATAATTAATAATATCAAAGGGTCTGATGTACTTGGGACTTAGATTTCCTTTTTTCCCAAACCTCACAACCTTATTGCATGGTGATATAAGGAGGAACACCATGTATCCAACTTTAAACTCAAGGTCTCATAGACAATTGTTTGCATAAATCTTCTGTCAACTTTGGGATTCCTTGATGTGATGTTGAAGGGATTTTACCTTCCCCATAATTTCTTCCACCATTTCAGGTCCTAGCATCTTACACTCACCGACTTCATCCCAACATGCTGGTGTTCTGCACCATTCCAATAAAGGGATTCATATGGTTCCATTCAGATGCTGAAGTGGAAATTATTATTTTAAGAGAATTAGTTGAGTTAAAGATGTTGGTCCCACCCTCCTTTGAAGTCCATAAAATAGGCTCTCAACATATTTTCCAATGTCTGAATAATTCACTCAGATTGGCCATCAGTTTGAGGATGATTGGCCATACTGAAGTTAATCTCAGTTCTTAGAGCATGCTAGAGTATTTTCCAAAACTCTGAGGTGAATCTCATATCTCTATCAGATAAAATATATAGTGGTACTACATGTTTCCTTACCACCTCTTTAATATATATCTATGAAAGATGGTCCACTGAGAATCCCTCTTAAATTTTGATCAAGTGTGAATTCTTTGTAAGGCAATCCAAAATGACCCATATAGCATTGTTTCCTTTGGGTTTCCTTGGAAGTCTAGTGACAAAGTACCTGGTGATTTCCTCCCACTTCTAGGTCTGTATGGGTAGTGGTTTCATCATCCCCTTATACTTTTTCTTTTACCCTTCATTTTCTGACATACTAGGCACTTTGATGTATACACAACAATCTCTTTCATATTGTCCCACTAATAATTCTCTCGGAGGTCTTGATACATCTGTGTGTTCCATGGGTGAATAGATATGGTTGATCTATGTGATTCGTTCAGAATATCCTTCTTTATCTCTTGGTCAGATAGTAAAAATAATTGTGACCCAAATCTTACAACTCTTTCCTTGTCAATATTGAACTCAGAGGATTTCCCATTTCTGATAGCTTCAACCCTTTTCTGAATTTCTATATCATTTATTTAAGCATCCTTTATTTTCTCTATGAGGGATGGTTGAGCAACCATTTGATAAATGATTGATGATATTCCTCCCTTAATTATTCCAATGTCCATCCTCTGCAAATCTATGAAGATTTGATCCTTTTAAATTTTCATCATTATTAAAGATGCATGATCCTTTCTACCTGGAGCATCTATCACCTTATTTTCCTCACCAGGATAGTAGTGGATTTAGAAGTCATAATCCTTGATGATCTCTAAGAATATTCACTAGTGAATATTTAGCTTATTATGTGTGAATATATATTTGAGACTCTTGTGATCAATATATGTCTCACACTTTTCCCCATAGAGATAATGCCGACATATTTTCAATGAAAAGATCACAACTGTTAGCTCCCGATCATGCGTGGGATAGTTTTGATCATGGTTTTTTAGATTCCATGAGGTGTAGGCTACCCCTTTATCATTTTTAATTAGTACACAACCTAATAATTTCTTTAAAGCATCACTTTACACCACAAATATTTCTCCACTTGTTGGGAGTGTGAGTACTGGGGCAGTGATAAGCCCCTTTTTGAGCTCCATAAAGCATTCCTCACATTCTTGAGTCTATAAAAACTTCACTCCCTTATAATTCATCTAGTTCATTGGGTTTGATAATTGTGAAATGTTCTTAAAAAATCATTGGTAATACCCATATAGACCAAGGGATCTATGGATCTCCATTACATATGTTGGCCTGAGACACTCTTTAATTGCCTTTGTCATGAAAGGGTCTATAGATATCCCATTTATGGTGATAAAATTCCCCAAGAATGATACTTCCTCCATTGATAACTCACATTTACTGTACTTTGCATAAAGTTTCTCCATTCATAAATTCATCAACATAGTATTCAAATGCTCTTCATGTTCCTCCGTTCTCTTGGAGTAAATCGGAATATCATTAATAATGACTACGAAAAATTTGTTAAGGTAATCTCTAGACATTATTCATTAAATCCATGAATATTTATAAAGAATTAGTGAGTCTGAAGGGCATCAATATGAACTCATAGTGTTCATACCTAATTTGAAATGGAGTTTTGGGAATATATTCCTTCCTCACCATTAATTGGTGATATCCCGACCGAAGGTCCACATTAGAGAAATAATTATCCCCATGTAGCTGATCAAACAAGTCATATATTCAAGGAATGTGATACTTGTTCTTTATCTTGATTTTCTTAAGTTAATGATAATGAATGTAGATGTTCATTGATCCATCCTTCTTCTTAACAAAGAAGACTGGTGCTCCCCAAGGTGAAGCACTTGGGCGTATAAAACCCTTGTCTAGATTCTCCTGTAATTGCTTCTTTAGCTCTTCCAGTTCAACAGTGGACATTCTATAAGGTGTCTTCGATATAGGGAGGGTTCTAGGAATCAGAAAAATTGATTACCCAAACTTATGACCAAGAGTAATACCATGAAAATATTCTAGGAATACATCATTGTAATCCCTCATCCTGGACGTATCTTCGAGAAGTATCATCTCCTTTGTCTCAATAATTTTAGAAAGATTTGGTTTCTCAAAGGGAAAAATTATCCACACTTGAGATGGTGATTCTGAAGGAGATACATCTTTCTCCTCACACTTTTATAGTATTGGAGGATACTCTAGGATGTAAAGATCGATCTCCCTTTCCTAACAGTTAATGTTGGCTTTGTATAAAGATAACCAATCCATGCCTAATATAACATCGAACTCCAATAAAGGAAGTATGACAAGATTTTTTGGGAGGTTTAGTCCACAAACATTAACTAGGTAAGAGTTATATACTTTGGATGCAATAATTTATCACTTTTCTGTTCTCCCAGATAACTCAATCTCCAAATTTTGAGGTAGTGTTTGAATAGTTCTACTAAACTTTCAAGATATGGAAAAATGCGTAGAACCATAATCAAATAGTAAATTAAATATTTTTGAATGAATAACTAGCATACCTATCACCACATCATTGTCTCGATCAAACTCACTAGTAGTGATAACATTATCCCTCCCTCGTTTTATTGGAGTATGTTGTTTATTACCTCCAACAACCCTTATCTTAGGGAATTTTTTTGCATAATGTCCATGTTCCTAGTAGTTGTAACACTACACTATAGGTTGATTGTTGATATAAACCTTCCTTTATTATTCCATGTTAGTGGGATTATTTCATATCCCTTCGGATTTTTTAAGAAAGATGTCCCATTTTTTCACATTTGAATCAATTTATAGTTCCCATTAGATAGTTCTACGGATGCTTCTTCCCACAATTTTGACATGTAGGATGTTCGATCTTCTTTCCATCATGGGATTTATTTTATAAACCACCCATATTAGACTCCATTTTACACTTTTTTTCAATGGGAAAATGAGACCACTGAGAGTCTCCGATCTTTATTTCAACCATGAGGGCACAATAGAAAATATCTTCACAACTATCGAAGTCACGAATCTACAACACTTTTTACAGACTTTGCTTTAGTCTACTAAAGAATAGACCCACCTTACTTTCGGTGTTCATGACAAAGACAGAGGTGTATCTTGCAAGCCTTTTGATTTTTTCTTCATAAACCCTGATGGATTCATCTTACTTCTTCCTGAGTCTGAGGAACTCTCTATCCATCTTGAGGTAGTGGGTTTGGGAAAAATATTTATTGAAATGCATTTTCTGGAATTCCTCCCAATCCATGGAATTAATTTCCTCCTAAGACATCATATTATTGATAATTTTCCACCACTAGTCATCTTCCACATCAAAATGATAGACTATCAGTATGAAATTATCTTCTTATGATCACTAAAAGATAAAGAATATATTTTCAATGGAGTTAATCCACTATTCCCTGTGGTGGGGATCAAGAGATCCACTAAACATGGTAGTCCATTCCCACATGAAGGATTAAATGGAAACATTATCTTTCTTTGGAGGAGGAGGGCCTTCCACATGATTCAAGTTATTATTCATAACTTGATCCAACTGATCAATTACTCTCATAAATTTTTGAGCACCCATTCCCCTTATATCAGACATATCATTAGGGAAATCATCACATTTCCTATTTCATTGATTTTGGCATGTGTTCTTATATTTCCCACTATTAACTAATAAAAATAACGTATAATTCGGGGGCTTGAATACTTAGCTAATAAGCATAAAAAAGGAAAATTTAAACATAAAAGGATAAACTCTTAAAGGAAAAGTATATCCTAACTTGTGATTCACTAGGTTTCAATCTAGGATATCCATGATCTATTTCCTAACATATATTCTTATGGTATTTTTCCCTTAATAATGGTTTATACTAATCATATTAATTTACCAAATAAAATATCCCAGGAGTGTCAAACCAAGATTGTAACAAGGCCCATTTTTCTGCAACAGTTCACATATGAGTCTAGCTTAAAGCGGTGTTTTTGGGTTTTACCCCTAGATATATATGTGCCAGATCCGCATATAGTTGTTTGTATCCATAAAATGAAGTATTTTTTTTAGTAAACCACTTACTCTATACTTACCAAAATTTAGAGATGTTTTCTTAAACGTAGTCTCATTCTTAAGGTTATTACAAAAGTGCTCTATTTCGGATCTCAAAAAATAACTAGATCATCCTATGATACTAACTTTAGTGACCTTATCCTTTTACACATATCATTATATTATTTTAATAATAACAAAACATCATATTATAATCCACGTATTGTGAAGTATAGTGTCTTGGAAGACTAGGTACATAAGACCGAAAACGTGGGACTAAATGAAATTTTTTATTATTTAATCTTCATAAAGAGGTCCTAACTTGCATTTTGATCATACATATTCATAGGATAACCAAAGGATAATATGAAAAAATGTATGAGCTAAAATCCTATTAAGGGAATAAGTATAATAATAAATCTTTAGCACATAGGATAGTAGGCATGGCATAATGATATAAAAAGGAATGGAACATATGGAATCATAACATATAAACACGAGATCATATAAACATGGAGTCATAATAATGTGGCCGAAAGATAAAAAATCACATTATCATGATTTAAGGTTTATTTCACATAGAGGATCACACATCAAAGTTAACCACCAAGACCGTTGCACATAATAGGATGAGTCAAGGCTAATCGCCAAGACTATTGCACATAATAGATCATGAGACTCAAATTTACCCAATGAATTAGAGTGATATCTTAGAGAACCCATATTAAAATGTTCATGAGTATTATTTCCGCATAAAGAATCTTACATAATCAATCATACATAAACATAATGGTACCCATGGAAAGAAATGGGTATCATAATCATATCATAAAGAATAATGAATGGGTATATCATAAAAGTGTCCATAAAAGAAAGTAATTAAAACATACATGAACATTAATAAGGTAAAATAATCATATATCATGGTAAGTGGTGTCAAAAATAAGTTAAAACATGTAAGAAGAGTTTTTAAGAAATTTTAGTATTAAAATATTTTAGTGCGTTTTAAGGAAAATAATAAAGAGAATTTAAAATAGAAAAGGGAATAATAATTTATATTGAATAATAAGTGAACCAATAAGGTTTTAATAATAAAAATAGTGGTTTTATAAAAATAATAATGGCATAAAATAGATTTTAGAGTGCTCTTTAAATTGAGTAAGAATTCAAGAAGTTCCCTTAAAACGGGTCTGCTTTTCAATAAATATTGAGTGGGGAACCATTTAAAAACATATATATCTCTGAATGATAATGAAGGTTGGATATTGATACATGATTTTTTAGAATATGCACAATATTAAAAATATATACATAAAAAATAATAGATAACATAATTCAGGTAAAAATAAAGTTAGATCAACTCGAAGGAATAATGAAGGTTCAGGTAGAATTCATTACCTTAAGTCTAACAGTGTCCTTCACTTGATCTTAATGTCCCATAGAAAAATATTATGTTAATTAATTAATTTTTAAATAACCTATTCATAATTTAATTGATTTAGTATAACCTTATTATTTTCATTCATGACCCTTTTGATGAGTTTAGAGGTTCAATTTTATTGTTTGGGAGAGTTTGTTTCCTTGGTTTTCATGATTAGTTTACTTATATACATGTAAGGATAGACATGTAAGATGAGAATGTTTGTTCATAAATGAAGTTGTATTTTATTAGTTAATATACATAATATTATAGGGTTATAAAATTTATTTCTTTATTTGGAGTGAATATGAATCATTATATAAAACTTTAATGATAATTGTTTTGGTTAATTGGATGTTTTTGATCACATCAAACACAATTTGTTTTATAAATTAATATCATGTGTTAAAAAGATTATAGAACCTTACATAAGATATAATAAATATATTATAGTATGTTTCAAATGTAAAAATGGTTTCATGACCATAATTGAAGATAGTAATAAATATTGAAAACCCGTTATCATTGAATGTGATAAATTAACATATCTCAGATGGTGTTTTCATTTCTAGTTTAAAAGGGGGGTGAAAGGGGAGATGATGATGATTTATTCCATTATTATAAAAAACTTATATTAAATTTAAGATACTAGATTCATCGTAACATTTTAATGAAAGGAGGTGAGGAAATAAAAAGAAATAAGGTAACTTGAAATAAAATAAAGGAAATTAAAAGAGGAGTTTACATCTTGAATATAGCTTCCCTGAGAACAACTTTTGAGGATAATATTTGGTCTTTTGAAGAGACCAAGGGATGCTGGACAAGGGATAGGGGCATAGGAAAAAATTTTAGTAGAATTTTTTCTAGGCACGAGGCTTGATATGAGTGAAGAGAGGAGGTAAAGATGGGTGATATTTATAGTGGAGGAGGGGAGGGGTTTCCCATTATTTTAATGAATAATTTTATATTTTTTCTCAAGGTTATGAATAATATTGATTCTTGTGACAAAAAATAGTAAATATAGCATGTTAATTTTAACCAATGGCCATTTACATCATCCATGACTCAATCATGATTTATAAATTCATTTATTTAGAATTTATAGTAAATTGTTGTATTTTACTATTCGCGAAAAATTCAAGTATTTTAGAAAAATCACAAAAATTCACCCTAACCATTTTTCAACATTAAGAATTCAAAAATGAGCTCCATTTTTCAGAAATTATTTTACCAATATGATAAATTTAATTTATAATTAAAATCACAATTTACTTGAAAAATAAAAATTTTAAAATTAAAATTGCTTTTCTAACACTTTGAAAAACTAATTAAGGTCTCATAAAATTATATTATGATCACAATATATAAAAATAATAATTCAAGAATTCATTTATGAAAATAAATTTTCTATTAATTTAAAAAATTAATTACAAAATTATGATTAAATATACATGGTTTGCAAAAATATGTGCACTTTATTAATAATTATTTCAAAAATTATTTACTTATACTATGATATAATTTTATCATAGTGTCACATATAAGATAAATAAATATTATTTATACTTTCATTGGTACTTTTACTATTACATTGGCTAGTTTACTATTCATAAGGGTCACATTACTATTCCAAAGGTCAATTTACTATTTCATCGGTTTTTGTTCCTTAACTTCAAGAGATACCTTTTATTTCACTCCTTATTCATTTATAAGGTTTATATTGTGTTCTAAAAGTAATCTTATGTGATTATAATATAAGAAAGAATTATAAGAATGGAATTCCATTGATAAAACATTTGGTCATTACAATTACATACTATTGTAAATTTCCTTCATCAATACACCATATTTACATTATTTTTTAAGTTTATTTCTTTAATAAATGGAAAATACATGGGTTTTATGTTGTTTATTTGTAATGGTAAAGATGAAAACACTTAATAATGTATCTTTCATGTATTTTAAGATTGTCATTAAATCCATTCTATATTTTTTTAACCTTGCTAACCATTTCCTTATAAATCTATTCACTTTCTGTTAAATAAAAACAGACTTTATCACCGAGTAAAGTGATTGTATTTATTTCACATCATATTTTATACTCATGTAGTGGACAATTTGTTCTTCTTTTATCTTAATGATTGCTTCTTTTATTTCCTGGATGTTTTTTGTGTCTAAAAAACATTAGTATTTAATTTAATCTATGTTTACTTCCTTCATTACTATATTCCATAATCAAGAATCTATTCTCCAGTGTGAAAAATTGGTTTAAATTACAAGTTATTCTTTACAAATTTTCATTCATAACCTTTTTTTCACTCATCCATATTGTTTTTAATCCTTCTACAATAACTACATCTATTTTTTTCTCAACATGATCAATGTTGTGATAAGCCATCAATGATACTTGAGGAATTCTCAATTTTCTTTCTACCACATAATCATATAAACCCATAAATATGTTTTTTAAATGAAAAATAAAATTTCCTCCTTCCATTATCCCTTTATTTCATTTTATTAGGATATCTCATATTGGAATCTCCATTATTTCTATTGTTGTAGTACCTCACTATATGGCCATGGATAAAACCAACATAGAATTTCATGATGAAAAATTTATACCCTCTAATAGAATTAAATTGATGTAATGTATCATTAGGTATCCCATGATTTCACATATTCAATTTTTCCTTAAAAAATCCATTTTTTATAACAATTCCATAAAAATAGCACTTCTTTTATATTATACTTTAATATTTTTTTCTTTCTAAATCTAACATTCTGATTTTTCTTCTCTATTAAATCCAGATTTTTATTTTTCTTTCCATTGAATAAATTATCCACATGAGAAAATTTAGTATTTATGTTATTACTTATTACATTAATAACTTCCTCAAGAATATAAATCCTCAAATCCTTCTCCATCATTTTACCTTCCAAATTCTTTAGGAGAGTTTTCTTTTCAACATGAAAAACCTTCACTTTGTCTTTATAATTATCTCTGAGTGTAGACATTAATGCTTTATGGGATTTCTCTTTTTTCCATGCTCAACCAAAACATAGGAACATGTTATTCAATTATATCAATTTGTTACTTCATTTTCTTATTAATTATTGAAATTAAATCCTTTGAAGACTACTTCTACTCCATCAACATTATTTCACCTTTAGTGTCTTTGAATTTCACTTCATATATCAAGGCTTCAAAATTATCTTGTTTGTTATAAAGAAAATATTAAAGTTTATGACATGAAGTGGTTTTATATTATTTATTACCATATTATAAGAATTTAGGTGATATACAACCAAATTTTTTATAGTTACAAGAAATATTTGATGAAATGTTTGATTCAGATGTACACATGGAATCTATTTTGGTCACCTCCTTGGAAATACCCAATTTCATGGAATCCTTATTTCTCTTTTTTATTCTTATTTATTATTGAAAAATTAAATTACTCTTTAATAAAATTAATATCCATACTTCTAACTGGTTTATATTTTACACTTATAGAAGCAACATTGTGTATCTTACCACCCATCCTCATTGACTTGAAAAGAGGTGGTGGTGAGTTTCTAGGCGTTAGGTGACATCTCCAAGACACTAAAGGATAGAAATAAATGAAATGGTATTCATAAACAATTGGGGGAAAATATTCCCTTTAAAGATAGAACAAAAAAACATATAAAATTACAAAAAATACACTATATGATGCATGATTACAATAAATGCAACTCAAATTATAACCAAACTATATCAGATTATAAAGTAGAAAAAATGATCAACAAAAATAAAATTCCTGGATGAAATCAACCAATATGTCCCAATATGGTCGTGCTCCAACACCACATTCCTAACTCGCGTTATCAATAATCATCACTAAAGAACTGATATACCTTACCTTTACTTATGTCTTGATAGATTACATCTGTAAACACACAAAATTTCATAAGAAGTGGGTGTGTATGAAACTTAGTAGGTTTTCCAAAATGACTTCCCAAATCACGCCACTAGGATAGAACATATTAACACATTTATATAAAATAGTTTGAAATAATCTAACATAGTTTATATTAAATCCAAAAAATTTCCAATCTCAAATAATTTTCTAAACCACCACATATTTTCCATGGAAAGTAACCAAAAAAGTATTTAAAACATTTCACATTTCTATTTAGAATATAAATTCCACCCATCCACACATCCACAGATGCATTCCTTGGGATTTTATATACTCGTGAGTGGTATATCATTGAGCTATGAAGTCAACACAAGGTATCCATAACCAAGTACCCCAATAGAACACACCCCTTCCGCAGGGTTACATCAATGCAAATGAACACATTCCAACCAAGTAATCCAAATTCCATGAAAAACCAACTATTCTAGGACATTTCAAAAAATATATATATTTAATTTAAAACATTTATATGAAATAATTTCTATGAAGAAAAACCAAAATCCATAATTTTAAAATTTACATCATAAGGTTTTCCATAAAACCAACCAATTTCCACCATTTCACATACCATTACTTAAGGGGTTTTCCATCAAGAATCAAACATAAATTTTATAATCAATTTCAATAAATTTAGTTAATTATAAACCAAGACTTAATGTTTTAATCAGTACTAGTTTAGAGTGAATCCACTTAACTATCAAACATAGTTGAAAAAAAATAATGGTTCAATAACTTCATAAACAAAGATTAGATATTCATGATTCAAACTTAGATCTTGTTCCCTTCAATTAAAATAGTCATATATCATCCTGATTGGCATAAAATATCGTGTATCTATTCCAAAATGGATTATATTCATGATTCTAATAGAGGGAAGAATAATAAATCTAATAAAAAGGATAAAGAATGATCACTTTCCATCAAATCTGGCCTCCAACACACTTAGATTCGCCTAGGAATTGCTCTTAGATTGGAAGGAATGGACTCCATAGCATTGGGAGGGAGAGGAATTCAAGATATAACCTATTTAGGGGAAAAGAGATAGGTTTGGGGTGTAAATTAGATTAGATCCATAATTTTTGGATCTAAATTTTAACAGTGCATAGTTAAGGCACACAGTTAATAAAAACCATGTTCTAACCTTGTATGATCCATTTCCCCCAATCCCACCACGAACAATTGGATCACATGATTAGAAAAAACACTTTCCAACCATGCTATTACACTTTTTATTACGCTGCACAATTTCTCCTGGGTATCCACATGGGTTGGAAAAACTATGAAACTAATCGTGCACCTACATAATGACTACTATTTTAGTTGCACGATTTCCTAGAGTGGGTTGCATAATTTCTAGTAATTGTGATCAAACTGATCACTATTAAAAAATATGAAAAAAACATGCCAAATCCCCTCCTAACCTCCCAAAATTTAACTAAATCACTTTACATACTTAAAATGAATAAATAAATGGTTAATAACATAAAAATGGGGGTGGTAAATTCTCCCACCCATTGGTCTTCCCATTCTTGGAAAGTTAAAAATCTCACGGTTCTGAAAGTATTTTTGGCCATTTCTTTATCATTTCCTTCTCATGATCCCATGTTTCTTCCTGAATATGATGATATTTCAAAAAAAAACCACAATGGATTGATGCTTTTCTCATGAAATACTTTCTCTTGCCTTTCTACAATCTACACTAGAACATGAACCAGTGTATCATCTAACTCTAGGTCAACATGATCCCATAAAATCACATGGTCTGAATTAGGTTGATACTTCTTCAATTGATATATATAAAACACATTATTCACTGAACTGAACCTTGGTGGAAATACCAACTGATATTCCACCTCATTAAACCATTCATGTATCTCAAAACGGATTATGTATAAAGGATATAACTTTCCATGATTCCCTAAATAAAGATGGAAAAACCTTGGAGAGACCCTCAAGAACACATTATCACTCACCTTGAATGAAAACGAGGGTCTATTATGATCTGCATATGATTTCTAATGACTCTGAGTCATCTCCATTTGATTTTTGATCAATTGAATCTTCTCTATTGTCTCCTTCACAATTCTTGGTACAACCAATGAAGTCTCACCTTTTTCTACCCAAAAAATTGGATAATTAAAAGTATACCCATACAACACTTCAAAAGGATCCATATATATCAAGGCCTGATAACTGTTGATATACAAGAACTCTGCTAATGGTATTTTCTTCTCCCATGAGCCACCAAAATCAATTACCCAATCCCTAATCATTTATTCCAATGTTTTTATAATCATTTGGAATTTTCCATCCATATGTGGGTAATACACCATGATCATAGTCTACTTATTTCCAAGGGATTGTTTTAAGGATTTCCAAAAATGAGACATAAACCTAGAATCTTGGTTTGATACTATAGAAACTGATACACCATTACTTTTTACCACTTCGTCGATATAGAGTTTTGATAAGTATTCCACCTTATTGGATTCAAAAATATGAATGAAATGGGAAAAAGTTTTGAGTAGATCTACTATCACCTTTATAGAATCATGTTTCCAAATAATTATTTGTAGACCTATTACAAAATCAATAGATATATTCTCCTATTTGCACACAGAAATCAGTAAATATTGAAACAATGCTACTGGTCATTAGTTAACTTCCTTAAACTACTAATAGATAAGTCATCTAAAAACAAACTCATCCACTTCTCTTTTCCTACTAACCCAATTTATTTATTTCAATTACCTGTAAATATTTTTTATTCTAGGATGAACATTCCATCTAGAATTGTGGTAATCATAAAGGAATTGTTCCTGATAAGACAATGGCCTGACCATATAATCTTGAAACCACAAAACAAATCTTCTATCAAGTTTCCATGCCTCAATGGCCTCCCCACCATTGATTTTTGACCTCATAGAAACACATATAGAATCAGATGTTTTTACCTATTTAACCATATCAACCAAATTAGGAACCAAATAAACCAGAAATAAAACTGAAAATCTACCTCGGTCTTAAAAATGAGAGTGTATGTAAACTATCATCAACATCAACTGTTATTTTTATTAAGCCCTTTTCACCAAATTACTATACAACTTCGTACTTAATGCATCCACCACCAAATTTACTTTACCCAGTGTATACATCAAGTAAATATGGAATATTTGAAGGTATTTCATCCATCTTCTTTGTCACAAATTCAAATATATTTGTGAGAAAATGTGTTTCAAGATCTTATGATCCGTAAAGACCATGAATTTCTCACCAAATAGGTAATGATGCCATGTCTTCAAAGTTTTGACCAAAATACCTAATTCCAAATCATGTGTTGGGTAGTTCTTCTCATGAAACCATAAATACCATGAACCTTAAGAAACAACAAGATCTCCCTACATGATAACACACCCCAACCAAGATCCCAAAGCATAACAATACACCACATAACCTTATTTGAATTCTAGAAATATCAAGATTGGTTCTAATTTATGGAAGACTTTACACTCTAGAAAATATTTTTTACATTCATCATTCCATTATAATGGAAACCTTTCCCTTGTTAAAGATTTCATTGGTTAATATAGTCATGATAATTCATGAAAAACTTTCATAATAATTATCCAGTCCAAGGAAACTGCGTATCTCAAAGAAATTATTTGGAATTTTACAGGAGATCACAACGTTATCTTTTATAGATTCACATAAACACATTTTGAAGAGATTTAATGTACAAGGAAGCGTACCATATGTATTTTAAAATCACACTTCAAAAGTTTGAAAAATAGATGATAGTCCTACAAGATACTCAACATTGTCACCAAGTGTTTCTCATGCTCAAAATTTTTCCTAGAATACTCCAGTATTTCATCCACAAACACCACAAAAAATGAATCGAGATATTTTTTGAATTATATAATTCATAAATTCCATAAAGAAAAATGTTACATTCATAAGATATAAAGACATAACCACATAATCGTAATGGCCATATCTACTCATAAAATATGCTTTCATAATATCCTCCTTCCAAACCTATAATTGGTGATATCCCAATTAAAATTCAATTTTAGCGAATCAATGGGATCACCTCATTTGATCAAAAATTTAATCAATGCATGGAAGAGAATACCAATTCTTTATCATAACTTGATTAAGGTTACAATAATATACACAATTCCTAAGAGTTCTATCCACATTTTCACAAAAAAAAATTGGGGCTTCCCATAAAGACATACTAGGATTAATGAAACATTTACTTTCTAGCTCTTCCAACAAGAATTTAAATTCCTAAAATTCTATTAGCTCTATCCAACCAAATGGAGGTGAGAAAGGACTAGTCCCTAGTAAGATATCGATAATAAATTCCACTTATTTTATGGGTGAAAAAAATAATAAATTATTAAGGAAAACACGAGGAAACTAATCAACAATTTTTGGAAAATTATATTCTCTATACCATCCATAGATTCTAAGGTCAAAGCTACCAACAGGTTTGAGATAGGTTCCAACTGCTGGTGCCAATAGTCTTTCTCCATTTTATTTACATTTCTATATCCTCTAATGTGATTATCAATTACATTTCTAGTTGTAAAACAAACTATTTGGTTATAAAAGTCATTGTGTGATTTGAACACAGTTAATAAATCCATACCTAGGATTACGTCATAGAAATCCATCTCTAGCACAGAGATATACCAAATTAATTTAACCCCATCAATAGTTACAAAACTTGTTTTTCACATAAATGCTCGGCATTATCTTTGGAGAAGAGGGGGTTTAAGTTTTAAAAGAGAAGGCATCATCTTCACATGAAAACCTAGAAGATTAACAAAACAAGAAGAAATAAACGAATGAGATTACCTTGTATCAAAAAAATCATTCATAAGGGTATAATTAAAAAATAATCATACATATTACCATCAAAGGTCTCAATTTATCATCCATGATCATTTTCTCATCTCCATAAAATTTCTTACTCACTACACTTTGGTATTTATTACCTTGTTGAGATTGCACTATTTGAAGAGTCATGGTATTCCTAGAATCACCGTGGATTTATTGATTTTTCTAATAATATATATTCTACTTCAATAGTTCCATTGAAGAATATGATGTTTGAAAAACATGATATGTTTCCCTAGTACCTTACCTTGGATCACTAGGACAATAGTGCTGAACATGTCCCATATGGTTGCAATTGTGATATGATCTAGGTGGTTCTGTACAATCCGACTTTTTATGATGAAAAGAGCCACATTAAAAACATCTTGACTTACTCTTTGGTTTGGGAGGATGATTAACTTATCCAAAAATCTGATTTTAAGTTATATAACTTCCTTGGAAATAGGTATCTCTATTCCACTTATTCCCAACATTAGAGTTCCCACCAGTTCCCATAGGTATCAATATGCTTCCTCAAATAGTTTTTCTAGAGTTATATCTTTCTTCCACTATCGTTCTATTGACTATCTTCATATAATCGTTTATTCAAGAATGAAAATATTTTATTTAATATCTGGCATCAATATTGATTAAAAATGCATCCCTTAAATGACACACTTACAATAAATTCGAGTGAAAAGTGGACTAAATTCATAAATTTAGCCGCATACTATATCACTACATTATTCTATTGATTCAAACAGAATAAGTCCATTGGTATAGAAACTTTGAACATGTAAGGATAGAATTGTTTTTTGAACAGTTATTCAAAATAATCCCACAAAATTCCTTATTCTAATTTATCCTAAACAGATAAATCCCACTAATAGCATGCTAGATCCTCCAATATTTGTGTTTCCAAATTCACTTTTAGATTAGATGGTGTCTCAAGGAAATATAATATTCAATTAATCCTATTTAGAAAGGCTTTTTATTTTTTTGGTTCAGAATCTCCATAAAAATGGGTGGATTATACTTTTTTAACTGAATAGAATGATCCACATGCCTTGGTTCATCCCACATTTTCTCTCTATATAGGGCCTGAAATGCCTGAGCAATACTTCGAACTAACTTTTGGTTCACCTGTGGCTTAGGTGCGACCACATTATCAGTAGCCTCTACCAGTTTGTTCATAAAATGCCTACCGGGTTCCATTTTATATAACTAAAAGAAAACTACACTTACTCTCACTCTCTATAAACTAAAGGCTTAATAATTTAAAATTCACCAATATACACAAATCACAAAAAGGCTTACCAAAATTCAATAATTTCTTCTTTAAAACCATTTTTGAAAATTCCTCCATGAATTTTTAAAATCAATTAATTTTTAACTATTTTCTAAAATCAATCCTTTTCCACCAAATCATAAATCATTACTCAAAATGAGTTATAAACTCATAGTGGGAAGTAATTACTATTACACCATGTTATGCTCTTCTCATAAGCTAAACCCATGATAATGAGGTTACAACTTCTATAAGTGTTGAAAATAGTCATGTAACAAAATTTCCTGGTAACATTAAGTTCAACATAAATTAGTTATCTTATCCTTTTTATGAAATACATTTCATGTTCTAGAAATCCTAATCCTTACTAAAAACTCAACTCTATGACTAAAAAATAACAATTTTACAAATCTGGGACTAAAAAAACTAGCAGTATTTATCCCAAAGATGGAATGAATAAGACTGATACTCTTTTTAACATCCCACCCCTCCTCAATGGATTGAGGATATGAGGTGGTGTGTTACTGTGCCTTAGGTGACATCCCCAAGACACCAAAGGATGAAAATAAATTAAAATGTATTTATAAACAATTGGGGGATGATTTTCCCTTTAATGATAAAATAACCAAACCAGGAAAATAACCAAACAAACCACTATATGATGCATTATTACAAGTAAATACAACTCAAAGTATAACCAAACCAATGACCAAACCAAACTATATCAGAGTACAAAGTGGAAACCATGATCAACAAAACTTACAGATACATAAGACATCAACTAGAAACTGCCTATATACTATGATCTCCAAAACAACATGCCCAGACCAAGGTATCAAGAAGAATCAAAAAACAAATGGGATACCTTTCCATTACCAATATCTTGATAGATAACATCTATAAAATCACTAAATTACCCAATAAGGGGGTGAGTATAAAACTCAGTTTTTTTCCCCAAATACTTCCCAACTCACACCATTAGGATAAAACCTGTTAACACATTTATATAAAATTGTATAAAATAAGTTAAAGTAGATTATATCAAATGAATATATTTTATAAACCAAAATGGTTTCCCATGGAATGAAACCAACCAAGTATTTAAAACATTTCACATTTCCATTTTGTGTTTCCATTCCACACATCCACACTTACATGACCAAGTAGAGGTTATATACTCATGAGTGGTATCTCATTGATCTACCAAGTTGTCACAAGGTAACCATTATCAAGTTCCACAATATAACACACCCCTTCCATAGGGTCACATCAGTGAAAATTAATACACTTCAACCATGTAAGGTAAATTCCATGCAGAACCAACCATTCGAAAGAATTTTGATAAAAAATTTCATTTATTAAACAATTTTATATAAAAAAATTCCCATGAATAAAAAAATCCATAATTTTATAATCATCATTTTAAAATTAGCATCACAAGGCTTTCCACAAAACCAACCAATTTAAACCATTTCATAAATTGTCACTAAATAGATTTTCTATCAAGAATCACACATCAATTTTATGATAAATTTCAAGAAATTCAATCAATTTTAAACCAATACTTAAATTTCTAGTCATGAGGAGTTGAGAGTGAATCCACCTACCTCTTAAAATTATATGAAAATGGAGAAAAATTAAATAACATCAATAACCCGACTTATATCTTCACGATTCAACATTAGATCTTATTCTCTTAAATAAAAACATTAGTATCTCAACATTATTGGAATAAAAAAACATAGATCTATACGTATAATGTTATATTCATGATTCCAAGATAGGGAAAAAATAAATCTGAGGAAATTTATGAAGAACAACTACTTACCAACAAATCCTTCCTCCAACGCACTTAGATTAACCTAGGAATTGCTCCCAAATTGAGAGGAATGGTATCCACAACCTTGAGAGGGAAAAGAATTTGAGATATAACCAATTTAGGGGGAAATTATAGGATTAATGGATAAATTGAATAAGATCCATAATTTTTAGATCTAAATTTTAATAGTGCACAGTTAGGGTGCATAGTTTGGTAAATCATGCACTAACGGTGCATGATCCACTGCATCCAAACCCACCTCGCATGTTTGGGTGAAAAATTTAGAAAAACTATGAAACAAACATGATATTCCCCTATATCTGTCCTTTCATTGTTTCTCCTTGGAATCCACACAATTTTTCCAAAATGTGCACCAAACAGGTACCCACTGTTTTAGTTTCATGGTTTCCTGGAGGTAGTTTCATGGTTTCTACTAACCTAGCTCACACTGTGCACCTCTAGAAAGGAAAAATAATAAAAATATACTTAGAACCTCTTAAAACTTATCCAAATCACTTTTCATGCTTAAAATACATAAATAAAAGGTCATGTAACTAAAACTAGGGGTACTACACTTGGATTTCTTCTTTCAACACTAATTATTTACCATATGACACCTATAACACCAACCTCATCTCATTTGATGTTTTAAAATGAGTTATATTCTAAGATACACCTTTTTAAAAAGTATTATTTAACATTACATTTATGAAAGAATCATTATCTATATTTATTTGATCCACATAATATATAATTTCATGTTGACTTCATAAAAAAATCCAACAAACAAGTAATTACAAGTGATTCCAACATGTAATTCCAAATATAATATGAAATATTTCAAATTTGAAAAATGAATTCCATTAAATAAAGGAATAATCACTATTGTATCCATGTCTTTCATAAAAATTAAATCTTCAAAAACCAAATACCTCTATTTTAATCCACAAAAAAACTTCAGTTTTTGATACCACTTGTAGAAACCCAAGGCACTCTGGGATGGGGAGGGTCAGTCCGGGAGTAGGAAGATTTAAAATTTTTATCCTTAGTCACATTCTTCCTATTTGTGTTCCTTTATTGTAATGAAATATTATTTAACTAGTATCTTCCTTAAATGAATTTACATCAAACATCACTGTAACACCCCAAGATTTCATAGTAATTCATTTTCTTTAAAGTAATTCAATAGCTTACACTACATGCAACACCGAGTTCGAGCGCACCACGACTTACCAAACTAGCTGTTCAAGATCGGTTATGAATAGTATTAATTGAATTTTGAATTTTATATACTCCATATAATTTTAGAATAAATATTATGTTTTTCTTATACATAATATAAGAACAAATTCATTTTTTTCAGATAAAAGAATTATTTTTCAAAAAATGAAATTTTATCGCATTTTAATGGAAAACCCTTTTTAAAACCAATATTTCCCTATTTTATATATTCAATTTAATGAAACTAAATTCTTCTTTAGAATTGGGACATAAAAATTTATTTGTTGGATAAATATTTGGTACTTTTCTGATAACTTTCATATTTTGATGTATACTGAAAAATGCTAAATTTTAATTGAAAACAACTTTTTTAATTGAAATAATTTATAGTGTTAAATTATGTATTTGAATGGTATAGAAATATAATTATTTTATATTTTTATCATTTAATAAAATTTAGTTCATTATAAGTAATTTCGCATTTAAATTTGACATAAACACATGTCAATCTTTTGATAGTTTTTACTTTTTAAAAAAAAAACCCGCTTTTCAGTTTTGATAATGGGAATTATTTTTAAATTAATTAATTAAACTTATATGTTTTGAATATGGTAAAATAGAATTCATTTTTGAATTTTAAATATCAAAATTATCTTAGGGTAAATTTTGGGTATTTTTTTTTAAAACATTCAATTTCTGATGAAAAGTGAGAAACACTACGTTATAGTTTAAAATCAATTTTTTATTTAAATGATTATTTATTTTATTCAAACTTATTTTAAGTAAAAAATAGACATATAATACCTATATAATTTCAATTTAATTCATTGGAGTCATTTTATAATAAAATTTGATGTATAAATTTTTATTGAACTTTTTACCGTCTTTTACCCACCTCCTAGGAGGAATTACAAATTTGCATAAAACATAATTTTACCACTTCTGTGAGTTGAATTTCAAAAATCCTATAGAAATGGTTAATATAAGTAAGTAAAATTTGGTTCAATAAGATGAAAATAATTTTTGGTGAATAGTAATTTTTGACTTTTATTTACCACGGTTAAAAGTAAATAGGATAATTAAGGGTAAAAATGATATCATAATTACCCCAAAACATGTCCTAATTCTATTGGATAAGTATAATTCGACCAAAAACAACCTTAGGAATAAAATATGAACCTATTTGGTCTAGTTGGATTAGATTAGTACATTTATTATTATTTTATTTAAAGAAGAGTTAAAAGAGTTAAATTCAAATTTTAATAACTAAACCATTTTTAATATAGGGTTAAAAAAATATAAATTAGACTATAAATATTAATTAGAAATCTAAAAAAATTTCCTACATAATGGTATTTTATTCATAATTTTTATACATTAAATAATTTAATTTATTTATGACACAATGATGATACAGTAATTACCTTATTAATGAAATATTAAAATAATTGATATTATAAATATCCAAATAAATGTAAATTGAGACTTATGATAAATGAAACTAATTTTATAGGTTAATATGACTTCTTAAAGTTAGTTTAATAAATTTTATTCGAAGTGATAAAGTTTTTATGGATTTTAAAAAAATCAAATACTATATAGTGTCGAAATTGACATAATTGAGTTTTAAAAAAAAATATTATATTATTAATTGATATAATATTCATAAAAATCTAATTTTTGGCTAAAGGACTTAGATAAGTTTATATATATTAATAATTAACCACATGGGGTTTTCTTTTATTTTTATAGTACGTTTATTTAAAATATAATATAAAAATACAAAGAGACATGGTAAATGTCAAACTATTTAACTAAGAGTTAAATCTAAAATATAAGGGTAATATGATGACTTAAACCTGTCTAAAACCTATTTGTTGAGATTTTTTATACACATACCCACATTATAATTTAAATAATTTATTTATAAGCCATTAGAAACCGAAAATTATTTTATTATAAAATAATAGATCAAGCTTTTCCTAAAGTGACACTCACCACTCTTATAAAAGGGAACTTCCCCTGATCTTAATTTTACAACTAAAAATACTTTTTCATGACCAAAACCTACCAATATATCCTCCCAAATTTTCTCCCTTCATCATAGAGGCCTTACTTTGGTCAGAAATCCAACCTAAGGAGCCCTTTTGATCAAATCAGAAGGAAGAACCTGAAGAAGAGATAAATATTTCATCACCTCTTTCAAGTTCTTATCTTCTTCCATTTCCTATTTATTTGTTGTTTCCATTATAAGATAATAAATCTAGTATCTTCTATATGCTTTGATGTTATTATAAAAATGGTACAACCATATTCATTATTCTTTCCATCCTATAAATGACAAAGTCACCATACGGGCGTACGTACGAATTACTGTCTCCACGTCATGGTGTAGTTTGTTATTCAAACACTTCATTATTTGGATGGGTATAATAATGAGTATAACTGATGTAAATAATAAATATAACATGTTAATTATTCTTTATATATGATATATCATCCAATTAAATACTATTTCTCCATCAATATAATGATATTGTCGCTCGTGCATACGTACAGATTACCGTCTCCACGAACGTGATGAGATTCATTCCCCATCGTAATCATTGAAGAATAATTTTCATTTTATGATTAAAAATAATGTTTATGAACTTAATATCATTCTGAATATGAATAATATAAATCCTATCCATAACAAACATGTCTTACATAACCATGTATATAAAGGAAAACAAATTTGTTAACACCCGAAATGATGATAATACTAAAATATTATTAACAAAGCAATATTAGAGGATCATATATAATATAATATTTATGTATATAGTTCTTGAATAATTTAATTAAAATTATTTAACTATTATAAAGGATGTTAATGTACCCTCGACCAAGGAAATGTACAAGGTAAATGGTTTTCATCTAACTTTTATTCCCGTGAGATTCATGCTATATTTTCCACTACTACCTTTTTTATGGTGTATGTACTGCCCATGATTATATTGTTTGCATAATTTACTTTAATTTATGGGTATTTAAATCATAATTGGATGATAATTCTTTCATGGGGTTTATGTTTCTCAAGTTACCAAATTGGTAAGGGAATTTCAAATTTCAATTTCCAATCATCCGATTTTACTCAAACTTCATTGATTACATTACTCCAAGATTATGTGTGAAATCACTATTTATTTACTTATGTAGTAATTTCCACTCCCCTTTGTGTGTACATACTTTTGATACACATAATAAATCTGTTGATAAATTCTCAAGTCATCGATATAAACTTGATAAGAGTAATTTTTACTCAATTTCTATTCATTGAGTTAAACATCCAAGTCATTGGTGTTGTTTTTACAAGAATATGTGTGAATTTCCTCTGATTGATTTACACTGAATATCCAATCATATTGAGTGTATTTATATTTTTCACACATAATTATGTTATTGATTTATCCTTAAACTATGGATACGGTCTTTATAAAGGAATTCATCTCAACTTACATTCCATTGAGACTTCATTGTTGTTATGCACCAATTCACTTTTATTTGATGTATATATTATACTTTGACATAGTATATCATGAATCCCTTTATTCTAATGATATTTTAAATTTTAAATTACCTCAATTATTTTTATTCAAGCATTTCTCGTTTGGTTAGGAACTCTAACTAAAATATCATTTTAAATGTTTTAAAATTTTATTATCTTAAATCTTTCTCATTAATGTCCATGTTTTAAAAATGGTTTTAAGGTTTTATTTATATATACATTAATGTTTTAAAATTGAAATTCCTTTTAAAAGTTTATAAGTGGTATGTGAAACTTTGATTCAAAAATATATTTTAAACAACTTTTTCATAAATAGTGATACTTTTAAATGTTTTCATGAAAAAGGGATATTTATCTCAAAGATTTTTATAGGTCATTTTCAACTATGTCAACATCGTTTACGGGATATTATTCATGATTTAGGTTTATTTATTATGATACAAATCTTCCATACTATATTGAAGGTTTTGTGATATGTTTGAATATGGATGTGTTATTTTTATACCATTCATTGTTTATGGATAAAGTATTGACATTTCTTATGCTAGTTTTAATACGAATATTTATGTTAGGTTTAAACCTTTTGATATGAAGAATGCATTAGACTTAGTAAGTGACGGGTGGAGCCCGCTATAGCTCCTCAATGCATAGGTAGGTCTCATGATACAAACTAGTGTCTTGGCATAAGTCATTGATAAAATATTATTTTTAGTCTTGGCACAAGTCCTTGAATATGTGGTTATGAAGTTTGGCATTATGCATTCCATCATTATAAAATTATCTTATGATATTGCATGTGATTATTCAACTAGTAGAATATACATGTGAATAAGTAAATGTCATTATTTTATTTTATCTTTTCCATATTATGTTGAATTTTAATTTTAAAAGGCTTTTGTTTTAGTCTTATACATTTCCTTAAATGTTTATGCTTATTTATGAAATTTTTTGCTATATTGTTATCCTTACTGAGCATCTTAGCTCACCCATTTCTGTGTCTTATTTTTCCCAGGATGTGAATAATTATTTTATGGTTGAACTATAGGGATAGGATAAGGATATAAATGTGTTTAAAAAGGGGACAATTTTTTTTTGATGTTTTTATTTCACAATGTAATGTAAAGCTTATGAATGTATCTAGTACTTCTAAGTCTACTAAACTTATCGGTATTTCAGGACATGATTCCTTGTATCATTCCAATGTTATGTAATAATGCACAGACTCTGGGTATTTGGGGTCGGGGTGTTACAATCATTCTATATTATAGAGTATAAAATGCATGACAACATATATTTTACCTGGTTCTCCCACATTGGGCTACGTATAAGTAGAATACACTTAGCACTATGTTGGTTTATGAAAATACACTATAAATCACTATTTACATGGACACAAGATTTATTTCACGGTCACTCCACACCATGGTTTACTACATATATAATATTTAAGGATAAACTCACTACCTCACATGACTCATTTCCCATTGAATGTTTTATGGACAACTCACTACATCCCAATTTTCACTGTGTTTTCCTTCATTATGCACTAATCACGAATATATCATCTTATAGACTTATATGTATCATCATTGTTTAAATACATTATGGTCAATCTTATATTATTATAAGGAATTTATATTCCTTGTATCCTCATCAACATCAAAGTTACATGATGTATTCCTAATGATGCTTCAAAATCCATTGCCAGATATAATAAAATATTTTTTCTAAGTGATGAGACTTTGATCTTAAAGAAATATTCACACTATAAAAAATAAAATAGATACAATAATTCAATAAAAATAATTATTCTTCAATAAATTCTGTCCTCTTTACATCAATGAACCAAATGTATTTATGATAATCTATAAATTTTATCTTCACTTCCTCTTCATTTTCCTAAATCACAATTCCTTCTCAAGTAAAAATATTTAGTATATTCTTATTCAAAAAAATAACCTCCTATATAATTTAGATATGTGTTCAATCTCATGTTACTAATGTTATTTTTCCTCTATATTAATACAAGGTACATTCTTCTTCTATTGCCTCTATTATTTTTGATACAACCGAACTTAATATATCCTGGACATTTTTAATTTCGATTTAAAAATTAAAATGAAATTAACTTCTCACATTCTAGGAAAAAACTTTGACCATTGGTTCATCTTTAAGAAATAATCACTATTGAAATCCATTTGGTTCATTGAAAATTTGACCCACAACTACAAAGGAGTTGAATGAAATCTAAAATTAAAAATTTATTATAACATACAGATTTCAAAATCTATAGAGTGTTACATTCTAAAAAATCTCATGTTGAGATATAAATTAGATTTTTCTTGGATTTTTACTCCAATTAATATTGTATAGTGATACTTCCAAATAAATAATCATTAAAAAATACTTCAAAAAATCCCTTATACTTATTTTGATTCAATTTTAAGAAACCCAATGAAAAATAATCTAACCTCCTTGTCATGGTTTTGGTAATTTTCAATTTCTTATTTTTGGAAACTCTTAATTCTAGGACATAAAAACAATTAAAACATTCATGGTGGGTATCCATTTTTTACATAGGGATTTTTAATCCCAAATTTACATATCCTTCGATATGGTCTCCATCTTCTCCAAATTTCACATTAGTCTCAATAACCATAGTAATCTAAATTTCTAGTTAAATGGATTTAATTTCATTAAAAAATATCTACATATTCCATGAAAATATCTATTCTAATTTATTTTAAATTCTATTTTCCATGATATATTACATCTTTCCTTTTACCATTGTAGAATTTCTCAACTGAAACATTTTCCATCATGACATGTCTAATATTCTGGTTTCATAAAAAAATAAATTTAGTTTAAAATTAAATTAAAAAATCTAATAACATCATAACTATAGACATTTACTAATCTATTGTAGCTTATTCAGCATCATCTTGGCATGGTGAATTGTGTGGTAAATCCTTCCTTCACCAAATTTTTTTTATTCAACTCGAGATAATTCCCCTAATCATTCACACCCAATAATTTGGAAAACTATTGATGTAATTTACCATTAAATATTTACGAAGGCTTCCATGACTTCCACAATTTTTCAAAAATAATTTTATTTAAAGATTTATTTTCCTATTAACTTCTTAAACTCTAATTTGCTTTATCTTTTGAAAAGATGCTTCAAGAATAACTCCATAGATTAACTTCCAAACTACCAGAACATAAACCATTTATAGACCGTATGGTTCTTTACTTCTAAGGGATCACATATTTTTAGAAACTTCAACGAAATAAGAAACCTCCATCAATATATTCATTATGTGGGTTTCAATCCATCCATCGAACTCCTTATGTGATTTTCAATATCTTCATTAATTTTCAACAAATACAATATACAAGATCTCGGTGGTAAAAATAATAAATTAAATTGTAATTTATATGGAATGAATTGTAATTTTTAATTTAAAATGATTATGATAAATTTTTAATTATAATTTATAATGTTTTTATAAATTTTAAAATATGACCAAATATGAAAGAGTTTATATTTAAAATTATGAATTTGGCATAATTATTTAATGGACTTATTTGAAAATTATTTAAACCATATGAAAAGTAGTTTTTATTATTAATATGTTCAGGGTTTAAATAATATTAAAATTTTGATATTCTTAATGTTTACATCATATATGAATAGTTCATATATAGAATGTTCATATTTCAGATATCATATATTTATGTAAAATTGTATATAAAAGGATATTACAAAGGAGTTCATATTATAAATAACTATAATGATTTTATATTTATTTAATTATTGAATTTCCATATTGAATTTATTATTTATAAAGTGTTTATAATTTATATATTTATGAATATTTTATAAATTGTTTATCATATGTTTAAATATACATATTTTTTATTTTTTTATTACTTGATTTATTCATGAATATAATTATTATATTAAAATTTTGATTATGATTTATTATAAAGAGTTTAACATATTATATAAATTATCATCCATGTATATAAGGAGTTACATTCCAGGTATGATAATTGATTTAGTTTTCTTCTTCCTTGAATTTGGCTATAATAGGTTATGAGATTGAATTAAAAATTTAATTAGAGTTTATACATACTAGGTGTTTGAATTATGATGTAATTAAGGTCTCTCTTAATTAATGTATCCTTGGGTTGAAAGACTTTGAGTTAGACTAATCACTAGCTTGAAGGATTATGCCTTTTTTAGAAAAATATAGATCAGCTATCAGTCTCTTTAAGATTACCTATTAGGGGATTATTAATTTCATATGATTATAATCAATTATATTAAAGTGATTCATAATTTTTTCCCAAGATACACATGGATCTGCATGGATATAATTGAATTTTAATTTGGGTTAGTAACACAATCCATGAGTTATATAAAGAGTTAAACATCAATATGTTTTGAACAAATTAATTTGGTAAAAGGAATGAGATTCCAAACTAAATTATTAAAATAATTAACATGTAAAGGTAACAACATAAGATAAGATAGTGAGATTGAATCCCCTTAAAAATACCAAATCAATAATTTTTAAGACCTCAATCATCTAATTCTATAGGATAATCAAAAGTTGAGTTCCACTAGTATATCTTAGGTATGGAAACAAAGTAATGAGGTTAACTTAACTATTAAGTGATTCATTTTTGAAATATTATTTTGGATACACATACCTAGGAAGTAAGAACCATTAGGAAACTAAAGGAATAAAATGGAGTAAATCCATTAATGGAGTATGGTAAAAATTTATCCACATGACTATCCAAGAACCATATATGATATTATTGACATGATTTTATATCATATATAGTTATGACATATTTACCTGATTAAATAGTATAATTCTTGATGAAATATAGATCTTTTACACTAATGTATATGGTGGATTCAACATGGGGTTATACTTTTAGTTGGAGACATTTAAAAAAATACATCATTAAATTAATGTAAAACAAGATACTTATTTAATGAAATATTTTCTTATAGATATATTTCATAATCATAATCAAACATAACATCAAGATAAATATTTAAAAAATAAGATACTTGATACACGTAACTTATTAGACTAGTACAAAGACTTAAAATTGGTCTCTAGTATGAAAAAATATTCTATGAGTTATAGTAACACCTTTCAACGTGAAAAAATATTGATTTTGTTCAATAACTAAATAGAGATAGTAATATGATGAATAAAATGATTTACTTTAGGTTTCAAAGGCCTTAAATATAAGAAGATCAAAGGAATAACAACCTCCACTCATGTACATAATTTTATTGGGGTTTTTATTGACTTGTAGAGTCTAGAGGTCTCCTTTAAGGCCTGTTCGAGATATGGAATTCATTATCGATTCATTTTCAAAAATATACTAACTATAATAATGATTTCAATAAATGATAACCCTATTTTTCTTGAATTGTTTAGGATCATTGATCACGGAATATGATGTCTAGGAATTGGTGTTATACTGATAGTACACAAATTTAAAGTTCTAAGATATAAAGAGAAGATTTAAATTTTCAAATAGTTATCCTTGGCCACTGAAAAATAAGGGTAGTTTTAAGTAGTAATGAAAATGTTTTCATAATATGGAAATTATACAATTCACTTGGATGAGTTTTTGAAAATACATGGATAATATATTTAATATATTTTTTTATAGAAATATATTTTCATTTTGAAGGGTATATGATAAAAAAATATTTTATAAATGTAATAAATATAAAGGGTTAAAATCAATAAAATAAGTGATCAGGAATGTAGTTTTCATTCAAGTAATAAAGAAAAGGGTTATTGAATATTGATAAAGAAAATGGTTTCAAGATTAAGATGAAGCTAAGGGTTTCTAAATAATGGATTTGAATGAAAAGGAATATTTCAATCTTAGATAGATCCATGGAAAGGATGTGTATAGTTATATTATTTCCCTAATATTAGAAGAAAATTTATTTATAAAAAACAAATATTTATTAAAACATGAGATTATGGATTTAAAACACATTATTTTTTATTCATCAAATTATATAAAACAATTGAAAATAAGTAAGGATGAAAGGAGTTATATCCATGAAAAAAGTGTTTATCTAGATTTTTTTTAAATATAATGGATGTGAACCCACTATCCATGGGAAGCTTATTTTAAAGAATAAAATATTAATTTTCTATACACTACTGTAAAAACATAGAATACCATATAAGATATGGATATAATAATTTATTTATTAAAGATTATAATTAAATGAAATAATTTTTATTTACTAACACAAAAAAAGATTTTGTATATTATGAGTATATTATAAAGAGAAGATAGTTTCTAAGAGGCTTTTGAGAGTATGTATGAACTTGAAAAGGTTCAAATTGAAACAAATAAATGATTATTCTATCCAAATTAAATGTGAATTTCACTTTATATCTTAATGAATTTTCTGATGAATTAGTAAAGAAAAATGTAAATAGTTTCTTTTTTTATTAAAAATATATCAAAATACATTTTTATGGAATAGGTTCCAAGAATGATTAATATGGTGACCTTATAATTATTTATAAGTAGAAAATAAAATTTATTAACATCATAACATTATATGTTGTGAAGGAAATTAGTTTAAATACTTGTTTAAATCACTTAAAATTATGAATATAAAATATAAGTCTCACCATTGTTAAAACAAGCTTACTTTATAGATATTACTCACTAAAGGAGTTTTAGTTAGAGTGTGTTGGAATATTGTCACACAGAGACTCCCTAGGAATTACATATAGATGTAATAAGTGTAATTGAATCATAAAATTATAGAAAAAAATTCCTCTACATGTATATCATAAGGGACATTATTAGAAAGGTGACCATGTATAGTTTTTTAGTATTCATAAAAGAGTTTAATAATATAAAATGTAACATGTTATACAAAATTCTGTCTCCATATTATAATTATATTAGGTTGGTTTCATATATTGTGTAAAGTGAAATTATAATTGACCCCTCAAAGTATGGCATTGAGTTATCCCTAAGTAATGTTCATTATAAAGTATTATTGGTTATGAAGAAATTATATGTTTAGTATGAGTATGATTCTTATAGTGGGATATATAATATGATCATGAGGTACAAAAATGTGTTTTTAGCACGGGATGACTGACCATGTATACCACATCTGGTGTCATACACTATGTATTTGGTGTACTAGGGGTTCATGTTTCATATTTTGTTTTTAAGAACACATATGGTTAGAGAGATACCTAACATGATAACCTTCATACTTTGATACCTTTATTACACAAGCCTTAAGTATTATCTAACTAGGGGTGGATTGGAATGTTGTTGATTATGGGATTGGTTGGTTCACAACCATGATAGGATTTGTTCTCTCAAATAATGATTATGTAATTTAGGAATTCTATTGAGATAGAACAAATGAGTATACGACCATACATATTAAATTATTACCTATTTTATGAGGGGTATGTGATGTACTCATTCATAAGGTATAATAGTATGTGACATATTTTTCAACCTGATTAGTTTATACTTAGAGAATTGATAATGTATTTGTAACTATATGGTTATTACATACTTCATGTATAATTTTTAATCAATTTATTAGAAAAAATGATTCTATGTAAATTAAATATATTAAATGATATAATTGGTGGACACTAATATAGAGATACATGTGTTTGATGGTGATCATGTCGTATCCCTTTGTAGCTTGAGTAGTTCTGATGCTTTGCTCGAGGATACTCTTTACTTATATTTATGAATTTTTTAATTAATATTTTTTTCAATGATACAATGTCTCAGGGGGAAGTACCTTTTAATTTATTGAATGGGGATTTTGTTTTAAGAAAACTCAAAGAGTTACTTTAAACTGGATTTGAGTTAAATAAAAATATGTTTTGGATGGATATTAATCAGGTATTTCATTTGATGAGATACATGATGAATTTGATGATAACCTTAAAGATGTTATTTGGAAATATCTAAAAGAGTTTTTCATATGGTTTTGTAAGTTATTAAAAATGACACAATATCAGGTGAAGTGGTATAAAGTTAATGATAATTTTGTGCAGGTGGGAGATTGATGTATATATGTTGAAAGCCTTAATAAATATGAATTATTTTGGCTATATTGTATGAGTAAATATAGTGATGTTGTATTGTATGATATCTATGAAAGATATGTTTTATGAATTGGGTGTGTCCTTATATTTGATATAATGATATTATATTACTTATTTATTAGGCTATTCATAGTATACGACCTGGAAAATACCATATGGAAGTTCTATATATTTCATCGTATGAAAAACTCCACATAACACTATACGGTAGTATATAAAAACCAAAACATTAAGAATTAATGTTTGAATCATCATCCACGTAAACTATCATTGATTATTAAAACTTCATATGATGAAACAAATGGTAGAGTTTTATCGTCTATAGGTTACAATTATTGTAACCACATTCCATTTACTTGTATATTATCAATGAATGTGTAAATGCACAAGTGGATCCAAGAGAGTCCCCGAGATATATATAAGGAAGTAGTATTTATTGTGATATGTGACCCAAAATGGTCCTTTCTTCCTACTGATTGTCCCTCTCCCCAAATATTTCTTATCTGCCTCCCATTTCCACTAAGTGGTTCTAACATACCATATGAGTTATGGAAGGATCTTCCCAAGTGTCGAGTGATTCATTATAATCCCATTGATATTCCAGGAAGGAGGGAGTCCATTAGATACCACTAAGTGCTTCTTATCATGTATACGATTGAAGATAGTTGTAGAGATTCTTCAGTGCAAGGTATATTTAATTCATTTAAAATTTATACATGGATTCAATTTCATTCATAGAGATTTTGATAATTGTATGTTTCAAATGTTTTCTCCTGCTTAGAATAGGTGTTGTTTCATCCATATAAATCTAAAAGTTTCTTTCCTGAACATTAATGAATATGAGAGATAAAATGGGTTTTCCTAATAATTAAATTACATAGAAATTATTTAGAGTCTAGGAGAGAAGATCAATCCACCATTTGAATATTAGGATCAAACCATTACCATAAGATAATTAGAAATTAGACTATTATTTCTATTAAAGAAGATATTAAATAAGGTAACCATTGAATTACCTAGTTATTACACAAGATAAACTTCCATTACCACAAAACAAAATGCATATTGAAAAGGTGGGATGATATCACAATCACCAGATATAGAGGAAGTGATATTGAAGCTAATACCTTGAAGAATATAACATAAAATGGATAATAGAGACAATCCATTTCCTTACCTTTCCAAATCCAAGATTTTACAACTATAAAGTACTAATCTAGCCAAAATATTTTTGGAAGTTCCCTGAAGATTAGGAGAAAGGTGATTAGTGATCAAAATAAATCCTAAAACTAATAAATGAAGTTGAGATTCTGAGTTAGGGTAAATATGAGGCATAATTTAGGGTTGGAAAAGACCAAATTTTACATTTTTAATATATTTTTTTAAGAACCCCATAAGGTACAAAATATCCCTAACAAATACACATATAACCTATAGTCCCAAACCTAGTTCATGGTAAAATTACACACCCTTCTATTTTTCACCAAGAATCCAACTTAGTATAACACCAAAAATTGAAATCAAAGATTCAAAATAAGTGTAGAATACCTGGTCTAGAAGGTCAAGGTATTTACAACCACTCCACCACTAGGAATATCATCCTCAAGAATCTTCAAGTAGATTCGGGAGGTGAAAACATATATGTTTTCTCTTTATTTTAGTTTCCCAATCCCAAGTTTCATCCTTGACCTTTCCAAACTGTCATCCAACCCAAACCAGAGTAATTAAATTACCTCATAACACCATATGAATTCAATTGATAATGCACATGGGATAACAATATAGAATGCATTGAACTCAAGATCAGTTTCATTATACTGAATCACATGTTAAGTGTTTGGAACAAACTTCCTTAGTTAGGAAACATGAAAATTATTATGAAAAGTGATAAAATTAATTATCAAGGATAATCTGTAATAAATCATAAAATAAAACACTATAATTACATTGTTTATAATAGGGGTTGCAATTACTTTTATTTCGATGATTATTTTGATTTATATTTCAAGATAATTAGGTAAAAAATTACATAATAAAGTATAAATTTCCACAAATTATACATTTTCCCCATAAAACAAATTCTTTATAAATACACACTTTCTTCCTTCAAGGTAACTCCAAAATCTAAAACACTATCTTTATTAACATTTCTACTCTTCCTTAATCCTTGTGAAAAATAATTTCAAAACCTGGGAAGAGAAAAGGATATCCCAATAAGTGATAAAAAAACCCATTAGTCTATTTTTAAACCTAAAAAGTCCATAAGAATGTTTTCCTTTTTATAATAAACATTTGACCACAATTTCCAATTTTCTTTTCTATAAAAAAACATTATTTATTAATATATTTTATCAAACATTTCATATAAAATCATAAAGGTAAAATTAGAATCATAAGGGTTTCTTGAAAAAACAATTAAAATCATGAATAAATTTCATTTAAAAATAATTCTTTCACCATTATTTTCTAAAAAAGTTTATAAACATTCATTAAAAACATAACCCCATTTTCTAACATTTTCAAATAAAAATATTTTCATTAAAAAACATTGAAATCATATCATATAGGTAACTTGGAAAATTATACTTACAATAATACTTATAAAAACCTTATAATTGAATCACCTAAATGGATAATTCCCATATCTCTTAGGAGTAACCTATCACTAGTAAAATTCATCACTTTACCTAATTCATTGGTGAAAAAAATTGGGATCATCCATCATCAGAACTATATTGAGATCACCCATAATTCATATAAAATATCCAAGAACCATAAAATAAATAAATAAAATATATATTTTAATTTAAAAATATAATCTATTTGAATATTTATTCAATATTATAAACAATAACATTTTCAGTCATCTTATAAAGATAGTGAAATGTTTCTGTTTCCTTAGAAAAATATTTTAGAAACAAAAATTCCTAGAATATTGAGAGAAATATTTTATTTAAAAATAATAATGTAAAATTTTAATATAATGAGGAAAGTGAATAACAACTATGAAAGAGGGAAAAAGTGGTTAATCCATATATGTCAAAAAAAATCTTTTTACACTTTTGAATGACGCATAAAATAGATGTTTAAATTATTTTTTATATAAATATTTTAAAAATAAATTCAAACAAAGTTGAAAATTAAATTTTAATTTTTTTTATAAATAATAAAATTATTTAGAAATTTTAATGATCATGTATATTAAGGATAAATATTTGAATGGAATACTTCAAAATAAGGTTTTAAATAAAAATGCATTACCTTAAGTCTCATCTAGCTTCTTACATTCACTATCTATGGATTAATAAAATGATATAATATTTTTTTACTTTATTAATAAAAATTATCATTTTCAATTCATTATTATTATTATTATTTCATATATTACCATGAATTATTTAGCTACTAATATGATTAGTTTATTTTTGACAATTTTTGGGTCATTCGGTTTATAACCTCAAAAGAACATCGGTGGGTTTACCATTTTAAAATGGCTTATGGTTGAATTAATTAAATAATTGTAAAAAAATTATAATTATAATATTTATACAATTGGTGAACTTTTAAAACCAACCATATAATTTAGTCATGGAAAATGAACCATGTCGTTTCACGGTGATGATAGTCTATACGTACCCATGAATGGCGTTTTAATTTTTCTAGTAGGTGGAAAAGAAATAAATTAGATCATATTTTAATTTTAAATACTCATGAAATTTTTATACAAGTTGTATTTATTTATTATTTCCATCCTTATTACTACATTTAAATGTGGATATGAAAATTGAATCACATCACTTTGTGGAGACAATAGTCTACATATGCGCACAAACGACATTATTATTTTCAAACAGATAATAGGAAGTAGAGGTAAGTAATATATTAACTTTATATAATCATAATCATGTCATAAATATCATATATATATATATATATATATATATATTATATCATTTTATCCAGCTATATTATCTAGTGATGAAAAAATGAAATACATCGCTTCATGATGGTGGCAGTCCACATGTATGCACAAGTGATATTTTCATTTACCGTAAGATTAAATAGAGTTAAAAAAAGATTTTAAATAAAAATAATAAAATTTTAGTATATTGAAGATATTGGTTTCATTATTATATAGTGGTTATATAATATTTAAATGATGTAGAATAAGAAATATACTTGAAATAGGTCGGTTTATCTTATATATTCTCCCCATATATATCCCTTAGGATGCCCCTAAAGGATTTTAAGATTGGAATTTTAAGAATAAAATGACCCATAAGACATGGGTATGGATTTTTGGGAGACATTTGGTTAGGTATTCATTCTAATAGAGTGATAAAATGTGTAAGGAATATAGGGTTGGAGGTTCCCTATTAAAAGTGAGGGGAGTGGAAAGCTTGTAATTTTTCTAAACATTAAACTATTTTAAAGTCTCAATCATGGTAAAGTGACTCAAAAACTATAAAGTTTAGAATATAAGGTGGTATGGTTCAAAATTAAACAATATAATAAGAATTAAGATAATATTTTGTGGCCATATCACTTAGTTTTTACCTTAATTATCTCGATCTACCATTTAATGTGGTGACATTTTTTTCACTATGGTTACTATTCACAATGACCATAAGTAAAATTAAAAACGTTAATAAAATTTAACTTTTTGATTCAAAATAATAAATACATTTCCCAACATTCAATTCATATAATTGATATAATTTACATATAATATAAGTTTGAAAAAATGTAATGAAAAATAGTTTTCAGAAAAATTCATTTTTAAGCATAAAAATGAACTTATACCAAAAATAAAATATAATAATGATTAATATAGAGTTATTTAGATATTTTTAATCAAATATGTCTTATGTTACATTAAAAAAATATAAATTGTAATGGGTCTTTTAAATTACTTGTTTCAAAGAAAAAATAGTTCCGTATAAATTGATATTTTTCACTATTTACTCAAAAATGTATATTTTCAAAAACAAATCCCAATAAATTATCCTAAGACTATTATGAAATGGTTATTTAAAAAATAAATCCCATATTTTAAAATAAAATTAAAAAATATTCATAATTTAATTATAATATTCACACACAAATTAAAATAAATACCATTTTTGAAGAAAATGTAATTTCAAAACAAAAAATATATTTATTCTCATTCCTATTATAATGAAAATAACTAAATAAATATTAATTAATTAAAATAAATATGTAATATACTTATATCAAAATAACCATTTTCCAATAGTGAATAATTTGATCTATTAAGATAACAATACATTGCACCCATAATGAAAAATATGACCTTTACCTTTAAAATATTTTATCTTAATTTATAACCAATTGATAATAAAATTAAGATTAATTATTAATTTTATTAAGGAAAAAATTTATACATATATTAAATAATTTAATTATTCCTATTCATAAGGTTTAAAATAATGGCTAGGTTACAACAATCATATTTAAATAATGGTATATCATGATTAGTTTGAGATTGATGTTGTGTATACCACACATCATATAATATATAATTTAATGAAAATAATTTCTAAAATATTTGGGTGTTATATAGTCATTAAGATACTTACCTAACTTTACTAAGGATATAAAAAGCATCCACAAATCTGAAGGTTATATTCCCATGTTTTCCCATTCGATGATGACCCAAACTCAAATATAGTTGAAGAAAGTCATTGTCTACAAATTTAAATTCCAAATAATCTTTTATTGATTGATATAATATTTTTATCATCTTTAGGCCACCATGATCTATTTCTGAATCTGTTCCACAAGTTTGGTAATCTTCTAGATGATTCTAGGACCGATTACTAATGACTCGCCGATATTTATCCAGCAAAGAAGATAATGGCATGGTCTTCCATAAAGATCTTTGAACAATGTTATCTTAATTAGGAACTGATATATTTTATTATAGGAAAATTAAACTTAATAGAGGTGACCCTCCAACAAGAAACTAAAATCAATAATGAAATCTTAGAGTCTATCTTCCAAATTATGAATAATCTACTTAGATTGACCATTGATCTATGGTAGAAAACCAATACTTATTTTTCCCATCGAAGTCCATTCCAAAACTGATATGTAAACCTCATGTGTCTATCAAAAACAATTTCGGTGAGTACACTATGAATATTTTCAATTTTTTAACATATAGTATCTCAACATCCTTAACTGAGGAATCCTCCTTGATTGGTAAAAAGTGACCCATATTGGTTTGGTTTTTCTATGATCATCCACCCTATATATTTTCACTTAGTGGATCTAGGTAAATATTTCAAAAAGTATATTATGATATTATCCCATTTCCATAGTTGTAATGAGAGTGTCTGAAGAGTAATTATAGGATTTTGATGCTATTCCTTCACCAAATTACCATTAAGTCATTTGGATATGAACACCACAATATCCTTCATTAGGACAGACCACCATAATTGGCGATGTACATGTCGATACATTTTAGTGATTCAAATATGAATAACCCATTGAGGTGGGTGGAATTCTTACATTACCATTTCCTTCATGGTTATAGGGATAACTGGTTATTCATGGACATACTAGAAGGATTTGAAATCTTTAATTTAATAACCAAGTATATATGCATCAAAATTGTTTTATCAAATAATGATATAATTAGGGTCAGATATTTTGGAGTCATTGACGCATTCCATAATAGAAAATATAAGTTTTATGTAGTGTAAACATGATCCATGAGGATCTTCAACCACATATAAATAGAGTTATAAATGAGAATCATGAACATCCATTCTTCATTTCCCTCTACCACTATTAATGGAAGAATATTCATATTGTGGGAATAAAAAAATTAATTTATTTAATATAATAATATAGAATGTAAAAATCATGTGACTATAGATATTATACACATCATTTATGACTTAGGTCTAGATCCCTTTGAAAAAAATTCAATTTATGATTTTTTGATTAATGAAGACCACAAAGCACTCATTGAACATATAATTCCTTAATAGTTTGATTTGTGATCCATGAAAACTAATTCCAAATCATGAGTAGGCTAACTATTTTTATTAGGATACAGGTGTCAAGATCCACCTTCCACTGACTAGTAGTATTTTATATGAACACAACCAAGGTCCACAAAGGATGGATCATAGTGGGTCCATGTAAGATATGAATAAGGGGTGAGTTCACTTACCTATTCAATTCATGGAGTTTCATTTTACATTTATCATACCATATAAACTTAAACCATTTATTGATTAAATAAATTATAAGAGAAACCATTATTTATAATTTATCGATAAAAAAATGATAATAATTTGTGACCTTAAGGAAACTTCCAATCTCTAACACATTTGATGGAACTTTCCACAACATTATTGATTCCATGTTATTAGGATTAACTATGATTCCTCCTACAGATATCACATGCCCAAGGAATTTTGTTTTTTCAATATGGAAGGATCATATGAAAAACATGGTGTGTAATTAGTGGTTACCTAATCAAAGGTTAATTTTTGAAATCCATATTTCCCCCTTTAATTGATCAAATATATTTGTAATTTTGGGTAAAAGGTAGTTATTCTTAATTACGTCCTGATTTAATTTCTAGTAGTCTACATAGAAGCATAGACTCTCATAAATATTCTAAGAGAAAAAAACCATAACACCCCATGAAAATGTTCTTAGACTAATGAAACCTTTTGATTCAAGCTATCTTAACTGGATATTTATCCCCCTTTGAAACACCCAGATGATTTTATGAGATATATTTTCTTTTTTTTTATGTCTTATGTTATATGTTACACTAAGATAAGGTTGTGTTATATGAAACACCAAATTATCTTGTGGTATATGAAACTTCAAGTTATTTTTATAGAATTAATTTCACGCAAGAATGAGTATAATTGAACAACTAAATATTATAACCCAGTCATTATAATGGCAGGTATGAATTGTATTAACTTTCTTCTGAAAAACTATTTAAATGCGAATAAGTGAGTCTATAAAATAATAAAATAAATCTTGATGGATTTTATTAATGAAAAATAAATTTAATATATCCAATATAATGTTTAAAATTTATCTTATATATTTTCTAGACATGATATAAGAACAAACTCAATATTTTTGGATAAAAGATGAATTTTTCAAAAAATGCAGTTTTTCCACCTTTTGATGGCGCACCCATTTTAAATATATTTTTTTAGACTTTTTAATATTAAATTTCTCAAAATAAACTTTTTTTTAATTGAAAATATAAAAATTTACTTTGGTTGAAATTTTGGTATTTTTCTGATAAGTTTCATTTTTTGATGAATAGTCGAAATACTGATTTTTATTGAAAACTTTATTTTATTTTAAAGTAATTACATAGTAAAATTATGTTATGGATAAGTTTTAAATTTTAAATTGTTCATTGTTTTTTCCAATTATGGGTTTTTAAAATTATTTTATACATTAATTTATTATAAAATTATTTTTCATTTAAAAAAGTATATTTTTTCAAAAAACTATTTTTCATGACCTTTTACCAGTTTTATTTTAAATTTAATTTGATAACTTATGTATTTTAAATTTTGAAAAATGGATGTAAAATTAGGATTCTTGAGGTCCAAATTTGGTAAGTACGTCCCTTTTATTTTTTGACCAATTTTAATAGTAACTATGATAAATTTTTTTACCATAGTAAATGGAAAATTAGGTAATTTTGGTAAAAAAATAAAATTATAATGACTATAAAATATCCAAAACAAATGAAAAAATTGTATTTGATGAACCTAATTAGACCCTCAAAACTTTAGGCTCGAAATTATGTCATTAAATAGACACTTTTCCATGAAAATGACTTAAAGAAAATTTAAAATAAAGAAAGACACAGAGTGTCATTTACTTTATCATTAATATCTTTTATGTGTACACATATGGGAAAATGGGTGGTATCAAAGAATATAAATGTTAATTGTTAACACAATAAACATATTTCCCTAATATAAATGTATACTTTATGTTTTGGGGCTATTTAGGAGATATTATGGTATTTATAATATTTTATTTAATGAAAATTTAAAGAAGTCTCATCCATGGTTTAAATAATATATCATTTTTAAAATAAGGTTATACAAAAGATAAATTAGACTAAAAAATTATCATTTTAAATCTAAAATATTTTTATTCATCAACTACAATCATATTTTTTGAGTATATATCGGCCATTAAAAGAAACAAACATTTGAAAAAATCTTATTTTTTGAGTATATATTGACCCCAATCATCCAAGGGTCTAGTTACAGATCTTTTTTAGTCTTATAAAATATTTTATGACACTTATATTATTTTATTTAAAGTGATGTTAAACTTTTCACATCTATATTTTAATAAGTATAGCATTTTTAATGATTGATTTTATAGAAGATATATTCAACTACATGTATTATACCTAAATCCATTATATTTATCTTCATTATAGTATTTTATTAATTTTTACCAAGAAATTAATTATATTAAATAATTACACAATAGTGATGTAGTAATTATTTTATTAATGGAAATATCAAATTAATGTTGTTAAAAATATTAAAATAAATATAATTTGATATAATTAATATGAACATAAAATATGATATATTACCTAGACCCCTTAGGAATATAATAATATATTTGATTCTAGGATAACATCTTAAATTGATATTTTTAAAAATACAATAATTTAATTGTGTCAAAATTGACCCTATTATTGTTTTCTAAAAAATTGATTAATTAAATTATTTAAAAATCATAATGTTTTTTAAAAAATATATATAATACTAATTATATCATCTAAAATGTTCTGAATTATTTATTTTTGATTTAATTTACATTAAATAAGTAAATATTTTACCCTTTTAATATTGAACTAATTGTTACCCTTGTTAAAATGAAATAGAATAACTAAATGTTAAATTAAAATGATAAGGTTTAAATTGATATAAAATCTGGTCAAAAATTTATTGGTTGATGATATTAAAACCTTATATGATCTCATATTTGAAACTATAACAATTTTAACGGTTTGGATGTGGATTTATTTTATTATAAATTAATATATTTGGAGATTCGAAATGTGCCCTCACCTCAATTATAAAAGGGAATATCCTCATTCACAATTTCAATTCACTTTGAGTCTTCAAGATCAGCCATCCCTAGACCATTTTACTTATTAAATTTCTTATTCACATTATTTTGGTTCTTTTCTTCTCAAAAGTCTAAATCTAGTGCCTTTATTAGGGGAACTAGAGGGGGCTCGTCGAAGAAGAGGCAATCTCTCTACCGATTTTTTCAGATTATTTCTTCTTCTACTTCCTCTTAATGAGTTGTTTCCATTATAAATTAATGAATCCACTGTCAATTTTATACTTATATGTTATTAATATTATGGAACAACCATATCACACCTTCAATTCGTCCTACGAAAAACGAAATCACCACGTGTGCATATAAACGACTTATTATCTTCACGCCATGGTGTAATATTTTTTTCACCATCACATGACTTGGATGGGTATAATGATGGAAATAATAACTATATATGATTTTTATAACAAGTTATTTATTCTCTAAAAATATATATACTATCCACTTCGATACCATTTCATTATTAAATGAATGATATATTGCTCATGCGTACGTACGACCTACCATCTCCATGATGTGATGCAATTCATTCTACATGATATTAATTAAAGAATGATTATATAATGGTATAGAATAAATAAATATTATATGTGTTATGTTAATATCATTTTTTAATTATATAAATATGATTATTCAGCAAAACATGCAAAAAAATGATGCAGTTTATGCCTAAATAAGGAGTAATAATGAAATATTATTTCCAAATGAATGATAATATGATCATATATGATATCATAAAAATGAATATGATTCTATAATAATTCAATTATATCATTTAAATCATTATATAAGAGGTTCAAATACATAAAAATGATAGGGAACCTAAGGTAAGAGACAATTTTTCAATCTCATTATTATATAAGATTATTTATTCCTAAGTATTTACAGGGGTATATTTTTCAATCACATCCATGTTTCCTAAATAATTATTCTATAATATTTTTTATATCCTTATAAAATTTTTTAAAGTCAATTTTATCTATTGGTGAATTTTTATTAAGTGGTATGAAAGGAATATTTTTTCGTTTTTAGTACGAGGTACTTTTTGAATTTTCCAACAAAACTATGAGAAATTTTTTTTTAACTTATATAGCATGAATGGATTTTTATGACTTCATAATGCCTTATTTCCATGAATATTCCTTTATAATATTTCATGTTTATTTTCAATTAAATTGTTTTCTTTTAAAATTTCATGACATTTTGAAAAAAGAAAACATTTTTGAAGAAGAAAAGATATTTTCCTCAAGAATTAATTTCAAGTGTTTTATAAAAATTATTTTTCATCTAAAGTTACATTCTCTAATGGTTTTATGTTTCTATCCCCATTATTAAATTAAGTTTTTTGTGTTTATGATGGAATGATATTTATAAAATCCATTTGTTTTATATGTATTATTATGGAATGATGTTTAAGAAAAACATTTTATTCCTTGGGTTATGCAATGATGAATGATTTATATTTTCATGGCACACATATGTGTGGTTTGAATTATGTAAATGGTGTGACTTATATCTACCTCCCTTGAATTGGGTAAAGATTTATATCTCATGAGATAGACATGACTATAATGATAAGTAAATATGGTTGAGTAATACAGGGATGAAATTATAAGTAAATCCAGTTCAGTAGTACATGGCTGGAACGAGGAGTGAAATCGGTTCAGCAATGGACTTTTTCTACTTTGATGGTCTTGGAAATTAGCCTTGACTAGTATGGAAATGATTTTATATCCTTTATTTTTTACAAAATTCCTTGTTTTATGTTAATTCTATTTTATCATGATTTTTGTTCCTTTATGATTTATGTATTACGAACTACCAAGATTTATTTCATGACTCAAGATTTTGATATTCACAATTTACATTCATGTTTTTACATTCTAATGTTTTCACATTGTTTGATATTATCCATATTTACACTTACTTAGTATTTAATCTCATCCTTTTTAATTTTTCTTTTCCCCATGATATAAAGAAAGGTTTTAGGTAGGAAAACTAAATGAGATGATCTTTATGGGAGATATTGAATATCTCTCACAAAGTTAGAATAATTTGTTCCATGTTTCCAAAGACACTAAACTAATACGGTCTTTGGGAATCAATTTGTGTAATTTATTACGTTTTTTTCAAAATTGATGTAATGTCAATGTACATCAATCTTGGTTTGTTAGAGTTGGTATCTGAGTGAAGGTTTAGTTAACCTTTGGAAACTAAGATGTGAAATATTTAGTGAGATCCCTATATATATTTCTAAGGATATGTCTAGGGATGTCCCTAAGGTTGAATATAACTATAGGTTACATTACTATAATTATGGTAACCATCATGAATAACCTAGGATTAAACCTAAGATGCTAGATATTGGAATTCCCCCCTTGACTGTTTGGTTTTCCTAGTATGATTTTTTCCTCTCACATTATTCGGTTTGGGTTTTAGACAATGGATGGAACCCAAAGGAACCATATTAATGATCAATGCAATAGAAAATTCAATGATTGTACTGTTGAATAACCTAATGTTATGGTAGATGGAATGAAAATTCTTATCTCTATACTTACATAATCTATGAATCATTTTGGACTTCCAAATGAGCAATGAAGGGAACAACATTCTGTTGAGTCTTTAATGAGGCAATTCACACCTTCTTTTAGTGGGTGTTCTGATCCACTTGCTACTGAACAATGAATCAATACCATTAAAAATATATTTTCCATCCCTCATTGTTCATAATAGGAAAAAGTCATTTTGGCTATTTATTATTTAGAAGGAGAAGTAGATAAGTGGTGGACTCTGATCAAGAATACAAGACTGCAAGATGAAATTGAATCCTTGGAATGAGACGAGTTCAATAACTTATTTTTCAATAAGTACTTTCCTCGTATTCTTCAAAAATATATTTAAAAAGAGTTAATTGAGCATAATCAAAAGGTTGATTAATTTGTTGGTACATACAAGGAACATTTTACAAGACTTACAAGGTATGCTTCTGGCTTTATCATCCCACCTAAAATTAAAGTTGATCAATTCTTCAGTGGCTGAAAACCAATCCCTAAAAGGGAATTATCTATAAGAGACTTTTAAAGTTATGAATAGATTGTGTGTTGTGATATAAAATTAGAAATGGAAGTTGGTGTTACATATCAATTTCATGGTTTTTATAAGAAAAGAAAGATGGAATTCAAGGTAAATCTCAAAATAACAGTGAAATGAAGATGACTGTTTCCTTATGCTCAAAGTGCGGAAAGAAGCATGGTTGGGATTGTCGTAAAGGGCCTAGAAAATGTTTTAGTGTGGAAAATAAGGTCATTGGGTAGTTGAGTGCCTACATAATGAGAAAAAGGAAGCTAATGATGTGAATAGAGAAAAGGCTATAGAGAATGCACTACCCACACTTCAATGATACAAGTGCAAGGAAATGGGAAATTATGCTAATCAATACCCTAATCTAAGGGTTATAAATGATGATCAACATCAACAACATCTTAAGGGAAAATACAAAGTCAAATCACATGTGATCACTATTGGTGATGTGAGAATAAAAATTAAGTGGTGGAATGATAGAGTGTTTATGTAATTGGATTCCATAAGAATGTTATAGAATTTATTTTATAGTATTATGGAATATTGAAATATCTATGTATTGGTCCACTTTGATTTTCCATAAGTATATGGTATTGGTAACCAAGAAATGTAATTGAAATATTTTTGGAAAACGCATGATATGTGAATAATGATGGGATAAATAGATAATGATATGTTTGATAATATTGATGACCTCGAGCCTAATATAAGGATAAAGTGATATCATGGTTTGAGTATATAGAATTTTTTGTATTTTTGGTATGTTGAATGAGATAATTTTTTAAAGAATGCATGATTTCACTAATTTTATATGGTAATTCAAGTTATTAACATGTTTCAAGAGAATTCATGATTATGGTATTCACATGTTTGGAATTTGACAACCAAGAACTGCATTATGAGATATGGGAGATAAAATTTAAGCTGATTTAGTTCCCCTCTATCTAATGTGTTGGATTTTTAACTTTTAGAAGGATTGAAAAGTTATAAATTTATGTAATGTTTAAGTTAAACTTAGGATGAAATTTGTTAGAATAAATTCTTATCTCACCATAGGTTGACTTATGCATATTTGATATCTTGTGATAAAGAGAGATGGAATTACCTATCATTCTATTTATGGGCCACCTGATCTACTAATGCTTTAGGAATGAAAAATTCAACTTCATTTATTTGAATAATATTTGAAGTGGAAATTGTTCAAGGAATGACCAATGGAAAGATTTTTCTAAAATTAAGTAAGTATTTCTCTCATGTTATTCAACTATAGGGAAAGGATATTGAAAACCAAAAAGTTTATCCTAGTACCTTTTTATCCAATGAATCAGATGGTCCCTTAAATCATCACAGATTTATGGATTTGTGATTGTCAACTTTTTCCTAACCATGTTCTATATAACTCTCCATAATAACTTAATAGTTATATTTCTCTTCCATATCCATGTTTTTCACTTATCACTTTTGTTCTCTTATATGGAAACCCAATGATGAGTTACTTTGGGTAACCGTTCTATTTTTAACTTTCCTTTTTAAAACAAAGGTTTAGTATTCCTTTCTATGATGATGGTTTCTATGAAAGAAACATTAAAGTAATAATCCTTTTATAAACCAGAAAATATTTGAGAGAGAAATTCATTTTAAGGTGGGTAAAATGTGACACCCTGATATTTTTATGAGATATTTTTTTCCAGATTTCTTATGTTTTACGCTACACCAAGATAACTTTTCACCATACGCAACACCAACATAGATTACGGTATATGTAACTATATTCATGGCTTGGGTTAAACACAATTTTAAGTGTAACACCCCAGGATTTCAGAGTGTGTTATTTCTTAAAAATAATTCAATAACTTGCACTACATGCAACACCGAGTTCAATCACACCATTAAAAGAGTTCATGAATAGTATTAACTACATTTTGAACTTTATATAATCCTTATAATTTTAGAATCCCTATTATGAGTTTCTTAGTCATAATGCAAGAACAGATTCATTTTCAGTATTTCACTTTTATCAACTTCTAATAGTGAAACCTTTTTAAATACAATATTTTAAACTTTTTGACTAAATGGGGACATCAAAAATTTAAAATGAAACACCTCAAGCTTCCACGGTACGTTTCCCTTTGAATAATGTGATAGCGTGTGTTGTACGCAACACCGAGTTCTAACACACCATAACCAATCAAACTAGCCGTTATAAATAGTAATACCTACTTTTTGAAAATATATATATTTTATATTTCAAAATGGACTTCATTTTTGGATTCGGAATATCGAATTTAGCCTAAGGTGAAATTTTGGTACTTTTCGGATAACTTTCATATTTTGATGAATAGTGAAAATTACTAAATTTTAATTAAAAACAACTTTTTTAATCAAAATAATTAATAGTGATAAATTATGAATTTGAGTGGTTTTAAAGTATATTTAGAATATATTTTTACAATTTAATATAATTTTGGTCATTAGACATAATTTTACAATTAAACCGAACATAAACAAGTGTCAATCTTTTGATAGTTATTATCTCTTAAAAACACGCTTTTTGTTTTGACAGCGGGAATTAATTTTAAATTAATTTCTGCCACTTATGTGTTTTGAATTTAGAAAAATGGATTCCATATTTGGAATCAGGATGTTCAAATTGTGTAAATAGGTAACTTTTATTTTTATACATTTTGAATAATTACTGCGGTAAATATTTTATTTACCATGGTTAAGGGTAAATCCGGTAAATAAGGGTTAACAAATAATATTATAATAATACTAAATTACCCTAAAACGTGTCTTAACCCTATTGTTTGATACATGGTCGACCATGGGCATCTTTGTGTCAATTTTGGGACCCCATGGATCCACTTGTAAGTGATAATGACACTTTATTTTAATTAAGTCAAAATGAATACAAAAATGACACAAGCATATATCTTTTAGCAAAACAATTGTTACATAGGGTTATATAAGTTGGATTTTAGATTATAAATATTCATTAGAAAGCTAAAAATATTTCCTACATAATGATATTTTATTTATAATTTTTAGACATTAAATAATTTATTTTATTTATGACACAATGATGATGTAGTAATTACTATAATAGTGAAAAATTAAAATAATTGATATTATAAATACCCAAATAAATATAATATGAAACTTTTAATGAATTAAACTAATTTTCTAGGATAATATGATATATTAGGATTGAGTTAATTGACTTTGTTCGAAGTAATCAATCTGTTATGAGTTTCACAAAAATCAACTATTGAATAGTGTCAAAATTGACATAAAAGAGTTCTTAAAACAAATATTATATTATTAATTGATATTAAATTCCTAAAAATATAAGGTTCGGCCAAGAGACTTATATCATGATAGTTTCATCATTAATGTACCACTTGGGGGTCTCTTGGATGTATATAGTAAGTTTATTAACCATATTATATAAAAATACAAAGAGACATTGTAAAAGTGAAACTAATTAACTTAGAGTTAATACTTAAAGATAAGGTTAATATAAGTACCCAAACCTGTCTAAATTATATTGTTTGAGTGTTTTTCGACCTATACCCACCTTAACCTTTGAATAATCAACTTTGGAGCCATTAGAAACCGAATATAAATTTATTATAAATTAATATTTCTAGCTTTTCCAAAGGTGCCCCTCACCCCTCTTATAAAAGGGCACTCCTCCTTCTCATTTCTTCACACCTTCAAAGCCTTTTGGCTCGTCCAAACTCTGCCCAAATACTCTCCCAACATCCCTCACTACAACCTAGATGCCTTAGTTTGATCAGAAAGCCACCCTAAGGAGCCCTTTTGATCAAATCAAAAGGAAGAACCCGAAGAAGAGGTAATGATTTCACCACCCTTCTCCAAGTTCATTTCTTCTTCCACTTCTTCTTCCTTTGTTATTACCATTCTAAAATAATAACTCCAGTATCTCACATATACTGTGATGTTATTATAAATATGGTACAATCATATTCAGTATTCTATCCACCCTTTGAATAACATGTCACCATACGTGCGTACGTACGGCTTACCGTCTCCACGTCGTGGTGTAATTGTTATTCAATATATTATTATTTGGATGGGTATAATAATGATGTGTAACTCATGTAAATAATAAATATAAAATGTTAATGATTCTGTATATATGATATATCATCCATTTATATATTATTTTAATATCAAAAGAATGATATTGTCGCTCGTGCGTACGTACGGACTACCGTCTCCACGAACGCGATGAGATTCATTCTCCATCGTATCCATTCAAGTATAATTATCATTTGATGATTTAAAAATGATGTTTAAGGACTTGATATCATTTTGGATATGAATAATATACAACCTATCCTTTACAAACATGTCTTACGTAACAAAACATATAAAAGAAAACAAGTAAGTTAACACCCGAAACGACGATAATTCTAAGATATTATTAACAAACCAATGTTAAAAGATCATATATGATATCATATTAATATATATGATTCTTGTATAATTTAATAACAATTATTTCACCATTATACAGGAGGTTAACCTACCCCAACCAAGGAAAATTACAAGGTAAGGGTTATTTCACAATCTCTTCATTATCCGAGGTTGTTTATTTGTAATAATCTACTGGGATCTCTTTATCATCCACATCCATGTTTCTTCAAAATGTATTTCAAAACATTTTTATTATTTACAAGAATATGGGTTAAAGTCATTTATACCCTTGTTTGACTTTTTATAAGAGGTTTATAAAGGAATCTTTCCGTCGTTTTCAAAACAAGGTCATTTTTAACCTTTTCGACAGAATTAAGGTAAGAACGTTTTTTTTAAACTTATACGGCGGGTGCGGCTAATTTCCACCGTTATAAAATCTTCAAAACTTCCCTTACAAGCTTATATGAATATTTTCAAAGAAAATGTTTTATTTTATATGGATCTTAAATTATTTCAAAATAAAAGGAGATATTTCTTTAAAAAGAATTTTGATTTCATCTATGTCAACATCCTTTGATGGATTTTAAGATTATTTGAAGTTGATTTATTATGATACAAAACTTCTATATTGTATTGAAGGTTTTGTGATATGTTTGACTGTGGATGTGCTATTTATATACCATTCATAGTTTATGGTGAAAGTATTGACATTTCGTATGCTAGTTTTAATACGAATGTTTATGTTATTTTTAAACCTTTTCATATGGGAATGCATTGGACTTAATATGTGACGGGTGGAGCCCGCTATAGCTCCTCGATGCATCGGTAGGTCTCATGAGACAAACTAGTGTCTTGGCACAAGGCCTTGACAAAATCTTATTTGTAGTCTTGGCACGAGGCCTTGGCTATGTGGTTATGATAGTCTGGCATTATGCATTCCAACATTATGAAAGTGGTTATTGATTTTTGCATGTGATTATTCGATTAGTAGAATATCCATGTGAATAATTAAATGGCATTATTTCATTCTATTTATGCCATACCATGTTGAAAGTTCATTTTTAAAAGGCTTTTGTTTTAGTTATACATTGCCTTAAATGTTTATTCTTATTGATGAAAGTTTCCGCTATATTGTTATCCTTACTGGGCATTTGAGATCACCCCTTTTCTATGTTTTATTTTTCCCAGGAAGTGAAGATGTAAGTTATGAATGACCTGCAGGGATATTATGAGGGGATTATAGTGTGGACTGTGGAAACATTATGTTGTTGTAGTAGTTTTTCATTTTATGATGTAATGTAAAACTTATGAATATATCTAGTGTTTCCAAGGCTACTAAACCAATTGGTCTTTCGAGATTTGATCTTTCTTGTGATCATGCCAATGTTATGTAATAATGCACCGACTCTGGGTAACTAGGGTCGGGGCGTTACAGTTGGTATCAGAGGAAGTTTAGTACAAACCTTGGAAGCTAGATTTAGATAAACTCTGATTAGAGCATGTAGACCTAAGATGAGCTTTGAGGATTAGTGTAGAAGAACTTCCTAGAATTTTGGTATTGTAGAGATTTTGTGAGTTTTCCGAGCAATACATCCCTGTCTGGATACGAGCAGGTAGAGGCGGCTCTGGCACAGATGTACCTAGGGGTAAAACCCGAAAACACCGCTTTGAGCTAGACTCGAACGGGAACTGGTGCACGACAACGGGCCTTGCTGCACTCTTGGTTACGACACTCCCGGGGGATATGCTTAGGATAACTCTCATTTTCTTTACAAATCATTTTGAAGGGATTATGAGTATATACTTCCTCAAAGAAAACATTCTTATGATTATGGATTATATCCATAAATAGTTCAATTTATGTTAAGTGTTTTATAAGTATGGGATTATGTATTTTGATTCATAAACTGATCTAGTGTATGCCATTGTTTAGAAATGGCGCCCAGTAGAAGGAATGAGAACTCCAGAAATGCACATGATCCAAAGAGAAGGAAGGATCATATCTCTCATGGTCTTAAGCTAGAATTTATAAGAGAAATAGTCTCCCATGTATTATCATCATATGAAGAAATAATATCATGTGTTGATAAGATAAGTAAAGAGTTTACTGAGTCCTATGGCTTTGAAGGGAAGCAAGAGAAGAAAAGGATGGAAGAGAGAAAGATGGATAAAGGGAAGAGGGAAAAGAAGAATTTTCCCATATGTGGTAACTGTGGAAAGAAACACCCTGGAACTTGCCTGAAAGGAATGGGAGTTTGTTATAAGTGTGGAGGAAAAGGGCACAAAGTACGTGACTGCAAGGGTAAGAAAATGGTTTCAAATGTACAATGCTTCATTTGCAAGGAGTTTGGACACTACGCAAACCTATGTCCCAGTCATTAGACTATGCCGTAAATGATGTTATTGGATAATAATCATGTTATGATACTACCACAGATGAAGAGGGATGATTATAGTTCTTATGTTGATTATGTCAATTGAGTGTTGTATCAACAATGTACTTGTTACAATAATCATGGAGTATATAAGGATTGTACTGCAGTACTATTTCATTAAGGACTTGAGATTGTGTGGAACAAAGAAAAGTGACTCAATAGCAGGATAAATTTTTGGAAAATATATGGTTGAGAGAATGATAAATCATAATACAGTTCTGATACTGAGGTAGTGATTTTGGAATAATATGTGATTGTTTTGGATAAATTATATTGGATATTCTTGACTACCTTAGAACTGATTAATGATTTGTATATTCCATCATTGTTGGGGTTTAAAACTTTTTTGGATTAATGAAGTATATCCAGCATTCTATATGGAATAAGGGAGCATGAATGTAATCAATAAGGAATATGGTAATACATGATGAAGGTATTAATATTCTATTACGGGGTAAAAAGGATCTATATTATGTTTACCTTCCTTATAAATGTTGGACTGTGAGTTTAGACAGAAGTATTTTGGATAGTTCTAGTTTGGATTATTTTGGATTGCCATAAAAGGACAACCCGGAGGTCGGGCGGCAACCCGTCGCGTCCGGCAAGGCCGCGAGACTTGAACCCGCAACCGAAGGGCGACAAGGGTGTATCACCTACCACTATCCCACGAGATGTCCTGGATTAAATAAAGTAGTTTTTTAAAAGATATGGTAGATGAATTATAAATTTGTTTATTTTGGAACCCTCTATGAATAGTATAAATAGAATTTTTTTTACGAGTGAATGATGAGTTTTGGTAGAAATTTATTAATGGATAAAACTCTAATTATAAACTAAGTATATCTCCTTATTATCTTATCCAATCTCATAAATAAATTCCTCAACATTAATAATAGAAACTTAGAACAAAAATGTTGTCCTAGATGGTACCTTAAATCATCACAAATTTATGGCTTTGGGATTGTTGGCCTTTTCATAGCCATGTTCTCTACCACTCTCCATCAGATAATTGATGGTTAGATTTCTCTTCCATATCCATATTTTCCTACATGGAACCCTAGTATGTGTTATTTTCGGTAATCTTCATACTTTCCACTCTTTATTTTAAATAGAGGCCTCATTAATTCATTTTTCGATGTGGGATTTCAACTAAGATATTTTGAAATGTCAAAAATGTGTTGTCCCAATACCATATATTTTGTTGAACCGATGGTACTTCAAATCATCATGGATTGATGAGTTTAAGGACCTCAATTTTATACTTGTTTGTGATTGATGACCTCAATCACTACCTATAAATATTTACGTTTTTCCTCCAATTATATGTCTCTAATTGCCACCAATGTTCTCCTAATCGAGATCATAATTTGGTGGTGACCCTTTAATTTCTCTTTTCCTCATATTAAGACTAAATTTTAGTAACCCAATTTCCAATGTGGGTTTTCCCACAAATATATTTTCTACTTTCAACCTTTTATTTTCGAAGAACAATTTCAAATTGCGAGGACGCAATTTATTGAAGGAGGGGAGAATGTAACACCCCAGGATTTCAGAGTGTGTTATTTCTTAAAAATAATTCAATAACTTGCACTACATGCAACACCGAGTTCAATCACACCATTAAAAGAGGTCATGAATAGTATTAACTACATTTTGAACTTTATATAATCCTTATAATTTTAGAATCCCTATTATGAGTTTCTTAGTCATAATGCAAGAACAGATTCATTTTCAGTATTTCACTTTTATCAACTTCTAATAGTGAAACCTTTTTAAATACAATATTTTAAACTTTTTGACTAAATGGGGACATCAAAAATTTAAAATGAAACACCCCAAGCTTCCACGGTACGTTTCCCTTTGAATAATGTGATAGCGTGTGTTGTACGCAACACCGAGTTCTAACACACCATAACCAATCAAACTAGCCGTTATAAATAGTAATACCTACTTTTTGAAAATATATATATTTTATATTTCAAAATGGACTTCATTTTTGGATTCGGAATATCGAATTTAGTCTAAGGTGAAATTTTGGTACTTTTCGGATAACTTTCATATTTTGATGAATAGTGAAAATTACTAAATTTTAATTAAAAACAACTTTTTTAATCAAAATAATTAATAGTGATAAATTATGAATTTGAGTGGTTTTAAAGTATATTTAGAATATATTTTTACAATTTAATATAATTTTGGTCATTAGACATAATTTTACAATTAAACCGAACATAAACAAGTGTCAATCTTTTGATAGTTATTATCTCTTAAAAACACGCTTTTTGTTTTGACAGCGGGAATTAATTTTAAATTAATTTCTGCCACTTCTGTGTTTTGAATTTAGAAAAATGGATTCCATATTTGGAATCAGGATGTTCAAATTGTGTAAATAGGTAACTTTTATTTTTAGACATTTGGAATAATTACTGCGGTAAATATTTTATTTACCATGGTTAAGGGTAAATCCGGTAAATAAGGGTTAACAAATAATATTATAATAATACTAAATTACCCTAAAACGTGTCTTAACCCTATTGGTTGATACATGGTCGACCATGGGCATCTTTGTGTCAATTTTGGGACCCCATGGATCCACTTGTAAGTGATAATGACACTTTATTTTAATTAAGTCAAAATGAATACAAAAATGACACAAGCATATATCTTTTAGCAAAACAATTGTTACATAGGGTTATATAAGTTGGATTTTAGATTATAAATATTCATTAGAAAGCTAAACATATTTCCTACATAATGATATTTTATTTATAATTTTTAGACATTAAAAAATTTATTTTATTTATGACACAATGATGATGCAGTAATTACTATAATAGTGAAAAATTAAAATAATTGATATTATAAATACCCAAATAAATATAATATGAAACTTTTAATGAATTAAACTAATTTTCTAGGATAATATGATATATTAGGATTGATTTAATTGACTTTTTTAGAAGTAATCAATCTGTTATGAGTTTCACAAAAATCAACTATTGAATAGTGTCAAAATTGACATAAAAGAGTTCTTAAAACAAATATTATATTATTAATTGATATTAAATTCCTAAAAATCTAAGGTTCGTCCAAGAGACTTATATCATGATAGTTTCATCATTAATGTACCACTTGGGGGTCGATTGGATGTATATAGTAAGTTTATTAACCATATTATATAAAAATACAAAGAGACATTGTAAAAGTGAAACTAATTAACTTAGAGTTAATACTTAAAGATAAGGTTAATATAAGTACCCAAACCTGTCTAAATTCTATTGGTTGAGTGGTTTTCGACCTATCCCCACCTTAACCTTTGAATAATCAACTTTGGAGCCATTAGAAACCGAATATAAATTTATTATAAATTAATATTTCTAGCTTTTCCAAAGGTGCCCCTCACCCCTCTTATAAAAGGGCACTCCTCCTTCTCATTTATTCACACCTTCAAAGCCTTTTGGCTCGGCCAAACTCTGCCCAAATACTCTCCCAACATCCCTCACTACAACCTAGATGCCTTAGTTTGATCAGAAAGCCACCCTAAGGAGCCCTTTTGATCAAATCAAAAGGAAGAACCCGAAGAAGAGGTAATGATTTCACCACCCTTCTCCAAGTTCATTTCTTCTTCCACTTCTTCTTCCTTTGTTCTTACCATTCTAAAATAATAACTCCAGTATCTCACATATACTGTGATGTTATTATAAATATGGTACAATCATATTCAGTATTCTATCCACCCTTTGAATAACATGTCACCATACGTGCGTACGTACGGCTTACCGTCTCCACGTCGTGGTGTAATTGTTATTCAATATATTATTATTTTGATGGGTATAATAATGATGTGTAACTCATGTAAATAATAAATATAAAATGTTAATGATTCTGTATATATGATATACCATCCATTTATATATTATTTTAATATCAAAAGAATGATATTTTCGCTCGTGCGTACGTACGGACTACCGTCTCCACGAACGCGATGAGATTCATTCTCCATCGTATCCATTCAAGTATAATTATCATTTGATGATTTAAAAATGATGTTTAAGGACTTGATATCATTTTGGATATGAATAATATACAACCTATCCTTTACAAACATGTCTTACGTAACAAAACATATAAAACAAAACAAGTAAGTTAACACCCGAAACGACGATAATTCTAAGATATTATTAACAAATCAATGTTAAAAGATCATATATGATATCATATTAATATATATGATTCTTGTATAATTTAATAACAATTATTTCACCATTATATAGGAGGTTAACCTACCCCAACCAAGGAAAAGTACAAGGTAAGGGTTATTTCACAATCTCTTCATTATCCGAGGTTGTTTATTTGTAATAATCTACTGGGATCTCTTTATCATCCACATCCATGTTTCTTCAAAATTTATTTCAAAACATTTTTATTATTTACAAGAATATGGGTTAAAGTCATTTATACCCTTGTTTGACTTTTTATAAGAGGTTTATAAATGAATCTTTCCGTCGTTTTCAAAACAAGGTCATTTTTAACCTTTTCGACAGAATTAAGGTAAGAACGTTTTTTTTAAACTTATACGGCGGGTGCGGCTAATTTCCACCGTTATAAAATCTTCAAAACTTCCCTTACAAGCTTATATGAATATTTTCAAAGAAAATGTTTTATTTTATATGGATCTTAAATTATTTCAGAATAAAAGGAGATATTTCTTTAAAAAGAATTTTGATTTCATCTATGTCAACATCCTTTGATGGATTTTAAGATTATTTGAAGTTGATTTATTATGATACAAAACTTCTATATTGTATTGAAGGTTTTGTGATATGTTTGAATGTGGATGTGATATTTATATACCATTCATAGTTTATGGTGAAAGTATTGACATTTCGTATGCTAGTTTTAATACGAATGTTTATGTTATTTTTAAACCTTTTCATATGGGAATGCATTGGACTTAATATGTGACGGGTGGAGCCCGCTATAGCTCCTCGATGCATCGGTAGGTCTCATGAGACAAACTAGTGTCTTGGCACAAGGCCTTGACAAAATATTATTTGTAGTCTTGGCACGAGGCCTTGGCTATGTGGTTATGATAGTCTGGCATTATGCATTCCAACATTATGAAAGTGGTTATTGATTTTTGCATGTGATTATTCGATTAGTAGAATATCCATGTGAATAATTAAATGGCATTATTTCATTCTATTTATGCCATACCATGTTGAAAGTTCATGTTTAAAAGGCTTTTGTTTTAGTTATACATTGCCTTAAATGTTTATTCTTATTGATGAAAGTTTCCGCTATATTTTTATCCTTACTGGGCATTTGAGCTCACCCCTTTTCTATGTTTTATTTTTCCCAGGAAGTGAAGATGTAAGTTATGAATGACCTGCAGGGATATTATGAGGGGATTATAGTGTGGACTGTGGAAACATTATGTTGTTGTAGTAGTTTTTCATTTTATGATGTAATGTAAAACTTATGAATATATCTAGTGTTTCCAAGGCTACTAAACCAATCGGTCTTTCGAGATTTGATCTTTCTTGTGATCATGCCAATGTTATGTAATAATGCACCGACTCTGGGTAACTAGGGTCGGGGCGTTACATTAAGTAATTTTTTTAATTTATTTCACTCATGGCTGAGTATAAGTGAATAACTAAATATTATAACCTAGTCATTATAATGGCGGGTATGAATAGTGTTAACTTTCTTTTGAAAAACTATTTAAATGCAATAAAGTGAGTCTATAAAATACTATAATAACTATTTATGGATTTTATTAATGAAAAATATATGTAATATAATAAATATAAGATTTAAAATTCATCGAATATGTTTTATAGACATGATATAAGAACAAATTCATTTTTTTGGATAAAAGAAGTATTTTTCAAAAAATGAAGTTTTGTCGTCTTTTGATGGAACAACCATTTTAAATTTATTTCTTTTAAACTTTTTTATATTTAATTTGACAAAATAAACTTATTATTATAATTATAAATATAAAAATTTATGTTGTTTGAAATTTTGGTATTTTTATGATAAGTTTCATTTTGGATGAATAGTGAAAATACTGATTTTTATTAAAAACTTCATTTTCTTTTAAAGTCAAAACATAGTAAAATTATGTTTTGGATTAGTTTTAAATTTTAAATAGTTTATTTTTATCCAATTATAATTTTTTAAAATAATTTTATACATGAATTTATTATAAAAACATTATCCATTTAAAATGATGCATTTTTCCAAAAAACTATTTTTCGTGACATTTTTCTGATTTTATTTTAAATTTTATTATGAAACTTTGGAAATTTGAATTTTGAAAAAAGGACATAAATTTTTTATTTATGAGGTCCAAATTTGGTAATTATATCCCTTTTATTTTTGACCAATATGAATAGTAACCATGGTAAATTTTGTTCCCACAGTAAAGGGTAAATTAAGTAATTTAGGTTGAAAATAAAATTATAATGACTATAAAATGGCCAAAAAAATGAAAATATTTTATTTGATGAATTTAATTTTACCCTTAACACTTAAGGATCTATATAATTTCATTAAACTGACACTTGTCCATGAAAATTACTTAAATAATATTTAAATCAATAAAGACACAAAGTGTCATTTTCTTTGCCTTTAATATCTATTATGTGTCAACATTTGAAAAATGGGTGGTATCAATGAATATAAATGTTAATTTTTAAATTAATAGACATATTTTCCTAATAAAAATATATTTTTTGACGTTTTGGGTCCATTTAGGAGATATTAAGTTATTCATAATATTTTATTTAATGAAAATTTAAAGAATTCACGTTGATGTTTTAAATAATATATTATTTTTAAAATAAGGTTATTCAGAAGATAAATTCGATTATAAATAATAATTTTAAAGATATTTTTTTTATTTATCATGGTAATTTATTTTTAATTTTTATGAAAGAAATAATTACCATAAAGGTTTATATATTGATGATGGAGGAATTATTTAATTGATGAAAAATCAATAAACTATTTTTTATTAAAATTATAATAACCATTAAAAGATAAAAAACTCGACCAAATCTTGTTGGTCAATTATATCTAGACCGTAATCAGACAAGGGTCTATTTATGGACTATTTGGATCCTTATACAAGAGATTATGACACTAACACTATTTTATTTAAAGTGATGTTAAACTTGTCACATTCGTATTTTAATAAGTATAACATTTTTAATGATTGATTTTCCAAAATATATATTAAACTACAATTATAATACTAAAATATAATATATTTATATTCATCATAGTGTTTTATTTTTAAATTTCACCCAAAAATATGTATATTAAATAATTACATAATATTGATGTAGTAATTATTCTCTTAATTGAAATATCAAATTTATATTGTTAAAAATATGAAATAAATAATAATTTGATCTAGTTAATATGTAAATTTAATTTTATATATTTCACATACCCAATAGTAATATAAAAAATAATTGGTTCGTGGATAAAATATTTTATTTATATTTTTAAAAATCGGGGAATTGAATTGTGTCAAAAATGACACTATTGTTGTTTTGTCAAACCAATGTTTTATTAAATTATTTAAAAATCATAAACATTTTAAAAAATATATAATAATTATTATATTATCTATAATTATCTAAAATATTTATTTATTATATAATTTCCATTAAATATGTAAATATTTCACCCTTTTAATATTTAAATAATTGTTACACTTGTTAAAATGAAATAGAATAACTAAGTGTTAAATTAAAATGATAAGATTTTAAATGACCTAAAAACTTGTCCAATATTTTCTTTTTGATGAGATTATAACCATATATCATTTAATATTTGAAACTATGATATTTTTTAGGTTTTTTGATGTGTATTTATTTTATTATAAATTTATATTCTTGGAGTTTTGAAATGTTCCCCTCTCTTCAATTATAAAAGAGCACATCCTGCCTCATAATTTCAATTCACATTGAGCCTTAAAAATTTCTAATACACTACCCATTTAAATTATAAAAATACTTATTTACATTATAGAGGTTTTGGTCTTCTCAAAAGACTAACTCTAGTGCCTTTAAGAGGAGAACTAGAGGGTTCTCACCGAAGAAGATGTAATCTCCTATACCGATTCTTTCAAATTATTTATTCTTCTACTTATTCTTCATGAGTTTTTTCCATTACAAATCAATGAATCCAGCATCAATTGTTTACTGAGATTTTATTAAGATTATTGTACAACCATATTCCACCTTTAATCCATCCTACAAAAAATGAAATCACTATGCATACGTATATGTGGATTACCATCTCTACGCCGTCGTGCAATCTGTTTTTCACCACCGCTTGAATTGAATGGGTATAATGATGGAAATAATAACTATATATGATTATTATAACAATTTAATTATTCTTTAAAAATGTATATACCATCCACTTCGATTCCATTTCGTTATTAAAGGAATTATATCATCGCTCGTGCGTTTGTATGGTCTACCGTCTCCACGATGCGATGTGATTCATTCTACATGATAACTATTAAATAATGATTATATAAATGTATAGAATAAAAAAATATGGTATGTATTATGTTAATATAATATTTTAAATGATATAAATATGGCATACTAAAAAGAACCAATACTTATTTGGAAAAACATGCATAATAAAATAAAGCAGTTTATACCCAAATAATGAGTAATAATGAAATATTATTACCAAAGGTATGACAATATAATCATATATGATATCATAAAAATGACTATGATTTTGGAATAATTCAATGAAATAATTTAAATCATTCTAAAGGAGGTTCAGATACATACAAAGGATAGCAGACCAAAGGTAAGTGATAATTTTTCAATCTCATTATTATTCGAGGTTGTTTATTCGTAAGTATTTACTGATGTATATTTATCAAAAACATCCATGCTTCTAAAATAAATATTCCAAAAAATTTCTTTATATCCCTAAAAACAATTTAAAGTTGATTTTAACCATTGGTGAATTTTTCTTAAAAATTATGAAAGGAATATTTTGTCCTTTTTTGGTATGAGGCACTTTTTGACTTTTCCAATAAAAGTAAGAGAAGATTTTTTTAACTTATAAATAATGAAAGGATTTATACGATTTCATAAAACCTTATTTAAAAGAATCTTCCTTTACAATATTTCATGTTTATTTCCAATTAAATTATTTTCTTTTAAAATTATGCATCATTTTGAGAAAGGAAATCTTTTTTGAAGAAGAAAGGTTATTTTCCTCAAGAATTAATTTCAAGTGTTTTATCAAAATTATTTTGAATATAAGATTATATTATTTAAATTGGGTTATGTTTCTATCCCTATTATTAATATTATTTGATTGTTTTTATGATGGAATTACGTTTATAAAATAAATTTGTTTTATATGGATTATGATGGAATGATGTTTAAGAAACCCATTTTATTCCTTGGGTTATACTATGATGAATGATTTATATTTTTGTGGCACACATATGTATGGTTTACATTATGTAACTGGTGGAGCCTTTATATCCCTCCAATGCATTGGGTAAAGATTTAAATCTTATTAGATAGACATGACTAGAACTACATGTAAATTAGGTTCAGTAATACATGGATGAAATGGAAAGTAAATCTAGTTCAGTAATACAGGACTGGAATGAGGAGTGAAATTGGTTCAGTAAGGGACTTTGTTCTCTATGATGTTCTTGGAAATGAGCCTTGGTTAATATGGAAATGATTTTCTATTCTTATTTGCTATCCATAATTCCATGTTTTATGCAAATGCTATTTTATCATGATTTATGTTCCTTTATTATTTATGTATTACAAACTACCATGATTTATTTCATGACTCAAGATTTTTATATTCTGAATTTACATTCCTATTTTTACATTATTATGTTTATGTTTTGTCTGATGTTCTCTAAATTTACCCTTACAGAGCATTTGAGCTCACCCTTTTTGTGTTTTATTTTCCCTAGGATATAAATAAAGGTTTTAGGTAGGAAAACTAAAGGGGAAGATCATTATGGGATTTATTGAAGATCATTCACTAGGATAAAACAATGTGTTTCATGTTTCCAAAGACACTAAACTAATACGGTATTTGAATGCCAATTTGTGTAATGTATTAATTTTTTCACAAAAAGTAATGTAATTTCTTTGTACATCAAGAATAGTTATTTAGACCCTTAATTATATTATATCCCTTAAATCTCTAGGAATGTATATAGGTTTAGTTCTAGGAATAAAATCTATGGTGAAATCTAATTCTCTTTTAGAAGGTAAGTCATAGAATTCTTCATGTAGTGCATCTGGAAATGGGTCTACCAATAGAGGAAACACTAGATGTTCTTTAGACAAACTATTCTAAGAACAATTATATCCATTTCCATGATAATATCCCCAACTTTCCCTTAAATAAAAACCACTCTACTAGCATAAAGGATTAAAAAACGAAAACATTTTTGTGTTCGATTTTTTATGATAGTGAAATTTCCAATGCAAATAAGTTATTTTACGATTATTTTTTATGTTGGAAATCAATTTTTTCCAAAGTACCTACAAATATGATGAATTATTTTTGACAAATATATTTTTCCCAGAAAATAGTTTGAGCATGAATGCTCAATATTGCATGGGCAATACACATTTTCATTCGAAAAACAATTATTTATTACAATAGGTATCAAGTGGAAAAGATTTTTGTATTTATATTAATTACTTTTTTAAAAAATGTATTAAATTTGGGGACTAATTATTTACGACAGATTGAGTCAGTCAAAAATAATTTTAAAAAATTTGGGATAAGTTAAATATGGCGGTCGACTATTTCCGATAGATACTTAATTCATCTCAAATTTCTATTGTTTGTAGTGAAATTCATCAAAAATAAGTATTTGAGTGGAACTTTATTCTATCAAAAATGTCTATTGTAAAAAATTATTCTATAAATACTGACTTTCCTCAAACCTCTATCCTCACAAAATAGTTCTCTTCTCCCAGTTTCTCTTTGATTATCTAAAGTAAATCTCTTTGAGATCTAAATCAACCAATTGAATTTCGATTTCAGTCATATTTTACTCATTCAAGAGGTGTTTTTTGAAATGTTATTGTTAAAATAAATAAATGATTTTGTTTATTTAATTTATTTTATTCTACAAGATAATTTATTATTTCTTCAAATTTAATTTATTTGTTATTATAAAATCAATTTTTTAGATTTGGTGATTTATAAATTGCTTGGAAGTAGTTTGATGTAGTATAATAATAAATATAAATTAGTATAGTTAATAAAAAATATTGAGCAATAATTAGTAAAGTATTATAAATATTTAATTTATAATAATATAATAAATTTTAAAAATTAAATAAAATTAAGAAAATATAATTAAAAACTACTACGCTTTTTATATTAATACTAATTAATAATTAATAAAATTTATTATAAATTAGAAAAATTTATCGAAATATGTTAAATTAAACCCAAATTATAATAATAAATAAAACAATTAATGGAACAATAGATTTTAAATTAAATTTAAAAAAAACACAAGAAAACATAATAAAATATTATTAAAATATACGCTTTATTTTGAATTTAAGTAATATATTCGTCAAAACTAATAAAATATTAGAAATAGTACTAAAAACACTAAAATTAGTAAAGATAAGTATAATTAAATAAAATTAGAAAGAATTTAGTAAAAGTAATAATTGATAAATAATTAAGCATATTATAAAATTATATAATTATTTGAATTTATTAAATTAAATAGAATATCATAAATTTAACAAAAAAACTAATAAAATATTGGAAAATTTTAATATAATTATAAGAAAAGTATTATTAATATAAACTAAAAAAATATTAGAAAAATATTAATTAAATTTATTTTAATTTAGGTTATGCTTTTTTAAACTTGTATAAAATATTAGAGAAAAAATCCAACAATAAAGAAAAATTAGAAAATTAAAAAGATCCAACAAAACATAATTAAAAATTTCTAATAGTTTAATAATAATAATAATAACATATAAAAGAAAAATAATAAATTTTATAAATAATAGAAACCAACAAAACATTAGTAAACTATTATTCATATTCAATTAAAAATATTCTACTAAATTAAAAAATTACATAAAATTAAAGGAAAATAATTCACACGTACTAATATTTGAATAAAAAAAGTAATTGATGAATAATATATTTTATTATGAATTTTTAAATACTATTAAATTAATAACTATTTATCATGGAATAATAATCTAATAAAATATTAAGTTTCTTTATAAAATTATTTGAAACATGCTAGTGAGAAAAACTAATGAAATATTAGAAAAATATAATTTTATTTTATTTTATTTTAATCTACTAAATTATAAAAATAATAAAATATTATAAGATACCAAAAATAAAGAAAAATAATATTTTTTAAATTTAAGGAAAAATTGATTAAAAAGTGTAAATAATTTAATAAAAAAGTAATTATTATCCAATAAAAATAAAAAATTTATTAAAAAACAAGAACAAATAAAATATTAGTAAATTATTTATAATATCTAATTAATATTATTATACTAAATTAAAAAAAAATAAACAAAAGTACCAATAAAATATAATAAATTTTGTTATTAATTTACTAGAAAAAATTATGAAAATTTTAATATTTTTTTAGTAAATATATTATACCAAATTCCATTTAAAAAACTAATAAAATATAAAAAAATGAAAGTGATTTTTTTTGGTAAATTTACTATTTTATTTTATTTTTTATAATGTATTTTATATATAATCATTTTAGTGTTATTTATAATTTTTTCTTATATTTTTCATTTTCAATGCATTTTAATTAATTTTTTATATTTTTACACTTATTTGTGATAAAATACATATATGTCAAAAATAGTATTTTTGATATACTAAATATCCATTGCAAATAGTATTTGTGAAAAATTTAGATGTTCGTCGCTATTAATTTGCGTTCATTTGTTTTTTGCGATAGAAGCATATTCTATCCCAAATAGTATTCATGAATGTTTTTTTATTTTATTCATTATTATTGTAGCTTGAAATTATTGCGAAGGATTTTTGGCCCATCACAAATAATATCACCCCACAGATTAATAGCGACAGTTCATAAAAAATGATTAAAATCACAAATTCATTTTTAACAACATGGTATTTATGATGGAATTCCATCAAAAATATTTTTTTTCAATATAATTTGATCAAAAATAAACCATTGTAAAAAGTAAATTCTTTTTTAGTGAAACCCCCTCTCAAAAGAGGTAATACTATGAACTTATTGGGGGGTGTGTGATAAAGATACCATTGAGACATAAAAATTGATGTGTGCCCAGAATTGGGTCAACTTTTCTATCCCTAAAATGGAACCAAACAACTCTATGTTCATAATCATATGATACTATAAGTTCTCATAAGAATCTAAAACCAATGAACACAAAGGAAACCTCTTGGACTACTGTATCTACATCCCTAAAGGAGTATCATGACTCATATAAGAGGATAGGGAATCAATGTATAATCAATTGTTGTTTTAAACATTTTGAACATTTTAAATAATATTTTTGAGGTTGGTTATTTTGAAAGATCTTTAAATTTTGATGGGGCAGGTATTCTGAAATAATATATTAAAAAATATATATTATTTTTAGCAAAACAATTTATATGAATAATGATTTTTCTTCAAATTGAAGTCTCATATAGGAAATCCAAGATCGTGTTTGCATCTAGATTTGGGGTTTTAGAGTATAATCTATACAATATTCATTAAAACATAGGTCCCCATGATTGGGCCATAGACGGTGGACTTGATTAATTTGATTAATAGAATTAATTTGTCTCCTGACCTTGAAATCCTATATTCAGAAATCTTAAAATTATATCACTTGGTCTAGTCACCAAAAATCCTAGCTTGAGAGAGGGAGAGAGAGATATTAGTAGGAGGTCATAAAGTGAATCTAAACTTGGCGGATCCTAGAAATGTTCTCTTTATGGAATTACCAATGGTGACCCAATGCAGAAATTATCTTACCCAAAGAATGGTCCAAGTGTGTGGTAGAAAATTATTATTTATATATTTCTAGTCTTTATGATTTTGATCATGGAAAATTTATTCTTATATCTTTATCAAAAAATCATGCATTTTCAATTTATCTAATTTGATTTTTGGACCGAGATTCTTGATTTTATTATGATTCTATTCTTTTTTCACTATTGGAATCTTACACACAATAAGTGATTATCAATCAATCATATTATGGATAAATCCATTTTTCACCTATTTTTTCTTTCACTGTTAGGCACACTTTCATCCCTAGGTAACATCATGGCTAGTGATTCATTGGGGGCATGACTCGAATTGATTAAGGAGTGAAATTTCAGCATCTGATATCAATTTTTGGTGATGGTGGATCACTAGAGATATATTGGTGCAGTCTCCCAAAGGGAAGTGGTGGTCATGGTTTTAGGGATGTGTGTAAGGTGGTTGTGAAACTCATTTTTTGAGGAGGTTATTTATAAATTGATCCTCTAAGAAACAATATCTTTAGGTGGTGCACTTGGAAAAGTTTTGGGCTTGAGTAAGGGTGAGATCAGAACTGGACATGATGTTTTTTTTGGTTTTACATAGTTTTATCTTGAATAAGTGGCCATGTTATGAATTGTTTTCATGAAGTGAGTTGTATTACCTGAGAGTTAGTCCCCATACTTCTTTAAGGAGAATTTAAGGTCATGAAAATTTGGAGGGGTCCCATGACATGATAGTCTTGAGTGGAAGAAAATAGGTAAGTATAATAGATAAGTTTATATCATGCTTGTATTTGAAGTTTTTTTGATAAATGAATTCTTGTAATTTAATGAATATTCTTTCCAATTTTGGAATTTTTTGAGTTGTTTTATGTTTTATGATAGGAAATGATGAATTTGTGGGAAAGGAATAAAAATGGGTAAAAATATGAGTTGAAATTTTCTCGTGGCGTGACATCAGTTTTTTGAGGAAAAGTGAAGTTAAAAATTCTATAAAAAACATTGTTACACATCATGTACCATAAGTACATGTCATGACTTCATCAGAGAAGCAGGACACTGGTAGAATAAGCCGTGTTGATTAAACACATTGCGAATGAGTAGTACACATTGTGTACCACCAGTACACGTCATGATGAGATTAAAACTTCAAAATTAATGTATGTAATAAATGGAAGATTCACATGGACAAGGAGGTAATAAAGACAAGGTGTATACGACATGTAGTCCAAGTACACGTCATGTAGGTGGTCAAATTTCCAAAATATCAATTGATATCCATGCATGCGTCATGCAGATTCACAAAAAAGTGGATCTACATTACACGTCGTGTAATCGAAGTACACGACATGACGGCGGTTGGGCATAGCCAGTTCGAAGCCTATAAATAGAGCTCCTTACTTCACCATTGGGGAATTCAAAAAATAAGTTGGAGAAACAATCTTGGAGAAAAGTTGTTGCACCCTATCTAATTTCTTTCCTTTATTTATGTTTTATTTTCTCCCTCCCTCATATTATCTCATCACTTGGATGAGGGGGTAAACCCACCAGTTCTAGGGTGAGGTAATAAAATGGGGAAATGTGCGTTGTATTTAATTCTATTTATTATTCATGTAGTTGGTTTTGAGTAATTTTTTTCAACTTCTTATCCCTTTAGTTTTCTTTTATCATCACTATCAATAAATTAATCAAAAAGGAACATTTAAATTACAAAACTGATAAACCTAAAAATAGTCATGACCAATATCAACATTATGGGAAACTAGGTTTAAATATAGTATCGAGACAAACACGATTAGGTGAAATACTATACCATCAGACCAAGGGAAATGAGATATTGTCACATTAAGGAGGGGATACCATGACCATTAGATCTTTCTCTTCTCTAATCTGACACCAATCATGAATCAATCAATCTTTTTACCAAAATCCAATTTCACCTGAACCTGGAAACTATATTACCTCCACATGCTTCTTAAAATTTGTTTTCAAATCAATCAATCAATCTACTTTTCATTCATAATTTATTTTCTCAAAATCAATCAAACCAATCTTTTTTCACCACCTTCTATAAATTAATCTTTTGAAGTCCTAATAAAACTAAAATCACCGTCTCTATGGGTTCGACCTCGAACTTACCAATACTATGTATTAATTTATAGAGTATCATAGTTTGAGTTTTATAAATTTGTTTTTGCATAGAACCATAGGGAACTAACAACTCCCTCTGAGGCTATCAATAATATCATACATAATATTAAACTTATGAAAATATTTATCCTATAAATGGCCTTGATATGGTAAATGGTTCCAATAAGAGAGTGATGGGTGGAGGATGAGAGGCCACATTTTGGTAGAGGGTTCTACATTGTGACAACCTAAATGAAGGAAGTTACATAGGTGGTAGGGTAAGGGATCATGCTGTGGGCCCCCCTTAGGGTTAGGTTACCATGATATTCCCAATGTGTCCATGTTACAATATTTATTTTCTTGTGGTTCACCATGATTATTTTCCTTAAAAGTGGTACATGATGGAACACTTATTTTTGACATGAGATGTAAGAAATGTGGTTTTACATCCATTTTAGCCCTCTTCACTGTGTAGGTATGATGATGGGGTTCATCTATGGTGATTAGATAATCTTTAGTGTTGGTAGCACATAACAGAGAGTTTATGTTAGGGTTAAGATCCTCAAAATAAAAAATATGGTTTGTGTATACTACTAAAAACTCAATACATGAGACTTCTATCTACAAAAATAGTACCACCCATCTAAGATCTCTAATTGGGAATTGGTCCTCCAATAGGATCCACTACCCCCTCGATTGATACATATACTTTAGTGAGGAATAAGCCCCCTATAGTTTCAAATAGGTGATGTGGGTTTCTTGTTTTCTGAAAATCATATTCTCATGGCACCTCACTAGTTCTACTATAGCTACGTTTTGAATATATGTTCTTTATAATATGTTTGTTATGTTCTCATCTTTAAAGAATGTCTGCATTTTATTAATGGGTTATTATCTCCTTTCAGTCTTATGATTTTGAGTTTAATTGTTTATTATTATTATTTTATGGTTTTTTAGGATTCATACTCGATATGTACATACTCATAATTCACACCCATAACATGGCATGGAAAAAGTGTATTTTTATGTTTTCACAGTGCAGCGTAGAGGTTGACCAGGGTTGTCTCACGTGATGAGCATTCTCAGTTGTTCACTCACTTAAAAAAATTCACCAAAACTAAGAACTAATTATTTTTGTTCTTTAATGAAAATTCACCAAAACTAAGAACTAATTATTTTTGTTCTTTAATGATTTATAAATGAAATTTTATAAAATAAATGAAATTCAAAATTTAAATTCTAATTAATATGAAATACTAAACAGAATGGAATTAGTGAAGAAAGGAAGTTCCCTTGAGAGAAATTTCATAGAGTACCTTCATTGACCAGCTTTAAATATTCTTAGTGAACACACTCTATTTTATGTGTGTACACCTTAGTCTACCCTAGTAATGAATGAAAATTTCCCTTAGTGAATTCCAATCACACCCTCCATCGACCACCTCAATTAAGGGAAATGGTTGTTGATTAAGAAGTTAAACTTTAGATAGCTACAGTGAGGATTACACCCACAATAAATTATCCTTAGAATTAACTCAAAGAATATTAAAAACATGGTCTTGGGTTCCAGAAACTGATTACTCTTTTGTAATATTCCTCAGATTAGTTACTCATAATCAATAGTATTTTAGTTCACGATGGTAGCATGAGAAGAAGAAAAGAGGGTGGATGGGTGGAAACAGAAATAAAAATAATGCTTGAATTTATTAGATATCTAAATCACAATTGAAAACTAAAAAAATAAAGAAAATAAATAAATTAATAAGATGAAAATGGGAATATTTTCATCCGGTCTCCCTCAGTGAAGATATCCTCCTTGGTGCCTTGAAGTAATAGGATTGAAAATGGGATGATTTGAGATATAGGAGCTCATCTCCTTTTATAGGTATATTTATGTCCTCCTAAATTTGATGCATTTGGGAACCATTAAATGGAAAATTCACATGTGTACCCCTTAATGAAAGTTATTCCCCATTGTATTTCTCATTCCTTCTCCAAATTTCAGCTAATTTAGGCCACAGATGTATGATTTATAAATTTTTCATTGGCGGTTTGATTTTGTGGACGCATGTTCCAGGAAGCTTCCTCCAAAAATATATCGATCAATAGCTACCTTAATTGATTCAAAACTCCCTAAAATTAACAATGGAGGTGTTCCTATGTGTCCTAGTTCTATTACAGGTGTAATTACTTCAAGTTAAGGTGTGTAGGCCGAGATATACTTCCATTACGTTGGTGGAGTCCACGCTGTCTTCCCGGAAAATGCTTCAAGTTAATTTATTTTTAAGGCACATAGATGCCGAATATTTCCCTAGTCTAGAATAAAAAGTTAAAGTAAATACAATAAGGATTATAAAAAATGAATCAATAAATTTTGGAATTATATTGTTCATGGAATGACTAAAATACCCTTGATGTAATAAAATTTCAAAAATTCCGAATTAGGCACTTTTCACCATTTTTCTCAAAACACGTCATAAATAAAAAATTGATTCAAATAAGATAAAATTGAAAATTTTGGAAGATTAAAACAATTAAAATTTATACAAAAAATGTGTAAAATATTATCTCTATTAATTCCCCCACACTTAAACCATGCTTGTCCTCGAGCATATAATCTAAACATTGAAAATATGATGGCACCAATGTCACTAGTATTCAAATTAAAAAGTTATAAAATTTAATAATTTTAAATGTCAAATAAAATTTTCTAAAATCCACATAATATATAAATTTAATTCCCCAATTTTTAATGAAATAATTAATACATATATTTTACTTTTTCCCTTTTAAAAACTGTGGAACTTCTTCTTTCATTCATTCAAGCTTATCAATTCATTATTATTAAGCAGGCTAAAACATGATTTAAATCACCTTTGAATTTTTCCTCTTGTATCTCATGATAAAATTAAAGTAGAGGTATGCTCATATCATGAGAACATACCCCTTATCCACAATTTTGTAAAATAAATAATTTCTCATCTTTGTAAATACAAAAGGTGCATATAATCATGAGTACTTTTCAATAAAGGTTAAAATGACTCTAATGCTTAAGGTTGGTAGGATTTAATGTTTTTTAAAAATTAAGTCTCAAGGAGGAGGTTTATCTCTTAAGTACAATGCATGATATCAAAAAGTTTAATGAAATTTTCCTCTTCAAAGTACAACACCTACTTTCACTAAAACTCAAATTAAGGTCATGATCAAGTAAGCATAATGAATGATTTTTGCACCCTCTTGATTTTTTTCATTTGTATTTTTTTTTGTTTTTCTAAAGTTATGATTAGATAAAACTTCACATCCATTACATAATAACATATGACCAAAAGATAATCGGTTTGTAAAATGTTGATTTTTTATTTTCCCAAATCACAACCCATTTGCCTCATTTTTTTAGTTTTTTTATCATTTCTTTTTTCATTTTTTTAATTTAACAGGGGAAAATAATGAAGTACAATGAATGATTCTATAGAATTTTACAATTACCACAATATACCCCCACACTTTTTCCTTACAATTTAAATCATCCCTTCAACCATGGATCTATTCACCCCTACACTTCATCTTTAAAATATCATGTGAATACCAAGAGTAGGGTAGGAGTGGATAAAAATGGCTTGAAACATGGCTCATCCCTATAAAGGTCATTGATTGTCTCTACAGGATAAAAGAAGGATTGATATAAAGGTTGTATTTAAAAATAAGGTATTTTCAAAAGATTCCCCAATCATTCTAAATGATTTTTTTACAGTCATAACTTTGACAACTTCAAATGAAAGTTCTAGAAGGTGACATGTTCCAAGATCATTCAGGAAAAATTCTCAAGAATAAATATGAAGTAATTGGTCTAGAAATCCTCTCAAGAATGAGACATATGATATTGTACAATCACTCAATGCATGATAAATAATAACAAATTAATTCAAAAAAATATCATAAATTCAAAGCACAAAAAATGTTTGGGAAATTTCATTTACATAAATCAACTAATTCCTTTAAATCATGAGTCTTTATTTCAATATCTATGCTTCATTTCAATCATTTGTTTCCCCATTTTACTCAATAAATCTCATTAACATTGAAATCTAAAACATGGAATCACTGGATTCCTAAGAAACTCACATCTCCTAGATAATTCAAGAAAAGAATTAATTCAAGTATGGGCATGTAATTATAATCATTAAATCTCAAAACATTTTTTGGACAAAAAATTATAAGGTGTTTGAAAGATAAACACTAATAGTGGACTCCATAATAAAATGAATTTTTGGTCCTCATCCTCCAATACCTGGGGATTCCTTCCGCCATCATGATCCTACAAAAGAAAAAATATTCAATTAATCAAAGGGATCATTTTATTTAAGTTCACAATGAAAAGAGGGAGTGGGTTGCGTGCTGAAGTAATCCCTAATACTGAATTTAAAATCTAAATTCTTAATATTGAAAATTAAAATACTAAGAATAAATTAAAGGATAAATTTTGGTATGATCCCCTAGGCGAGACCTAGATTTTTTCTGCTTCTAAAGGGTTGTACCAGTTATTATCCAATGTCTGATGGTTGGTGGATTTTCTTTGATTTGAACTACCACATGTGGTTCTTCCTAGCCTGCAGTTCCTTGTTATTTTTGAGGAGGACTCCATGCATAGAGTATAAAAGATCCTCCCCCTTTGCAATGTGGTATAACTTGCATTGTGGGGGTAGGAAGAAGTATGGAACCTCCTCTTATTTTTCTGCTACTTATGCAATGTTATACTTCGTTTCACATTCTAGATCAGAATGGGTTTTATGAATTGAATGTTAAAAGGGAAAGAAAAAAGGTAATTTTTATTGAATAAAATTTAAATTTGAATTAGAAAAAATATTATTCCTTTCAAAATTATCACCCTCTATATTTATTTCCACAAATTTATCTTCATGGACTTCCTCATGGGATTCCTTGAATTCATGTTCAATATTGTCAGGGAGATCCAAGCATTCCTTAAAAAGTGCATGTTCAGTTTCTTCCTCTTCCTCTAAGGAAAAACAAGGATTTTATGAAGCTGGAAATTGAAAACCATAAGGAGTGGTACTCAATTAAGATTGTATGAAGTCATAAAAGTCAGAGTTTAAGAAATAATTATCTCCCTTATTTGCTTCTGGTTCAATCACTTCTTCAGTGGTAAGTTTATCTTGAAGTTGGATCCCAGTGGATGGAGGAATATAGTTAAGATCCTATATCGTTTCCTTAAATTCTACCATTTGGATATCTTACTCCTATTAAATGGATAGAGTGACATGAAATGGTGGTGGATGTTCTTCAACCTCTGATTCTTTATCCAGCTCAGGGTCGGGTTGATCTTGTGTAGTATAGAAATATTCTGTTATCCTTTCAATTTGTATATTTAGTTCTTATATAGCCTCTTTAAGTTCATTCAATTCATCTTTATTTTACTATAAAATAGAATCCTCTTGTTTCTGTTTCACCTATGAGTTGTCATTCCATGAATATTAGTTGTAGTTTGGATACATCATGGACAATTTTCATTTTCATTTTAAAATTGTGGTTATTTTAAATTAAAATCTATTTACAATGTGAAAATAGAAAAGAATAAGTAAACTACTAATTGGATCCCCGGAAATTATTCCGGTTTTGATGCACGCCTATCGCGGGGTGTGGAAAAAGTGTATTTTTTATCTTCCTAGTGTTTCATAGAAGCTGACCGGGGTTGTCTCACTTGAGGAACATTCTCAGTTGTTCACTCACTTAAACAAACTCACATAAACTAAGAACTAATTATTTTTGTTTTTTTTTTGTGATTTATAAATTAAATTTAATAAAATAAATGAAATTAAATTTTTGAAAATATAATTAATTTGAAATGCTAAATCAAATGGAATTAGTGAAGAAAGGACGTTCTCTCGAGAGAACTTTCAGGGAGAAGATTAAATGACCAGATTCAAATATTCTAAGAGAACACACACCATATTATTTGTGAACACCTTAGTCTACCATAGTTACGAATGAAAAGTCCACTTAGAGAACGCCAATAACACCCTCCATCCACCTCCTCAATCGAGGGAAAATGGTTGTAGATTAAGAAGTTAAGCTTTAGATAACCACAACAAGGATTACACCCACTATAAATTTTCTTTATAATTAACTCAAAAAATATTAAAAACAGGGTCTTGGGTTCAAGAACCAGATTAATCCCTTGAAATATTCCTTAGATTAGTTACACGTGATCATGATTATTATAGTTCATGATGGTAAGATGAGAAGAAGAAAATTGTATGGATGGGTGGACACATAAATAAAAACAATTCATAAATTTATTAGATATATAAATTAAAATTGAAAACAAAAACAAAAATAATGAAAAAAATAAATTAAGAAGATGAAAATGGGAAGATTTTCGGCTGAACTCCCTTAGTGAAGATATCCTCCTTATTTCCATAAAGGAATGGGATGGAAAATGTTATCATTTGAGAGGTAGGAGATCCTCTCCTTTAATAGGCATATTTTTTTCCTCCAAAAGTTGACATGTTTTGGACCCATTACATGGAAAATTCACATGTGTACCCCTTTTTTAAAGTTATTCCCCATTGTCTTGCATGTTCCCTATCAAAATTTCATCTCATTTAGCCACTGGATGTTTGAGTTATAAATTTTTCATTAGTGGTTTAGTTTTTTGGACACAGCTTCCAGGAAGCTTCCTAAAAAAATATATTGTTCAATGGCCACCTTAATTGATTCAAAACTCGCTGAAATTAATATTGGAGGTGCCCCTATGTTTCCTAGTTCAATTAGAAGCATAATCACTTCAATTTAATGTGTTTATGCTGATATATACTTATGTTATGGTGGTGGGGTCCCCAATGTCCGCCTGGAAAATTATTTAACTTAATTTATTTTTTAAGGCCTCTAGATGATCGAATATTCCCCTAGTCCAGAAGACAACATTGAAGAAAAAACAATAAGAATTATAAAAAAATAATCACTCAATTGGGAATTATATTTTTCATGAAATGACTAAAATACCCTTGATGTAAAAATCTGTGAAAAATTCAGAATTAGGCACTTATCACCATTTTTCTCAAAACACATCATACATACAAAATTGAATCATATAAGCTTAAATTGATAATTTGGGATGATTAAAACAATTGAAATGCATACAAAAAATGTGGAAAAAATTATCACTATCAATTCCCCCACACTTAAACCATGCTTGTCCTCAAGAATAAAATCTCAACATTGAAAATCTGAGGGCACCAATGTTACCGGTATTGAAATTTCAAAGTAATAAAATTTAACATTTTTTAGTTCCAAATTAAATTTTCTAAAATCCACATAATATATCAATTTAATTCCCCAATTTTTAGAGAAACAATTAATTCATATATTTTACATTTCCTCTTTGAAAAATGATGAAACTTCTTCTTTAATTCATTCAAGCTTCTCAATTCATTATTATTAAGCATGGCACATCATGATTTCCATCACCTTTGAATTTTTCCTCTCATCTCTCATGATAAAATTCAAGTATAGTTATTCTTATATCATGGGAACATGCACCTTATCCATAATCTTGTAAAAGAAATAATTTATCCACTTTATAAAGAAAAAAGGAACATAAAATCATGCAGACCTTTCAATAAAGGTTCACTCTAAGGCTTATGGTTGGTAGGATTTGGTGTTTTTTAAAAATTATGTCTCAAGGAGGAGGTTTATCTCTTAAGTACAATGAATGATATAAAAAATTGTAATGAAATTCTACCCTTTAAAGTACAACACCTACTTCCCCCAAAACTCAAAGTAAGGTCGTGATCAAGTAAGCATAATGAATAATTTTTGCACCCTCTTGATTTTTTTTTATTTTTTTTATTTTTTTTCTTTTTCAAAATTTATTATTAGATATAAATTCCCAACCATCAACTAACCACATATTATTAAAAGATCATTAGTCTGGAAAATATTGATTTTTTTCCCAAATCATAACCCATTTTCTCATTTATTTAGTTTTTTTGACATTTATTTTGTAATTTTTTTAATTCAAGGGGGGAAATTAAGCACAATGAATGATGCCACAATGTTTTAAAATTCCCAAAATAGACCCCCATACTTTTTTCTTACAATTTAAATCATCCCATCTACCAGGACTCTCTTCACCCCCACACTTTATCTTTAAAATATCATTCATATACCAAGAGTAGGGTTGGAATGGATACCAATGGATTGAAACATGGATAATCCCTATAAAGGACATTAATGGTCTCTATGGGATAAAATAAAGATTTTTGTAAGGGTGTTATTTAAGGATAAGTTTTTTTCAAAATATTCCTCAATCATTTTAAATGTGTTTTTGTACAGTCATAGCTTTGAAAAGTTCAAATGAAATTTCTAGCAGGTGACATATCCCAAGATCACTCAATAAATATAATCAAGAATAAATTGAAAGTACTTGGTATAGAAATACTCTTGGGAATTAGACATATAAAATTGTACAATCACTCAAGGAATGATCAATAATAACAACTTAATTCACATAAATTTTAGAAATTCAAAGCATGAAATTTTTTTAGGAAATTTCATTTACATAAATCAACTAATTCCCTTAAATCATGAGTCCTTATTTAAATATATATTCTTCATTTTAATAATTTTTTTCTCCATTTTATTTAATTAATCTCATTAACACTAAAAAATAAAACAAGACATTACTGGATTCATAAGAAACTCATGTCTCCAAGATAGGTCAATATAAGAATTAATCCATGTGTGGGGATGAAATTATTATCATTAAACTTCAAAACATGTTTTGGACCAAAAAAATATAAGGAGTTTGAAAGATAAACTCTAATAGTTGACTCCCTATTGAAATTAATCTTTGGTTATCTTCCTCCAATGCTTGGGGATTCCTTATATCAACATGATCCTACAAAAGAAAAATTTTTCAATTAATCACAAGGATCATTTTATTTAAGATCAAAATAAAAATAGGGAGTGGGCCGCATGCTGGACTAATCACTAATACTGAATTTGAAACCTAAATTCCTAATATTTAAAATGAAAGTACTAAAAATTAAGTAAAGGATAAATCTTGGTATTATCCCCCACATTGGCCTTGAATTTTTACAACCTCGAGAGGGAAGTACTAGCTATTATCCAAAGTCTGATAGTGGGTCGATTTTCTTGGATTTGAACCACAAAATGTGGTTCTTCCCAGATTTAAGTTCTTTGTTCTTGATGAGGAGGACTCCATTGATAGATTATACCATATCTGCCCAATTTTCAATGTGGTATAACTTGCAGGGTGAGGGTAGTATGAAGTAGGGAACCTCCTCTTCTTTTGTTGCTACTTGTGAAACCTTATCCCTCTTTTCAAGTGATGGCTCTAAATGGGCTGTATGAATTTAATGTTCAAAGGTAAAGTACGAAGGAACTTTTTATTAAATAAAATTTTCATTTGAATTAGAAAAAATATTCTCCCTTTCAAAATGATCAGACTCTATCTTTATTTCCTCAAGTATATCTTCATGGACTTCTTTATGATATTCCTCGAATTCATGTTCAATAATGTTTGGGAGCTCCAAGTATTCCTCAACTGGTGCATTCTCAGTTTCTTCCTATTGTTATAAGGTAAAAAAAGGATTGAATGGATCTAAAAATTCAACACCATAAGGAGTGATACTCCACTAAGATTTTATGAAATCAGAAAAGTTAGAGTTTAAGAAATAATCATCTCCCTTATTTGCTCTTAGTTCAATAACTTCTTTAGTGGTAAGTGAATCTTGAAGTTGGATCTTAGTGGATGAAGGAAGGTAGTTCGGCTCCTCTATCTTTTCTTAAAATTCAACCATTTGGATGGATTCCTCCTCTTCCATGTCTATAGTGACATGCAATGGAGGCGGTTTTTCTTCCTCCTCTGGTTCTTTCTCCAGCTCAGGGTCGGGTTTCTCTTATGTAGTACAGACATATTCTTTTAGCCTTTCAATTTGACTCTTTAGTTCTACTATGGCCTATTTTAGTTCATTTAGTTAAGCTCTGTTTTACTCTAAAACAGCATTCTATTGTTGTTGTTGCCCCTATGAGTAGTCATTTCATGAATAATAATTGTAGTTTGGATACATCATAGAAATTTTTATTTTTTGTTTTTTATTTTTTGTTTTTTTAAATGAAAATTTATCCACAATGTAAAAATAGAAAATAATAAGTAAAATACTAATTAGATCCTTGAAAATGGTGCTAGTTTTGACGCTTTACTATCGCAGGGTATAAAAAAAATCATATTTTTATATTTTTCTAGTGCAGAATATAGGCTGACTAGGTTTGTCCCACTTGAGGAGCATTCTTAGTTGTTCACTAACTTAAAAAAATCACCTAAACTGAGAACTAATTTTTTTTGTTTTTTTTTGCTTTATAAATGAAATTTAATAAAATAAAATAAATTAAAATTTTAAATTCTAATAAATATGAAATACTAAACATAATGGAATAGTGAAGATAGGAAGTTATCCTGAGATAACTTTCAGGGAGCACCTTCATTGACCATATTCAAATATTCTTAGTGAACACACTCCATCGTATGTGTGCACACCTTAGTCTACCCCAGTTATGAATGAATAGTATACTTAACGAACACCAAGAACACCCTACATCCACCACCTCAATTGAGAGAAAATGGTTGTATATTAAGAAGTTAAACTTTAGACAATCATAGTGAGGATTACACCCACTATAAATTATCCTTAGAATTAACTCAAATAATATTAAAAACATGGTCATAGGTTCAAGAACCTGATTACTCTCTCGGAATATTCCTTGGATTAGTTACTCATGATCATGAGTATTATAGTTCATGATGGTAAGATGAGAAGAAGAAGAGGGTGGGTGGGTGGATATAGAAATAAAAACAATGCCTGAGTTTATTAGATATCTAAATCAAAATTGAAAACTAAAAAAATAAAAATAAAAAATTAAGAAGATGAAAAGGGGAATTTTTGCGGTTGGCCTCCCTTGGTGGAGATCTCCTCCATTGTGACTTGAAGTAATGGCATGGAAAATGGGATGATTTGATATATAGGAGCTCCTCTCCTTTTATAGGAATATTTTTGTTCTCCAAAAGTAGACGCATTTTGGTCCTATTAAATGGACAATTAACGTGTGTACCCCTTAATGAAAGTTATTCACCATTGGCTCCTGAGTTCCCTCTCCAAATTTACGATAATTTATCCACTGGATGTATGGGTTATAAGTTTTTTATTGACGATTTTTTTTCCTGGACGCAGGTTCTAGGAAGATTTCTCCAAAATATATCATTAAATGTCCACCTTAATTGATTCAAAACTCCATAAAATTAATAGTGGAGGTGAAAATATGTGGGCTCTATGTTGTACGCCCAAAAAATTCTACAACATAATTTATTTCTTAAGGCCTATAGATTCTCGAATCCTCCCCTAGTCTAGAAGACAAAGTTGAAAGAAATAAAATAAAAATTATAAAAAAAAATCAATCACTCAATTTTAAATTATATGTTTCAGAAAATGACTAAAATACTTATGATGTAAAAATATTTCAAAAATTTAGAATTAGACACTTTTTACCATTTTTCTCAAAACACATCATAATTAAAAAATTTATTCATATAATGTAAAATTAATAATTTGGGATGATTAAAAATATTTAAATTCATACAAAAAATGTGTCAAATATTAGCTCAATCAACTCACCTCTTCATGGAAATCTTCACCCACATGTGTCATGTCTTGTGTAAATGAAAAAATATTTTTGCGATGACCTGGGTGGAAATAGTGTTAGTCGATCCTAGTGAGGCTAGGTGGTGAGAGTGGAAAACACCATTTATGTATGGATTCATCCTACTATAAGGATATGTTAATTTAATTTTTTTAGTTTGGTTTTTTCCTTCTGTGTTTTTAGAAGTGTATCTTGTATCATTTTCATTTTAGCTTATTTTCTATTTTCCCCTATAAGGATCATACTATTTGTTATATACACTATATACGATATAGTTAATTTGATTTATATATTCTACATTATTATATATTTTTGGGAGATTTTTGTTTTGTAAATTTTCATTTGGATAAGGCCTATTATTATGTGTGATATTCTTACTCAGTTCTAGCTATAAACCACTAAAAAATTGGAGTTAATTTTCTGGTATCACACTCAGCTTATTGTCATGCTGGAGGGGTATGTGTCTGTTAGGTCATGTCAGAGTGGTATCATGTCCATGTTTTTATTAGGTAAAAATTTTGGAGTTAGATGTTTAGTGATGGTTGGTTAGGGAACTTAGGGAATCCTTTTTAAAGGGTATTGACTTCATCATTCAATCTGGACAACCTATCATTGGTGTGATAGCCTATAAATCAATTCACTAGGACTTTGGTAACTTAATTATTGAATTGGTACACTGTGGAACTGGTTGTTGGGAATAATAAATGGTAAATTCATCTTATAGGAATGAGTTATTGATTTACATATCCCTCTCGAGTTATCTCCCCATATGTGCTTTAATGATTATGGTCAGTATTATTAATTGTAAGATGCAGCCATGTATGCAGCCTGCTAGGATCCTGAGGTAGGTTTGTGGATTTCTCATGTTAGTGATTATGGATATTATCTATAAATAGTTGAGAAATGAGTATTCTAACTAGGTACTATATCCAAATAAGATTCCACCCAATGTACAAGGGTTATTATTTATGCCTTTAGTTCAATGAGTATACATGCCTCATGCAGTGCTAGAAGGCATTTTTCAACCAACTATGAAACACTTTATTTTGATAGGACATTATGAGGATAAACATAAGATGAGTAAACTACATGACTTCTAATGATAGACACCTTGAATATTATAAGTAAATAATGACCTTAGCTAATGAAAGAGTGACTATAAAAAAGGGTTCAAGTATTACTGCTTATTTGGATGCCTACATACCATATGGTAATGATTTAACATTCCTATATATGGTATGATGAACCAATGGTATCCCTTGATGATATATATCCATTATGAGGCAATATTTCCTTTGATAGAGTTTTATAATCTTTCTATGAGTAGTAATACCTGGTCACATTGATATCTATTTCCATCCATGAGTTTTTGGAGATATATAATGGAATCATGTATTCTTATGAGTACACATTGAGATTCATTGATCTCGTGGGGTACTCCCTTAATATGATTCATGATAGATTCTTCCAAGCATGAAATTTTGAGTGTGTCCTCTAAAGATACAATTGATAATACCTCATACCCCTATATATATATATATATACATCTCCATATAATCGTGGGTTTTGGGAGTGTTCCTTGGTTATGTTGAGTTTCTAAAGAGGGAAAATAGGTTGATGATTCTAGTATAAATCATCCAGGAGTAGAGTAATAAACTATGGCCGAATGAAAATAGGAATAATGGTCATGAATTAGGATGCATCCACATTTATAGACTCATAACTATAGATCTATTTCTTAGGATTCATTCATAGGATCCAATCAACTATGGGAAAAGAGATTCTATTCTTATGAAGGAGGGTTTCATATGAAGAGTTACAACCTAACCCATTATGTAGAAAAAGGAAATTAGGAAGTTGATATAACTCTATGATAGAGTTAGTGGGATGACCAAGGACCTACTAGTGGGGGTCATTTTGGTCCTCACAGAGTTGTATTCAGTAGAGGATCTAGTAGTGCAATGATAGGAGGATATGGGGGGACACTATGATCCATTTCTACCATCGACACCCCTAGGAGGTCCACACTAGGCTTAGAGTAATTGAGTTCATTGATGTGACTAGATGTAGTTGATGGGGGGTGTTATATCTCAGGATTTCCCAACATGATCTGAGGTATGATATATTTATACTATAACTTTTCTCCCATAATCATAAACTTCGGTGCACTCCATTCCTTTATTGTTACCTTCCTAGTTTGAGATTTGGGGATTCCAATGGAGCCCATAGATCAACCCATGTGGCTCAAGACTCTTACTAAAATTAATCACATGTTCACAAACATATACCAATGATGGGAGCTTAAAATTAGTATAGGGAGGTTTTCATGTATCAGAAACCAACATGGGTTACCCCTGACTCGATCACCAGAGCTAGACCCCAAAATGGAAAAAGGGATTTCTCAATCCTCATGGGCTAGTGACTAGTTCTTGGAAATCAAGAAATATGCATTAGGAATAGTATTCATAAAAAATATGTTAAACGTGGCTTAACCAAGAACTTGACATGACCTCTCAATAGGTTGGTGAGTCATGCACTCTAATAAGTATAACCAAATAAATAAACCATCACACAATATAATATAAATAAAATCACATGTAAACAATATAAACCACATTTGTTAATATAATAATCATCCAAACCATTATAAAAATAGGGATTAAACATATATGAAAAAAAGGAATGATATATGATGCCAAAGTGTTGATACAAAAGTATACAATAGGAAGGGAAATCAAAATATAAAAAATATCTTCTACCCATCTCTGTGTGACACATGGGTTTGCTCCCACCATGTCCCCACCACCATCCTTATATTTTCTAACAACAACACGCACTACCCCCAAGAATCTCCTTGCCTTGTCTTATATCTATCAAAACACTATCTACCAATGTCCGTTTTGGAGTATGTAGTGTGTGCGTAAAACTAACCCAGTAGGAACCCACCACGAGTTTCATTAGAAAACGATATTATAAAAATATAATCATTATAGTTAAAAAGTAAACCATATAAAAGTACTCTCATAACATTTTAATGGAATGTAGAATATAAATAACTTTAAAAAAATTTAAATGAGGATGAAAAAGAATGTAAATAAATAATACAAAAGAGGAATCATGGGAGAATACCAGAGGTTTCTATGGTTAATTCACCTTAGGATTCTCAAACTATCTCAATAATTCAACCAAACATATTTATCCTCTTGTACAAGACACATTCATGTCATGGCTGTATGTCATGTCTATATATTAGTTTCATTTATATAATGTGTAATAATTCAATGATAAATAAGCTGTGGCATGCCTAACAATAATTATCATGGTTTTCCCACCTATTCACAATGGGATCCCATATTCTACCCTCTTTTTATATATTTACAATTTCAAAATTCAGACAAATTTTTATTAAAAATGGATTTTCATTAAACATCACACATGCATCCATAATTTACATATATAAAATAAGATTTTAAAACCACTTTAATTTCCAAAATAAAAGGATTTATTTAAAATAACTATACCACATATAATAATCCCTTAAAGATCATATATAATGATTTAAAATAGTTTAATTCATTATTTTAAAACAATAAATCACATATGGTTAGTCAATAAAGGGAACTCATGAAACCACCTACATTAATCAGTGGAACCACTTTCCAATAGTTTGAATATATAATAAATTAGGAGAAGAGACCCTTAGGAGAAAAAGGGAATCTCTACACATCACAACCCCCCATCATGGTATTAAGGTATAACAAACCATAGGCTACCATGGATATAGAGAGGAATTAAATCTATAATAACCTAAATTATTATAAATAAAATTACCCTTTTAAAATCCATTAAATTTCTAATTAAGTAATATGGTTATATAAAACACATGGATTTCTTTGGTTTTATTATATAAAATTAGTTTTAAATGACTGTTATGTATACTTACCATTAATAATATTCTTTTTGAACATTGATCAAATTATTAGTATAAATATAGGTTTTTAACAAATCCAATTGACATAGAAAAAGGAAGTGATGGACTCAATGAGTAGGATTGTACCCTATGAATCCCATTTATCAAAGCTTTTGAGAGAGATAAAATTTATGTGATTTACCTAAACCAAGAACATTATCGGATCCAACTACTTAAGTATGAGTGAAATAATTTATGGTACAAGTTAAAGATCATTGGTATCATGTCCCAAACAATGTTCTCCAAACCGCCAATGAAAGTACAACCATCATACACCATATTCTTAGAGAGTTTACTGGTGTATTAAAGGGATATTTATCAAGTCCCTATAAATATTAGTATGTAAATTATTTTTTATATAATAATGAATATATTCTCATCCTATTATTGTTACTTTGTAAATGGTTTTTATATTGATAAAATAAAGAAAAACTTGTATTTTTGGTTAATATTAAAATAAAATTAATGAATTAATGAATTAATGGTTTTTTAAAATAAATAATATTTTAAGGAAATATTATTATTAAATAATTTTTATCAAATAAAAATGATTATATAATTTTTATGAGGTCAAATTCAAATTTTATTGGGGTTCAAAAACTATTATTGTCAAAAACCCATCATTTTCAATAAATGTAGATCATTATTTTAAAACACAAAATTTAAAAATTTAGAAAATTATATATAAAAAATGAATAATATTTTTGAAATCATAATATCAAAATTATCCAATTGGGTATTCTTCATAATTTTCTGAGACTATCGAATTTTCGCGTAAAAATTAAATATTGTATAAATATACTTTGTGTTTTATGATATCATAATGACACAAATGTGATGTAATAAGTAATATAAATCAGATCCCCAAACAAATATATTTTTTCCTTTAAAATAATTCTATTTTTTGTTTATTTTATTTATTTTATTTATTTTATAAAGCCTTTGTGAATCCTCCAAAACTTATGTTATATTTTAAGTTTTTAAAATCATTTCTTTAAGAGTGTGACTCACGTCCACATCACCAATAGAAATATTTTCATAAGTTAGACCATTGGAATTATAAAATAATATAAACCAATCCAATTTTATATAAACCATGGTAAAAATCATGTGTTGGTTTGTGGTTGTGGATATTTTATTATTTAGAGTCCAAAACCTAAATAATAAATAAATACCCATATTTTCCTATATAAACCCATCCAAGATCCAATTTTCTTCACTAAAACTCCTTTTAACATGACCATACACTTAACTAAACTCTCTATAGTCTTCCAAAGGCTCCCTAATCACTGGATAAGGGATCCTCACCTTCTCTTCATTATTCAAGTTTCTTTATAAACTTATACATTTTATTTCCATTCAATAATTTTGGGACATGTACTTGAATGAATATATTACTTCCAATTTTATTTTTAAATTATGAGATACCCATTTATCTCTCGTAATTATTTTTAGGAATTTTCATGTATAGCTGTTATTCTGTAGAAATTTCACCATGATTTTCCATGGCAAAATAATTGTGTGATGAATATCATACCCATTTTTCTATCAAGGGTATTCACATTTATGCAGATATAATTATTTATTTGGGACTTGCATTTATTACACACTCCTTAGTCTTATAAATTATGAATATGAATGAACCCATGTTGTATGAACTATGTGGAACACTTAAGCATGATAATGTAATGAATATGATGGTTTCATCCAGATATCACTCCAATGCAATGGTTAATGTTTAGTATCATAATATATCGTGTTAGGATAGGGAGTGAACCTGATTCTTTTATTGGAATTTTTCCACCATTAGGTATTGGAGGATTTATCCTTTATATAATTTTATGATGTAAATTTTTATGTTGTTACAACATTTACCAGGTTGTCTTTATGATTACCATGATATGTCATGTGTCATTGTTCATGTTTATGATTCCAACTCTTTTTATGACCCATTGATATGCCTATTGTTTAAAATGTATCATCTTCTTCATGTTATTCCTTATTTATTCCCTTACTAGGATTTATATCTCAGATATTTATTATTTTTTTCTTGAGGTTTCCCAATGAAGTGTTAAGTTTTTGGGAATATTACAATTTGGTAAAGGAAGTGTTCAATAATGTTTTGTATCCCATGTTATAAGTTGTTATGAAATTTACCTAATTACCAAATGAAATAGACTTATTGATCTTTTGGGGTAGTATTAAGTGTAATTTTATGTAATAAATCATTTTTTAATGTGTAAAAAGATCATAGTTTTTATAGTTGGTATCAGAGGAAAAGTTTTGTCATTTTTGGGATTAAGATTAGATAAATCTAGAGAAAGTCTTAGGGATAAGACTAAGTATAAGAAAACATCCGTAAATCTTTTTAAGTATAGAGTAATTTTTTTTATCAAGAAAATACATCCCTTTATCGATAATTCAAGTGGATTTTGTTCTAGAAAATATATACCTTGGAGTAACAACTCTGACAAGGTGTTTTGGGCCTGACTCGGGGTAACCTGGTACACGACAATGAGCCTTACTACACACTTATTTTGATACTCTGGGGGGGATATGCCTTAGTAAATTTATAAGTTCATTACTAACCATTATTAAGGGGACAAAAAATTCCCATAATAATATATATTATGAAATAGATCATGGATAACATAGATTGAAGCCTAGAAATTCATAAGTTAAGGAAAAATATAATTTATAATTTATCACTTTATTGTCATTGGATTCCACTTTATGGGTTTAATAGTTAAATAAAATCATCCATAATTTTCCATTTATTTTATAAAATGTCCAAAAAAATGGGTAATTAGGTTAACAACCAATGCGAAAGGAAATTTGATGACTGTCCCAACGAGATTCCCAACCCGATGGGAGAAGGATTCACAAAATTTTTCACAATACTCTCCCAGTTAACTCAAATTATGAATATAATCATAGATCAAGTGGAGTATCCAAACCCACTTAAGAGAGAATAAGATACAATCTAGAGCTTTATACAAAAAGGCCCCTTACATTCAATGTATCATCTGATCCCCTAACAGTGTTACAATGGATAAACTCCACTGAGAATATCTTCTCCCTCCTTTAATGTTCTGAACAAGATAATTTTCTACTGAATATTAATTATATATAGTTATAAGATGATCAGTGTTGTAAATTGATAAAAAATATAAAGGCTAAGGAAGATATCAACAATATGGAGTGTAAGGAATTCTGGAAAATGTTTTTTGATGAATATTTTCCCTCGCACCCTCCAAAATAAAATGGAAAGGGATTAACTTTACCTGAAGAATAAAAACTATTAATATATTGGAGTTTATGAAGTGAACTTCACAAGACTTACAAGATTCCCCTCCATCTTTGTCATTACCCATGAATTCAAGTTTTACCACCTCTTTGTTGGGGTAAAATCTAGTCTACAAAGAGCCTCGGTGATCTGTGACATTGATAGTTATGAAGAAATTGTCTAATGTGACCGTAAAGTTGAAATGAAGATTGGAAAATCTCAAGGGTATCAAGTGGATAATAAGTGGAAAGTGGAGCCTAATTCTAGTGGTCCGATAGAGTGATCTAAAAGTGAAAATAAATTTAAACATCCCACTTTTCAAAGGTGTGGGAAGAAGAACCCTAGAAATTTCTTAAAGGGAACAAAGAAATTATTTTGGTGTGGGAAGGAAGGACACCTAGCTATAAATTATTGATAGGAGAAACCCAAGAATGCGACATAAAAATGTAATGCTCTGGTCAACCCTCAATGCATTTTCCATTTCATGAACTGCAAGGAACTAAAGAAATTTTCAAACAAATTCTCTACTCCAAGGGTTTTTAGAGACAACCAAAAACCTCCAAGACAGCAAGGGAGAGATTTTCTCATCACTACCACCAAAGTGAATTTAAACAACGAAGTAGTGACATGTAAGCTAGTTATTCATTCAATAATAGTGAAAATACTTTTTTATTATGGATCTACACATTCTTTAATATCAAAAAAGTTTACTATAACTATCTAAACACCAATAAAAATCATGGATGTAGAGTTGTTGGTGAAAACAAAAAATGGGGAAATTATTGCATCCCAAGTATATAACTCCTCTCTAGTCAACATTTGTGGGATTAAATTCCTTGAGAACATTTTAATACCCCCTTTGGTAAAATTTTATGAAATTATATGCATGGATTGGCTTTCCTTATATATATCCAACACAAATTTCCACGAGAAGGAAATCAATCTTCTTATAGAGATTTAACTCCCGATTCTGTACAAGTGAAAGGAAGAGGATGAATCTTCCTTAGAACCATTATCTCAAGAATGGATATTACTACCGAATGAGAATTTTTATGTTGCCCAAATTATTGAGACTAAGGAATGAACCATCCTTGAAGATATTTCTATTATGAAAGAATATGTTGATGTGTTTCCCTAGGAATTTCTTAGTCTTCCTCCTAGCCGAGAGGTCTAATATTTAATCAATCTTATACCTAGGGAATTTCTAATATCAAAGACACCATATAGGGTTGTTTTTGTGGAACATGAGGTGCTAAAGAAACAACTACAAGAGAATATAGATAAAGTGTTCATTCAACCAAGTGCTTCACCATGGGGTCTAACAATCCTCTTCAACTATAAGAAGTATAGGTCAATGCACCTGTGAATTGATTATCATGTTATAAATAAGATCAAAATAAATAAAAATATCATTTACCTTGGATTGATGACTTATTATATCAACTAAAAAGATAAAAATAATTATTCATGGTGTATATGCGGTTTAGATATTACCATGTTAGGGCGAATAAGGAGGATATCCCCAAGATTGTTGTTTGTACAAGGTTTGGTCACTATGAGTTCATAGTAATGCCCTTGAAACTCAATAATTATCCAGAAATCCATATGGAATGGATGAATATAGTCTTTAGATATTACCTCGAAAAATTTGTGGTAGTCTTTATAGATGATATTAAAATATACTCCCAAACCAAGGAGGATCATGGGGGGCATTTGAGCACTGTGCTTAATACATTTCGAAAGGAGAAGCTTTATGAAAAGTACAAAAAAGTGTAATTTATGGTTAAAAAAAGTCTCATTCTTGATAAATATCATCACAATAAATAGGATATACATGGATCCTTCAAAGAAAAAAGCAATTTAATTATAGATGAGGCCAATATCCGTGATAGATATCCATTGTTTCCTTGGGTTAGATGGATATTATCACCTATTTATGAGACATTTCTCACAATTATAAAAACCTCTTACCAAGATAACTCATAAGAGAGTTAATTTTTCTTAGAATGATGAATTTAAAGAAGGATTTAATGATTTTAAAAATAATCTTATCACTACGCCTATGCTCACACTACCCAAATGTGTATAAATTTTAATAATATTCAATGATTCTTTGAATAAGGTATTGGTATGTGTGTTAATGAAAAATGAAAAATTCATAGCCTATGCTTCAAGGTATTTGAATGTTCAGGAATAGAACCATCTGACGCATAATCTAGATTTATATATAGTGATATTCACTTTTAAAATATGGCATCATTATCTATTTGGGGAGAAGTGTGAAATATAAACAGATAACAAAAGTCTCAAATATATATTTATATAAAAAGAGATGAATATGAACCAATGAAGATGGTTAAATATGATCAAGGACTGTGATTTCTCAATTCACTACTATCCTAATTAAGAGAATAAAGTATAAGATTCTCTATGTAGAAAGGATTTAAAATTTTTATCATTGATCAGAATTAATAAGGAACCAATATTTTTAGAATTGAAGAGGATGGGCTTGGGAATCATAAGGGAAGGAACACCATAAATCCTTTCAGAATTTATTTCTCAACTACCTCTTCTTGAAAGGGTAAACGATGCTCAAAAATATGATCTGGGAATTCATAAGAAATTGGAATCTCTAAGAAATGGTAAATCCTATGAGTTTAAGGCTAATGAAGAATGAATTGTGAGATTTGGGTCAAGACTATCTTTTACATCAAATCCTGAGTTAAAGAAGGAATTATTGGATGATGCACATAGCTTGACTATATCAATTAACCTAAGAAACACAAAGATGTCTTGAGATATCCACAATCACTATTTTTGGGACAACATAAAGATGGATATTGTTGAATATACATGAAAGTGCCAGGTATGTCGGTAACTGAAGGCTGAATGGAAGATGTATAAATAGATGATGAAACCATGACCTTTACCAACATTGAAATTGGAAAACATCCCCATGGGATTCATCACCAGAATTATGAAGAAATACCAAGGAAACAATTATATATGGGTTATTGTGGATCGTCTTATATACAATGAACACTTCATTTTTATCTGAGATTATTTCTCACTTTATCAACTGGCATAGCTATACATCATAGAAGTGGTGAAGTTTCATGGAGTACCACTATCAATTGTATCTAATGGAGATCCAAGATTCACCTCTATGTTTTGTAAATTTCTCCAGCATTCTGTAAACACTGAGATGAACTTTATTACATATTATCAGTCTCAAAATGATGGTCAATCAGATCAGACTATCCAAACATTTGAGGATGTGTTGAGAGCATTCTTAATTGAATTCAAAGGAATATGGGACCAATATATTCCTCTAGTTGAGTTCTCTTACAAAAAACTATTTACACTCGAGCATCCAAATGGATCCCTATGAAGCCCTTCATGGGAAGAGGTGAAAAACACCAGAATGTTGGGATGGAGTAGGGGAACAAAAACATCTTGTCCTAAAATGGTATAATAAATGGTGGAGAAGTTTAATACCATTATGTATCACATTAAGGATACTCAAAGTAGAAAAAAGAGATATTATAACAATCATCAATGAAACCTAGAGTTTTATGTCGGATACAAGGTATTCCTCCCCATATCTACATGGAATAAAGTGATGAGATTTGGGAAGAATGGAAATCTTAGTCCAAGATACATCGTTCCCTTTAGGATCCTTGATCTCATCATAGCAATGGCGTATCCAAAATCAGTCACACGGAACCTATCTCAAGTACCTGATGTATTCAATGTATCCCTCTTGATTATCTAAATATTAGAACCCTCACATATACTCAATCTATAGGTATTACTATTGGAAAATGGCCTTTCCTATGAGGAGAAAACAGTGAATATATTAGATCATAGAGAAAAAGTTCAACGAAATAAGATAATGAACCTCTTCAAAGTATTGTGTATTAACCAAATTTTTTAAGAAGAAACATGGGAATAAGAGGAGGTGATGAAACAAAGTTATGCTCATTTTTTTAGTGTGGGAAAAGAAAATTTCAATGGTGAAATTTATAAAGGGGTAAAGATTTCAATGACCTAAACTATTAGAAATAAAATTCCCCATTTTATTTCAATAAAATGTGTTGTTAAGTAATATGGTTATAGAAAACACATGAATTTATTTTGTTTTAATATATGCAATTGGATTTAAATGAAAATTAAGTATCCTTACCATGTATAAAATAACTACTTAATAGTGATCAAATGATTAGTATAAATATAGGGTTTTGAAAAATCCAATTGACACAGAAAAAGAAAGTGATAACCTAAACAAGTAGGATATTACCCTATAAAGCCCATTTATTGGAGCTTGTGAGGGAGATATCATTTCTAGTATTTTTCATCGACCAATCCCAAGTTGAGATACATTAACTTAAGCATGATTGAAACCATTTATGGGAGAAGTTAAAGCTCATCGAGATCACGACCCAAACCATGTTTGTCGAACCCCCCCATTAAAGTCCAACCATCATACACCTTACTATTAGAGTTTTTTCTGGTGTATTAAAGGTATATGTATCAAGAACCTATAAATATGTGTATTTATATTATTTTTTATAGAATAATGAATATATTTTCATCCTATTATTATTACTTTGTAAATTATTTTTATCTGGATACCATAAAGCACAAACTATATTTTTTGTTAATATTAAAATTCCATTAATGAATTTATAAATTAATGGTTTATTTGAAATAAATAATATTTTAATGAAATTTTATTATTAAATAATTTTTATAAAATATAAATAATCCTATAATTTTTATGAATTCAAATTTTATATTTATCTGGGTTTGAAAACTGTTATTGTCAAAAACCCATCATTTTCAATAAATGTCGGTCATTATTTTAGAAGAAAACTTCACATATTCATAAAATTATTTTGATAAAATGCTTATTTTTTATGGAATAGGAATGTATAAATTATCCAATGGTGAATTTTTCATAATTTTCTAAGATAGTCACTTTTCAGGTAAAAATTAAATACCATATAAATATACTATATTTTAGGACATCTTAATTACCAAAATGTGATGTAATGAGAAATATAAATGGGACACTCGAACAATTATATGATTTTACTTTAAAATAATGTTATTTTAAGTTTATTTTATTTATTTTATAAATCCCTTTTTGAACCTTTAAAACTTATGATATATTTTGAAGTTTTAAAATCATTTCTTTAAGAGTGTGACTCACCTCCACGTCCCCAATGGTAACATTTTAATAAGTTCCGCACTTGTAATTATAAAATAATATAGACCAATTCCATTTGGTAGAAACCATTGGATAATACCATGGATTGATTTTTTCTTTTGGATATTTTATTATGTAGTGTTTAAAACCTAAAGAGCAAAGAAATCACCCTCTTTTCCTTTATAAACCTAGCCTAGCTCCCATTTCTCTTCACTAAAACTCATTGGATCCTGAACATACTATTCTGTAAAATCTATAAAGTCCTTAAAAGGTAACCCAATCTCTAAATAAGTCGTTTTTAATCCTTTGGAATCATATATTCATTTAAGAGACCTTCCCCTCCTCCTTTTAAATTCAAACAACTTCTCTGAAATTTGTTCTTGTAATTTCAAATGGTTATATATTAATTCATTTATAATAATTCCATTGATTTACATTTGATGTTATTTGAATTATGTACCATTTACCATCCTCATTTTGGACCCTTACCTAAATCATTACTATGATGAAATTCCACAAGATATCCTCACCTTCTCTTATTTATTCAAGTTTTTTTATGAACTTATACATTCTATTTCCATTTCATAATGTTGGGACATGTCCTTACATGTACGTATTACTTACCATTTTATTTTTAACTGATGATATACCCCTTTATCTCTCATATAACATTTTTAATAATATATATGTAACACTGTTATGCTGTCAAAATTTCACTATGATTTTCCAGACCGAAACAATTGTTTGGTGAATACCATACCCATTTTTATATAAAGGGTATTCACCTTTATGTACATAAAATTATTTATTGGAAACTTACTTATAGGTATTTAACAATCCTTAATCATGTAATAAATTATGATTATTAGTGAACCCATGTTTTATGATCTATGTGGCACACTTAAGCCTGAGAATGAAAAGAATATGATAGGTGTGCCCAGATAGCACTATAATGCATTGGGTAATATTTAGTATTATGATATGTCATGTTGGGATATGGAGTGAACCTGATTCCTTTATGGTACTTTTTCCACTATGAGGTCTTGGCATATTTAGTCTTTACCTAAGTTTATGTTGTAATAGTTTAAGTTGTTTCCACATTTCCCATGTTTCCTTTATGATTACCATGTTATATCACGTATCATTGTGCATGTTTATTATTTCTACTCTATTTAAAACCCATTTATATTCCTATTGTATTACATGTATTGTCTTATTCATGTTATACCTTTTTTAATACCTTACTGATATTTATATATAACCCCTTTATTTTGTTTTTTCCCAGGTTATCCCATGCAGTTTTAACTTTTTAGGAATATTATGATCATGTAAAGAAAGTGTTCAAAAATGTTTTGTATACCATGTTATAAGTTTTTATGTAATTTAAATAATTTCCAAATACACTATATTTCTTGATCTTTCAGGGATGTATTAAGTGTACTTTTATGGGATAAATCATGAATTAATGTGTAATAAAGAGTAGGGTTGTTATAAAAACCAAATAGGAAGAAGGGGAGGAGCTATTAAGGAAGAAAAAAACCCATTTACAAATATATTTCTTGAAGAAAATTAGAAAAAATATATACGAAACCAATGTACATGGGAGAATGGAGGATAACTCGATGTGAGGGTGGCCTAGATGTTTGAGTGAGGGGAGAAGGAGGGCTTAAGTGTGTAAAAAACGAAGGTAATATGGTAAAATAACATTTTTAATGAAATGAGGTAGGCCACACATTTTAGATGCATGATTTTTCGAGCCTTTCACCTACTATGTGGTTGGAACTGGACACACTTATTGTAGAATCATGGTTCAACTTTATAGTTTGAAAATCCACGACCTAACGATGAAAACACTATTGTAGTGTGCTAGAGACCCCTATATGGGAATGTCGCATGGTTTTAATAACCGTGAAAAAACAATGTGTCATGCACTATTTAACTAATTTTTTTAAAAAAATATAAATAAAAATATATGTAATTGAAGGATAACAATATAAATCAGAAATTTTTGAAATATGTACATGAAAATGAAATTATGGTTGTAAAAATTTCCCAAAACATGCCACTTTCTAACCCTAGAAAGCCATCTTGAAGATGATAGATCAAGAAAGAGGTGAGTCGATTTCTCTCTTATAAATGATTTCATCTCCCACGTATCGTGTGTGACACTCTTGGGTTGAAATAATAACCAAACCAAAGTAATTTATTTCCTAGGAAATATTTTTTCCTAGGAATTAATAATTTCAATTGTTTGTTCAGTCCCTAAAATGTCTGACTCTAATTATAGCTCTTCCTTTTTCAAAACATTAGAGGGGTCTAGATGGTATCTATTTAATTGAGATACATGAAAGGCATCATGAATCAGTATTAATTGAGGAGGTAACTCCACCATATAGACCACACTCCCAATCCTCTTAAAAAATTCAATGGTCCCTAGAAACTGTGGAGTAATGTTTCTCAAATTCTTAAGCCGTTGGTGGCCTAACCGAGGTGATAACTTTAATATAACCTGGTCACTTACTTAAAAAACCAATGTAAAATGTAAAATATCCATATAATATTTATAAATACTCAGATACATCACCAATCATAGATATATCAATTAAGTCTTCATCATTTTGTCCAGAATAATATTCAACTCCACTAGAGAAGTATCACCCACCTCAGTCCTACAGCGGGGAGATCTATATGACTGAATATAAAAGGAATTAAATGAATCCATCCTAATAGAATGATGGTAACTATTACAACATGTTAACTCAAACAATTATATATGGGAATCCTACAATCCTCTAATGCTTATAGAGAATGAAAATGACATATCTTTAAAAATATAGATTGGAGGGTCTATCTAGATACCCATATATGGATGGGAGGATGTACCTAACTTCACATAAAATCCCATTGCCTCTTGGAGGTCTTTAAAAAATAAAGATGAGAACCAGTGGTGTCTACAAAAAATGATAGCATATTTCACCCCATGAAATCTCATAATCTCCTGAACATACTAAAAAGGATCAAATAAGTGATATAATGAACTGAGGGGGGTGGGTGGGTGGTTTAATCAATTATTATATTATTTTTCAAAAACCAGTATACCCTTTAACTTAATCATCAATTATATCACAAAAAACAACAACACAGAACAACAATGTAATGAACAACACGTTTTTAACAAGGTTTACCTCCCTAAGGATTACTATTTCCCCAGTGTATGAGGGTTTTTATCCAACCCACACAAAACTATTTTATTAATATCAAGTATATATTAGAAAAAGTATAACCTTATAACTACAATAAAATATTTACACCAACTAATGTAGTAGATACATTTCATGTTGAAAAGAAACAACTGAAGGTACTGGGGTACATAGTGGAAGATGATGTGCCAGAGATTTAAAAAAATCTTCAATAACTATAGTGATGAAACTTCATCATCTCTAGAGATTCATCCCTAGTATGGTCTGAGGACCCCACATGGTTTAATCAGAGCACAATAAATAAAACAAATGATTACTTCATTCTCATTGGATGTGCACTCTTCCATAGTAAGTTTTCGGTATTCATTTCTAAAAGGATCAAATGTTTAACCCCTCTAGATCATCCACACATGATTCTTAAATCTGAATATACACCATTCATCAAATTCATGGTGCTAGCATGGAGCTCCGACGATCACTTTAATGCAACTATGATCCCCACGATCCTCTACCTTTGATGAGTAAACTAAAACTTGGACCATAGCCTTGGATTTCACTATTCTCTCTCTATGAATCAGGATAAGAGAGAGGATATCAATTCCAAAAAAATTAATTCTATCTTTGTGATGATATTCTCTCCACATATATAATGGATATTTATAATACCTGATTTGGGTTCCCCGACCCCCATATATTGAAGGCCCACTAAATAAGTGATATAAATAATTAATTATCATAAACCAACTGAACCATAATATTATTTATATTTTTATTACATATCTGTAATTTATATTAAATATATTACATGAAAAACCTGATCTCTTTACTTTACTCATATCTACTGATAATATTAAATGAACCTCGAATATTACAGCAATATCCATTCATATAATATAAATATTTATATATACTTAATCACTTATAAATATATATAATAAATAAATTCACCCAATTATTCTTTACATTAATAATAATGAAATATTTTTAGTGGTGATTAATAGAACATAGATAACACTTGGACCCCATGGTGGGTCCCACCATGCCTTATATTCCTATTCAACATAATATAGAAGATTCTAAAATGTGCTATTATGTTTGACCCTCTTGGACTTTATATCAATAGATGTGAATAATATTTATAGACCAAGAGAGGATTATAGTAACCCATCAAGGCTCCTAAAGAGATAATGAAAAGTCATAGCAATGACAACCAACCTACAAACCCACATTGTGTAATATAATATTCTTGCCATATGATATCTCATATAGTAGGATGTACACTTGTGTCATCATCATTTTCTTGATTTATTATTTGTTGATGTAACTGGATTGGATTTCCTTTTACTACCATTTCCATGGATTTCTAAAGGTACTACAGTCCTGATCAACCGAGCTAGAGACATTTCATCCTCAACTCAGAAGCAAAAAATACTATCTTGATCATTCAACCAATGTCATGCCACAAATGAAACACCCAAAAAAATATACCTCACCATGAATTAATTGTCATGGTTTTATCCTTGTATCAAAGTACATGATCAAATATAACACATTGATAATGAACTCAATTCCATAGACCAATAAACATGTTCATATATAGGAACAAACAATGACACCTGAAACATTTGGTGTTCCTATTAGATGGTATGTCCCCATGATCTCAACTACTAGAGATCACTAAGTAAGAACATCATGAGAGGAGTACTAAATACTTATGATCCCCCAACACCTTATATTTTCACATCATATGTGTCCTATCAATATGATGTATCTAGACCATATAAATTTACTTTAACATTATTGTCATAGAATCTCTATGTTCTCATTATAGGATGGGATCTTCTATAACCCTTTGACACGACACATAATCTAAGGACATTACCATAAACATAGTGGATACAAAAGTATCAACACTATTATAGAAAATAATTACATTTTTATATAATAAACAATATACATGAAGTGATATTAAGTGTAAATCACAAGTTGGGTATAAGGAACCCACTTTAAATACTCCCACTTTCACTATATACAACTTCTAAAAAGTCTCAATCCACTAGCTCTCACATGAGAATTTTGCTTCTGCTGAGATATGGATTTTGTCAGGGGGTCTTCCATGTTTTCCTATATGGATACTCTGGTAATTTTTACTTCACCTATTTGAGTAAAAACCCCTTAAGAGATGAAAATTACAATGTATAGACTTTTTCCTCTTGTGTGACCTGGGATCCGTGGAATGTAGCACCACAACTGTTTTATCACAATAAATTGGAGCATGGTCCGCACTGCTTGGTAAAACTATAATGTTTGATACAAGTCTATTTATCCAAAATTCTTCCTTTTCTACATCATTTGATACTATATACTATGATTTTTCTATAGAATCGGTGACCATAGATTAATTTGAGATTATCCAGCTCACTGCACCACCATTAAGGAAAAATATGTATCATAACTATGATTTTATATTATTATGATCTATCTAGAATCTAAAATTTTTTATCCTCTCACTACTAGTTCCTAATCTCCTCCATACACTTGGAACATATCCTTTTTACACCTCAAGTACTTTATAATAGTTTCAATAACTGCATAGTGAAACTATCCTGGGCTATCTTAATATCTTTCCCCCATGCTTAAAGAAAATGAAACATAAAACCTAGTACATATAAATGTATACATGATATGACCCACTTTTGAGTTATAAGGGATTCTAATCATTCTATCAATATCTTATTGTGTTTGAGGACACATTTTCTTAGAGAGATTGATACCATGTAACATGGCCAACAACCCTCTCAAGGATTGTTCCATATTATACCTTTTTAGTACCTTGTCAATATATGTACATTGGATAATCCTAAGAAGCCTCTAAGATATATCTCAATAGATCTTGATCACAAGAATGTTAGATTCTTCACCTAATACTTTTATAGAAAATCATTCATTCAACCGAGTCTTAACTGACTGTAAGACTTTCACTTCATTTCCTATAATTAATATGTCATCAACATATAATTCTAGAAAAAACAATGGAATTCAGATTAACCTTCTTATAGACACAAGGATAACTTTCATTTTTAACAAAACCAAATTCTCTTATGGCCTATTGAAAATGAACATTCCATGATCGTAATTCCTTCTTTAACCCATAAATGGATCTATGTAGCTTGCACACATTATTGGCATTCTTTGACCTAACACACCCTTCTAGTTGAGTCATATAAACATATTAAACCAATTTACAATTTATAAAAGAAGTGTTCACATACATTTTCCAAATCTCATAATCATGGAATGTTGCTATTTAAAGAAACATTCTAATGGATTTTAGCATTGGTACTAGTAGGACAGATTCATCATAGTCGATGCCTTGAAGTTGTCTGAAACACTTCTCCACCAGTCCTTCCTTATAGGCATTAAAATTACCATCCATGTACAATTTTTTAATTGAATACCCATTTGCACCCAATGGGTTGAACATCAATTATATGATCTACCAAAAATCAAACTTGATTTAGGTATATGGACTCCATCTCAGAATGCATGAAATCTTTCGATTTAGTTGAATCTTTTCAATATAATTATTTCTTATATGTTATAGGTTCACCATCCACAAAGAGTAATGTGTCACCTAACTCAGTGACAATAAAACTATAATGCTTTAGTTCTCTAACCTCTCAGGTTGACCTATTCAGAACTTATGTATCGAAAACCACTTCATATCCCACTATCACTTGTGTAGATTGTTATCGTACTAACTCCTATACATCTGGAGCATTTACTTCATCTAAGTCAATCTTTCTCCCACTATTTCCATTCAAATGTGTTCCCTTTCTATAAATGTGTCTTTCCTTTCCACAATCACTTTTCTATTTGATGTTTTATATAGGTAATATCCTTTGGTTTATTTTGGATAAACTATAATTATTCACTTCATGCATTGGGATTCCAATTTCTTACTTGATATAGTCTTGAAAAAACATCTTATCTCTACACATGTATATGTGACAGAATGAGTCTCTTTCCAAACCATAAATCATATGGAATCCCATCTGTAGATTTAGTTAATACTTGGTTAAGGGTATATGTCACTATCTATAAATCGTATCCCCAAAATTATATTAGAAGATTTACATGAATCACCATTGATTTGACCATGTATTGAAAGGTCATATTACTCATTTCACTAACACCATTCTACTATGGTGTATAAGGAGGAGTGTATTGGGATAATATCCCACAATACTTCAAGAAATCATTGAAATATTTTTTAAGATATTATGTTCTTTGATCTGAGTAGAGTACCTTAATCTTCTTACCAATCTGGTTATCTACATCTTGTTGGTAGTCGTTAATCAATCAAAAATAATTTGACTTATACCACCTTAAGTCGATATATAAAGACTTAATATAATCATCGGTAAAAGTAATGAAGTAAAAAACCAACCCCTTGACTCTAATAGAAATGGACCACATATAGTAGTATGAATTAATTGTAGTAATTCATTAGCTCTTTATCCCATCGCAAAGAAGGGTGGTTTAGTCATTTTCCCTTATAAACAAGTGTGATATACATCCAAGGGTTTTAACTGAACCAAGTCTAAATAACCTAATCAATGTAATTTCATTAATTAGTTATCATTTACAAGATCTACCCCTATGTGCCATAGGTAAGTGTTATATGACTCATGCTTATTGTTTTTTTTCATTAATTTTCATCACAAGGGTTTCATGTTCTAGAATATATAGTCTATTGTTAAAATGTTCCATACCATAACACTTGTTATCCTTATAAAGAGGAAACATTTATTTATGAATGTGAAATAAAATCCCATTGTGTCCAAAAATGACAAGGATATTATATTCCAAATTACAGAGGGTATATAATAACAATTATTTAATATATGAATCAATCTACTAGGAAAAGTAAGGTGAAAATATCCAACTTCCAAGGATGCTAGACTTGCACCATTTTCATCTCAAAGATCCACTTTTCCCTTTAAAATCTTCTTAAATATACTTGGTTCATGTATATTAATACATATTTGTGAGCCAAATCTTGTATATAATTCCCTACTTTTAGATAATAAAAGACCACATTCAACGAATAAAATACATGAAGTATAAGCATTACCTTAATTCTTCTTCCTAGCTCTACATTTTTTCTTCTAGTGGCCTTTCTTACCACATAAAAACGTGAAAACCTCCTACTCATTTCCCTAACTATGTATCCTTCGCTTCTTAAAAGGATGGTGCATTGGTCTCTTTGTCCTGGACTTGGCCTTTGACCCCTTAGCATTTCCCTTCCTCCTCTTGTTCACCATAAGGACTGAAAAATTGGTATACTTAAAATCCTTATTAGAATGGATAACTAAATAAAATAGATCCGAGAGAGAAATTTTCATGTTATTCATAATATAGTTAACAATGAAATCAAAAAATCCGTATAGTAAAGAGACAAGATTGAGATCCATTTCTAGTTCATGATTTAATTTGAACCTAAGGGTTTCAAGCCTCTGAATGTATCTGATCATCTTGAGTACATGAGGTCCTGCTTGATTCCATTCTACTAGAATTCACATATACGGGGAACCACAAATCTCATACCTTCATTTCCTTTCTCTCTCTTAATATAATTCATGGATATGAGTCAACACCTTTTAGGCATCCTCATCCTCATGCATTTTCAACAATTAACTGAACATTGATGAAAACATGATGCACTGAGCATATAGTACATCATCTATAGGATTTTTCTATTTTTCATTATCCACCTTGTTTTCTATATAAGGAGGCTCAATAGGAACTATGAAATCCAGCGTACAAAGCATTATTTCTTGGTGTAGTACTATACAGAAGTTCCTGTACCACTCCTAGAAGTTATGCCTGATCATGATATTTTCTTTTTTGAAAATTCAAAAAAGTGAAAATGTAATTGCGGTGTTGGTGATTACCATTTTAGATCTAAAAAAACAATGTTTACTAGTTAGCAATTTATCTTAATTAACATTTAGAAATTTTCTATTAAATAATTATTAAATCATTCAAACGTCTCCCACTATTTTATCAAACCTTAATATCCTTCATCATTAGATTTGGAATACTCTATCACTTGAGTATTCAATTATAAAGGATCCTCGAAACCTCCCCTCATTGTCTATAAGTTATGGCTACACCACTACATAGAGAGTTTCAAGGTTGGATCCAGACTGGACACCCGCTTTAATTGGAAGCTGCTTGATTTGTTGAGTGAAGTCCAGGCTTATTGGAACCCTAACTTTATTACCTCAACTCTTTTACTATAAAGTGATAGAAACTTAGCTATGGTTAATCTCTAACTGCCCACTTTAGTTAAGTCAACCTAATACTATCATGAGAATGCCCCGGTAGTTAGAGGCACTCTCAAATATGGTTGATAAGCACCCCGAACACCAAGGTTTGTTCAAATGTGGGAAATGGAAGGAATTAGGACTTAATATATCTATGAGGGATTTTATTATTTCTTAAATAATGTAATCCATTTCTATTAATGAAGTTCAATATAGGTTTTCATGCTCACAATTGAACATTAAATAAAATAACATACATCGCAACTTTAATCATTTTATCTTGTGTAATATTTTATATGATCACAAAATAATAATTCACTTGCATAAAATAACAAATTATGCATAAAGGAAGAAATTCAAAACAACTATTCATGATGATCTAATAAATATTGATCCATCTTTGAGCTGAGTAAATTATGTTACTTTAAATTTTAAGTAGAGGGTATTAAAATGGTTCAAATAAATCTAACCGCGTGTTGATCTGATTATGGATGGACAAGTTATAGACACCTAAAGAAAATTTAATGGATCAAAACAATGTTTTTTTGATTTTTTTTTTTTTTGATAATTGTATGTTTTCAAATAAAACTTTAAAAAAATTTAAACGTGTTCTATGTTTTTGTGTATCAACCAGTTTCTGTTGATATTATGTAATAATAATTATTATTATTATTATTAATATTATTATTTTATTATAATAACAATTATTATTATATTAAAAGGGTATTTAATGAGCATATGTAATATTAAAGGATCCTCAATGATTCTTATAAAAAATGGAATTCCATCTTGACTAATGGATCAATAAAACTAAATGAAAATATTTCTTGGGAAGATTTTTTTCCACTGCAGGACATGTATATAACAAACCAAACCAAGACTTTTTCTACCTGTTATCACCCTCCTAGGGTCTGTGATCTAATTCAGTGGACCTACCTCCTCTCACTGGACACCCTGGTATGTGGAATCCCTCCTCACCCTTATCTGGTACACGAGCATAACCCTTCCCTTTGGTTGAAGCCTATAAGTGGCCCCCTCTTATTCTCCATCACAAGATATATATTCATTGCCTACCACCTGTCATGCATGGGATGTTGCATCTATCTAGAATTTGGAGCCCCGACCACTGATGCCTCTTTCATAGGTCTCAAAGTCGAGTGTTGCCCTATCTCTTCCAAGATCCCGACCATCACTAGTTCCTCCATTGATCATCGGTTCTCCCTCAATCAGTTTTGAATTATCTAGGTCATACCACCGTGGGACATGACTGACCATACTAGGTCGAGATCGTGGCTGAGCTCCAACTGCCCAGACTACCACCTCCCTTAGCCATGTATGAGTCCCCCCTCTGACCAGGATTTTACCCATTGAGGAACATTTCTAACTATCCCTGAATCCCCTACCTTTTAATGATCAGGAACTTCCAGCCCGACCATTCCTATCACTGACTTTCTATGTTACTTCAGACCACCTCAATTAGGTCCACACACATGAGGTACCCTTGACTCGGGTCCAATTATACCCAATTTTACCTACCACAGGCTACAATAAGTCTACCTGACCAGGAATGGGTGTAGACAGGCCTACTTGGCCCAGATTATCCCAGCACGAGGTTTACATAGCCTAAAAGGGATAGCGGAGTTACAACCCAATACAAAAAGGACCTAGGTGGGGTTTTCACGGCCTGGTTGAAATTAATAATCAAAATTAAATTCATTTTATTATTTTAATTTTAGTTTTAAATTAAATTCAATAAAATTAATTTTGGTTTTAAAATCTTAAACACCTTAAATAATAATTTAATTTGAGTGGTAAAATTAAATTAAATGTTATAATTTTATTTTTGGAAATAAAATTAAATTAAATAGGGAAAATAAATAAATAAGTTATTTGAATTTATTTTAATTAATTTAATTTATTTCAATATACTCATACTTTTAAATTTATAAAAATTTAATTTTTTATTGCGTGTTTATTCATTTATATCATCTAGTATTGAGCTTATGAAAAACCCATGTATGTATGGATTATTTAATTATTTAATTATTGTTTACAATTGTTGAAATATGTAGGTAATTAAATGATGTTTTGTGCATCATCTTACTTTCATTCAAATTTTTATAAGTGAATATGCGTCTCATGCACTTACAGTACATTGAACCCCTTGGACCCCTCACATACACATTTGTATATTTTTAAATAGACGATGATGATTTAATATGCAGACCTAACCATGTTTAGATGGTACTACAGATGAGAATAAAATACATTAGATTGAGGGAAATATGCATTACGAGTCTGGACTTGACTTATGTGTGAAACCTCCTTCGATACCAATTTAAGATAGCAGGGAATGTAGCGGAAGTTGATGGGATGGGGATTTAAATTTTTTTCAATCACTGGAGAAATGAAACATCATCATCTATAGTGATTAATCCTTGGTATGGTCCGATGATCCTTTATGGTTTAATCATAGCACAATAAATAAAATGAATGATTACCTCATCTAATTTGATGCACGCTCGTCCATTGAAAGTTTTTGGTGTTCATTTCTTAAAGGATTTGATATTGAAACCCTATAGATCATCCCCACATGATTCTCAAATATTTACATATGGAATTGGTCTGATTTTGTGTGCTATAGTGGTGATTCAACAATCACATAAACATAGCAATGATCACCACAATCCTCTACTTTTGATGCATGAAGGAAAACTTGGATCATACTCTTGGATTGAGTTATTATCTATCTAGGAATCAGGAGGAGAGACATGAACTAAATTCTAACAATGTGAATTCTATCTTTGGGATGAGCTTCTCTCCACTTATATAGTGAATATTCATAGTACCTAGTTAGGGTTCCCTGCCCCCCATGTATTGAACGTCCACTAAATAAGTAACGTAAATAATTAATTATGATGAACCAGATGCACCATAATACTATTTATATTTTCATCACATACCTTTATTATATATTAAATATATTACATGATAAAACTAAGACATTAAATTTACTCCTAACTCCTAATAATATTAAACGAACCTAAAATATTTAAATAATATTTATTTATACAATATTAATCCTTGTATTTACTTAGTCACTTATAAATACATATACAAAATAAATTCACCCAATTCTTCTTTAGTTGAATAATAACAAATTTATTTATTTATTGGTGATCTATAAAACATGGATAAAACTTGGAAACTATGGTGGGGCCCACCAAGTCTTATATTCCTAGTCAACAGAATAGGGATGATCCTCAAATTTTCTATTGTGTGTGACCCTCTAGGACCTTATCTCAATATTAGTGAATAATATTTACAAACCAAGGGCAGAGTATAGTAAACCATAAAGTCCCCTAAAGAGATGATGAGTAATCATATAAATGATAACAAACCTATGAATATGGGCTATGTAATATAATATATTTTTCATATGATATCTCATAATGTAGGATTCAAACTTGTGTCATAATCCTTTTATTTCTTAATTATTTTTTGATCTAACCATATAGACTTACCTTTGACTACCATGGACATGGATTTATGAAGGTACTACCATCCTGATCAACCTAGCCAAAGATATCTCTTCCTCAATTCAGAAGATACAAATCATATATTGATTATTGAGCCGATCTCATGCCACCAATGATACACCCAACAAAAACTACCTAACCATGTATTCATTGTCATGGTTTTAGCCTTGTATCAACATATACGATCAAATGAAACACATTGATAATGATCTCAAGTTAGAAGACCAATACATATTTCCATAGATATGAAAAAAATGACATCCAAAACATGTGGTGTTCCTATTAGTGGGTATGTCCTTCTGATCTCAACTACTAGAGATCATGAAGTGAGAAGTTCTTGAGAAGAAGTCTCAATGATTATGAGTCCCTAAAACAAGATAGTCACACATCATCTATGTCGTACTAGTATGATGTATCTAGACCATAGGACATTACTTTAATATTACTGTCACAGTATCTCTAGTAACGAACCAACCCTTTAAGGCCCGAAGCTAGTGTCTACTATAAATTACATTGGCATGATTACAAGGAATAAATCTTGAAGGACCAAGAGTTTAGTAGTATTTTTAAACAATATATATACCCAAGTCTTGTATTACAAATTAATACACTAATTACAATATAATTATTTTTATAAATAAATTTGAGGATAACTTTATTATATGAAGTATATCCCTGCATATCTTTTATAGTACACTTCTTGGATTCTTGGGGAAAGAAAATATAATAAGGGTGATATCAAATTATCATTAGGGGTAATGTATAAAAGAAGAAATAATAAATCAATAAGAATAGTCAATATAGAAAGGTAAATAACTGAACACACATGCTATGTAATCAATAAACTAAATAAAAGTGTGTAAACAATATAGAAAGGTAATAACTTGAAACACATAACATTCAAATAAATAGATAAGGAAAAATAAATATGGAAAGGTAAGAAAATGAAACACCTTCCATTTAATCAATGAACTAAAAATTAAATTTATCTATAGATATGTCAACACAAAATATCATGGATGAATAATAACTAAAAATAAATGAGGTAAGTTCTTAATTATTGGATTCCATGTTTCTTTGGTACATGAAAATAGTACCATCAAGACCTTTCACAAGATGATTTATCATATTGGGTGAAAACCCATCTAAAGTAGCTACCCAACTAACTCGTCCCATGAGACTATTTATGCATCATGGGGCTTTATTAATTGATCACCAACCTATATGGGTTTCCTTAAATAGTCCCTAACCCGTGTATTTCATGTCTAAAACATTCTGCATATATTGAATAAACAACATGCCTTACCAAAATGTATCAGTATTTAATAGATGATACAGATTTATCAGTAATTCCAAAAATTATCAAATGAATTTCCAAGTAAAAAACCATATGAAAAATGATATAAAGTTTATTAAATATACATATCCATGATAACTGATATGGATAATTAGGGTAAATTCATTTCTCAATGATCATAGGAAATTAACTATTTCAAGGGGTACTAACAAAGTAATCAAGGAAGTGAATGTGACTGAAATCCTTGGCCAAATAAATCATAAACCATCTATAAAAAGATTATTTATGGTATCAATACAACATACCCCATGTGGAGTAAAATAAAGGTTTTTTGTTTTTGATTAATGGAAATATTATAAAAAGTTATTTTAAAAAAAAATATTAAAGAAAATATACTTTTGTTTTGAAAATAAATTTGGAAAAAACTTTTCTTTTAAAATCAATTTTAAAAACATATTATTTAAAAATTAACCAATTAAAAATGAAAATTAATCTTCAAATTAATGATGGTATGTCAATTTGTACATGTCGTACAAGGTAAAAACAATATTCATTTTCTGTGGTAAAATGTTATAAAAATTTCTTGTTCGGAAAGCGACAAGAATATTCAATTGAAAACATTGGTAAAAGAAAAAATGGGTAAAAATTTCTTTACCAAAAAATTTAAATTCATTTTTGAAAATATTTTAATAAAAAATTATTTTTAGAAGAAAATAGGTTCTTTGAAAAAAGTGAGAAAAGAAGTTGGATTTTCTTAAAAAAAATTCCAAAAAACCTTGAATACCAAATTGTGGAAAAAATGGAACTAATACATGAAAATTTTCATGAATTATCTGAGGATATGAAAATTAAAGGGTTTATTAAACAATGTTCATATTATTTCCATGAATTGAAATACCTTTGAAAGATCCTTAAAGTTATTGTTGAGGAAAATAATCTTTAAACATTCCAAAGTGTCCCATACCACTTTGAAACATTTTAAATCATAAACAACATGAAGGAATAATATTAAATGAGGGTTATATTATCATGAGTGTAAATAGATTCAGGATATATCATATAAAATGGCAGTATATGCACCATATAAAAGAAACTATGTTGATAACAACAAATAAGTCTACATGGAATGTAAATTGATACGATATCCCTTACCATGCATTTCGTTTTAGGTGAACGTAAATTAACATAATGTATAATAAATTTAAGATAATTATTTAATTGATTGTGAAATTTTTTCATGTTTATCATTAATTTTATTTCACTTATTTACATGTTGTATACAATTACTTAAACAATTACTTTTACGTTAGTTGTTTTGACCAAATTCGGTTTATGTGTCAAAAATAACTTTGGTTGGTAAACTATGGTCAAAGGGGTCATTATATAACATCTCCAAAATAATAATGATTGCATAATTATCATATTTTTATGTCAACTATAAATTTTGAAACAATCATTTAATATTTTTATGAAAAAACTGAATCAACGTTACAATTATAGAGATGGTAGGCTGTAGGCATAAGTAACATTCTGATTTTTCAAAGATCATTATGGAAAGAAGGTAAGTAGAATAATATATTTCTAGAATTATTATTATATAAAAAATACCATATTATTTAATGATATATAATTATATTTATAATTCTTGGGATGTAAAAGGAATGACATCATGTCGAGGATGCGGTAGTCCACACGTCCACAAACGACATTATCACTTTTTAAGTTGTAAATAAGTATTAAAGAAAATGATATATATTATACTTATTTAAAGGTAATTATTTCATTAATATCATATATATGTTTTTCATGTCACATTTTATTAATGAAAACCATCCTTTATACATTATATATTTTGTGTGAATGGATCACATCTCTTTGAGGATGCGGTAGTCCACACTTCCACAAACAATGATATTGTATTTTAACAAAATGGATGGTATAAGAGTATGTATTATAAAATAATTTCAAAAGAATAAGGAATTAATAAATATAATATAAAACATATATAAATAAATATTTCATCATAATTTCCACCCTTAGATATTTTAAAGGTAAAATAAAAAATTATCATTTTGTGAGGCCATAGTTTGCCGCACATAGAAACAGTACATTCGTTTCCCATTAGATGAAATTGTGTATTATTTTAGGTAAAAAAATAACAAAAAAATAACAGTATATTTATGATACTAGTTTCATAATATAATAAAGATTTTAAAGTAATTAAACTAGTGGAGGAGTAAATTAAAGTAAAGGGACTGTTGGAAAACGCTACGTTAAAAATTCTGTAACTCCTTTCAGTTTTAACCAAAGGACTTCCTTGGAAGGATTTCCACCTAAATAGATGATTCAAGGTAAAGTGTATGGATTTTAGTAATATATTTGTGAAGATACTTTCTTACCCTATGTGTTTTGAGAGGTGGGAATAATGGTGAGAATTGTTGTCCTTTTACAGTGGAGGAGGAGTGACACTCTCGTAATATTTTGACAATGGAATTCTTCACATACTTTTCATGTTGAATGTGGATCTGATAATGGTAAAATTTTCATCCAAGAGAGGATATGGTTGATATATGATCCAAAAATATCTCTTTTAAAATTTTATAGGTTTTTTTAGGCCTTAATAGTATGGTTTAGTGCCTTATAAATTTTAATTTGACCTTAATCATTGTAATTAATTTTAACCACATTCATAATGTTTTTGGTCAAAAAAAAGTTGGTATTATTATAAATTAAAAATTATTCTGATTAAAAATATTTAATTCATCTTCCAAATTCTAATAATATATGTGGTATAAATTAATTTAAATTTAATCACATAGTTGGGATGACAATGCGAGTTTTTAAAGTAAGAATGTCTGGAAGATTTTTATGTTTTTATAATCAATTTCAAAGTGAAATTGAATCCAATGAAATAAATTATATTAATTTTAAAAAATATGATACAACTTTACTTTAGAACAAGTAAATTTGTAATTTAACCTTATGAATAAATTATTTTAAAAAACAGTTTTGAACTAAAATTCAGTATTTTTAACCATTTATTAAAAAATGATATATTTCGGAAAAATATAAAAAATTCACCCTAAAATAATTTTTATGTTTTATTTAAAATATGAAGTTTATTTTTATATATTAAATCAAATAAAGTGTCAAAATTATGATTTAAAATTGGTTATCTATCAAAAGGTTATAAAACTACCTTTATAAAAATATAGGTTTTTATCTGTGAAATTGGGTTTCATTCTTATCTTATGCCTAAAAACCTAATGGATGAATATAAAAAATATTTAATTGAATATATAAAATATATATTTCATTAAAATCATTCAATAATTTAAATTAATTATTTTTATTAAGAAAAAAATTCTTTAGAACCATAAAAATAATAATATTTATTTTTTACATCCAGTTGGTTCTTATTTCCATTTCTCATTAATTGGTAACCAATGAATTCATTTTATAATTGTACAAACCATAAATTTTTATAAGTTAGTTAATAATATTAATAAAAAATATCATAATGACTAGGTTATATCATATTATATTAAATAATAATAATTTAATAATACATTGTTATTTGGTAAAACTCAGTCTTCCGTGTAATGCAAGCTATCGAGGAATGTCACTCTTTCCTATAAAACAAGCTATCAAGGAAGGCCTCTATTGAATGAGATTCAATCCATATTTTTGATACATGAATTAAAATATATATAATATATTATATTTATTTAATATTTTAATGTATTAGGTTAGTATATTCCCCTTTTACACATGGTGTTTGTGAACCATAAACACTATTGAATACAAAGTTGTAATTTAGAATTTCTTGGTGTTACATCTCTTGGATCTCATTATAGCCTGATATCTAGTATAACCCTTTCATATGAAAAATAATATAAGGAAGTTACCATAAATATAGTGGATGAAAAATTATCAACACTATTATGGAAAGATAAACGCATTTATATATAAAATATTGTATACATGTAGTGGTAATAAAAGTGCATCACTAGTTTGGTCTAGTGAAAAAACTTTAAAAACAAAAAATATTGGAATAAATTTCTAAAATAGAGATCATGAGCTTTGGTGGGCTCGACATCACAATATATTATTATTTTTATCACAATAGTCTTCTTTAACTATTCCAAACCCTCAAAATATTTTTACACACTAATACAATAATTATAAAACCTCATTTATTCCCTATACTACCTCCTTTTATATACTCACCAAACCCCATGAACAAAAAATTTATAATTATTAGAACTTAAATTACCCATATTTATCATATTGTATACACAATCTCATAACTTCACATAATAAAAGAAATATGATGGCTCTTTATTCTTATTTATCATCGATTTAAAATCATAGATCCTCATGTTATATCCCTAATACCTCAATAACTTCTACCTTCCAAACTAATTAAATCAAGAATAAAAAAAACATTATAGTTTATACATTGAGAGAACTTAATTTGGATAATTATATATAATAAAATTTTATCAGAATATTCATTATGGTATTTTTTTGAATATTTTAATTATAGAAACAAAACCATTCTATAAGACATGGAATGTCATATGAAGTCCCTTAATGTATTATGGGGCTTAGTGTGTTAGGGTCCAATTAAATTCCTATTAAATCTTAGACAATTTTATATAAATTAAAGTGAATTCATACTCATATTACTTATCAAATTCCAACTCTCATAGAGTAATGTCTTATCCAGTTTCTCAAAGTGTGATTCCCAAGGTTTTATGTGGCTAGTGTAAAGTATTATACCTCAGCTATAAAGTCATACATGGATTATAATACTTATGGGGAATTCAAAAAGTCTTATACAAAATTTTTTCTGTAGAAAATTTTGATGCAACACCAAGAAGTCTTAATTGATTAACACAAGTTACACACTTAAGCATAATTCACTCAAATATTTATAGAACACCTTCAACTCATTACAGGGCCTTCTTAACCCCTCAAAATAAACTTAAATAACTACCAAAAACCTCGAAATGTCCATAAAAATATTTCCCCCACTTGGGTGGTGTTTCACTCTTCTGTAACAATGGCCTAATCAAGAATGGAATCCAATGCCCAAAATCTAGAAATATCCAAATTTCATAAAATGTTGTTGATATCAAATTTAAATTAAATACTTGCATTTAAAATTAAAATAAAATCTTCAATAATCACATATAAAAACCCTTCAACTCATCTAAAAACATATAAATAATTCATAGAGAATTGATGAATGGTATTTTAGGATATTGAAGGTATCTATAGTATGATTTTCATGAAACCAATGATCATAAACACAAATGTTAACACACCAAACTTATAAAACACTAAATGAAACTGATAACCATAATCACTATCACTTGCACACCCATTGTACTAGATTTTAACTCTTGTAATACCTCTATAATAAGAACAATCATATATAATAAAATGTTTTATCAATCAATAACCCTTTTATTTGACATAAAGTTTATCTCAACAATCACCAGAAATGTTGTACTGATAAAAAGTAAAACATCATCCTTAAGAGAGGTCAACAATATCCCACTTTTTTTCCAATAATATATTTTTATATACCCATTATTAGAAATAAAACCAAATAGAATAACTGTAATGGATCCCCTTAAACTTTTCAAATAAAAGAGTCAGGAAAGCGTCAACTCTAAGTCTATGCGAGAAAGATCTATACAGAAAAGAAGTGTGATTAAATTATATATCAATTTTATTTTTAAAACATGTTATCTCAAAACCTTTAATTTGATTAAATCAATAAAAAAAATTATATTTGAAATGGAATTGAAAAATTTTATCTTATAACACTTAATACACACATTAAAACAATTTAAAATAAGAATAATAACTTTCTCACATATACAAAACATCCCCTCAAAAAATTAAACATGCTATAACAGTGGAGTAAGCTCAAGTATTTTCATACCCTAGTGTTGGATATTTGTTTCCCCTACTATTTTTAGCCTAAAATTATCCAATTCATTTTTTTATGGGAGGTTTTTATAAGATATCACAATCTTGTTACTTGGATGGAAAAAATTCTAGCATCAATGTACCATCAGCCACTTTCTACTTTAGAAAATGATATTTGATGAAAATGTGTTTTGAAAGTCAATGGTGAAATGGGTTTTTACATAGAATAATTACTCTTTGATTATCATAGTTGATAATCATTGGGTATCTAGTTTTTAAATCCATTTCCTCAAGCTAAGGCTTCATTTACTTCATACGAGTAGATTATTATAAAACAACACTTATTTTTCCTTAGTTATACTATATGTGATAGATTCTTCGTTCATTTAGTTCTATAAAACACATTTTACACAAATAAAGTATACCCCAAAAGAAGTGGACATTCTATCATAAAAAACTCATATACAATCATTATATGAAAAACATTTTTGATTAAATTTTCCTTAAATTTTGTATAGATGACAATAATTCAGAATATTTTAAATATATATAAGAATTATCTTGGATTGAATTAGGGGATATTCCTCTATATTAGACCAAAAATTGGAATAAATCAGGACATAATAAACTATATCTGACCTTGAAGTAGTTTGATGCAAATTAATTCAAATTAGTTGTTTAAATTTCTTCTCATTTACTGCTTTAACATCATCACATTTTCTAATATTTGTTCCAACCTATAGAGGAGTATATATTACTATTTCCTCCACCATTATAAATCCTTTTAGTATCTATTTAGTATATTTTTATTTTGAGATAATAACATAACCAAAAAGTTGGGTAATTTGTAATCTAAAGATGAAATTCATTTCTATAAGTAGAGACATTTCATACACATTGTTCATATATATTTAGATATCTTCACACCCTTTATCATCCTAACAAGAAAATATTTTATCATCAATATACACTATCATAATGAGTGATGTCAAATTTTTCTTCGTAATTTACAAATTATTATTATCCTATCCATTTTTGAACTTTGTGCTTCTAAAGAACTCATTTAAATTAAAGTACAAAGAACTTTGATCTTGTTTCAAACCATACAAAGAATTATTTAATTTAAAAATTTATCATAAAAGAAAAATAACATATGATTATCTATATAAATATCTTGTTTGAGTTGACCATTAATTAATAGTGATATTACATCCAACTATTTTTTTGATGTTTCTTTGAGTATAAATTACAAGGAAGATTCTGATTATTTTCATCCGAGAAACTGGGGAAAACATCTCATCAAAATAAAACTCTTCAATTTGAGATAACTATTTTCATGAAAGTCTAACCTTTTTTTCTAGAAACATATCCATTCACATTTATTTTGTTCCTAAAAACCCACTTTTTTCAATAATGTTTTTCTTATTAGGTCTTGGAATAAGTTTTCATGTCTCGTTATTTTCTATTTAATCTAGTTCATTATTCATATATTTGATCAATTCATTGTGTTCAAATGTTTCTTCAATATATTTATTTTTTATCTTGAAAGGAATTATAATTTTATCAATTTACATAACTCTTATTTGGGACCAAACATCTATATTTAGATAAAAAATAATTTTTTAAAAAATTCGCATGCTTCCTAAACCTTGTACATAAACCTGTAAGCTTTTGTTTTCCTTTATCATCACTTGTTTTTGTAGAATATATATCATATTAATAAGGTTTTATAGTTTCTAAATTTACTTATGTATATAAAACATCAAAAAAATCATCCTCACCATCAATCATAACAGTGTTATTGGCGTCTTCTTCATTTTCAAAAAATGAAAAATCATCACAGTCAATAATCCTGTTTATATTTTTTTTATAAAATCTATAGGAACATAAATTTATTTTTATCAAAGGAATATTACTCCATACTATTTATCATTAAAATTACTTATATTTATTCCATTCCTTTTGATTAATAATGATTTCAGAAACATTCTAATGTTCATTACACTTGGATTAGAGATATGTGAGATCTGGGTATCAAAAAATAATCTAATATGAAAAACCCCAATAGTAGTATTGGTTAGTACTTAGTAGAACCTTGAAGTACCATTCTCAAAAATAATAGATCTAGACATATAAATAAGACTTATATTTTTTCATTTACCACATTCGGTGGCGGGGTGTACGCAGTACTAAACTCATATTTGATGACATGTTTTTCTAAATAGTCTGATAACTCTCTATTGGAATATTCTATACCATTCTCTGAATTCAACATTTTCAAAGTTAAACCTTCTAGTTTTTTATCCAAAATTTTGTACATTTTAAAAATTCTTATATCTTGAGACACTTGGGACATGAAAATTATACATTTCATCATATTAAAATCATTTATTAAAGTAATGAACTAATATACAACATTTGATAACTTATTTGTTATTGGTCCACACACATTGGTGTGTATTAGATACAATGGTTTATCTATTTGAATCTCAATTAATTTATGTGATTTACTCAATATTTTTTCTTTATTTAAAGTCATACAGATTGAATTATTATATTCCTTAAATATTGGAATGTTTCTTACTACAAATTCTTTGAATAACTTCCTCATTTTTTTAACAATATATGACCCAATATTTCGTGAAACGAAATATTTTGGCCTTTAAAACTTAGATAATAGTTTTATTTTGCCTCAACAATTTGAAACCATATTCATTGAGTTCTTACACACTTCTATTTAATAAAAACATATTTTAGTCTCCTTGTAATTTATCAATTTCACTAGAAAATTACTTCATTTCCATCATTAAAAATCTATGACACACACCATATGTTGTGATTCTATCTATGAATATATAGCACATTATTGGGACTTATTTGGTTCTTCCCATGTTTACTAACACTAAAACCATTAAAATTTTGAGATCTATCACTACCAAAAGTAATTGTTCCACCCTCATATTTCTCTATATTTTTCTCGTAGTTTAGATCTATAGAAATTTGTGAAGAAATCCATTATCCATAATCCATGTAATATTAGTTTTACAATCATTAAAGGAAACTTATATAATATATACATGTTGATTTTTATTCTTTATATTCCTCATTTTATAATTATGATTGTATTATACTAGTATAAATGAAACACAATCATTTAAAATAATTCCATCCTTACTATATCTTCTATAAGTTTCTTACAGATATTCAAAGTAGTTTTTCATATCAATGCCCCTTTTAGGATATTGATACATGAAACAGTTCTTCACATGCTACTATTGATTACTCCCATTGATGTATTATATTTCCATAAACTAATAAGAGATATATTATACAAAAAATTTCATGCTTTAAACCATTATCATAACAACACCAACAATAACCTTGATACCTTTTTCTTTGGTTGAAATTATTTTTATGAATAGAATTTTTTCTCTATTCATCTTAAAGACTATGTTGGGTAGTTTTAACCAAAAAAATTCATGTGATCCTTATCCATATATCTAAGACTAGTCTGGAAATTTTATTATAATTATTTTCCTTTAATATGTGAGTAGATTTAAAAATTTTATTTTTTTTGAAAAATATTTCTATTTTCCCTTGAAATATTGAGAGATCATGACTTCATTCTAGGTTTAGATATAAAAAATAATTTAAATTTTATGTTCGCCAACTTGAACATCAAAATTAATAGACTTTTACTAACTGTAACATTCACCTCCACCTTTAATATACTTTATAAATTTTTAATTCTCTTTATCTTTCACCTTTTCCAGCTTAACTATTTTCTACTTAATTATCTTAGAATCATTGTACCCAAAGATAATAGTGGTGGTTATATCATAAATTATATATTTTTTTATTATAAAGTTTTAATTTTTTTATTTCTTAAAGAATATTTTATTTTTAAGAGTAAAATTATTTGATATATATAGAATTTTTCTTGATATATGAATTCTCATTTATAAATTTTACAATTTCATTGGGACACATCTTAATATCCATCCTCAAGGAATATTCTTTAGAAGATTCACTTTATTAAGAATCTTATTCATTGTTTACTTGTGAATCATCATCTAATGAGTCACTCCTCTATTTTTAATGAGACAAGATAACCTTATGAGAGGCTTTTATATATATCCCCTCATAATAATTATAGTCATCATTATAAAAATACCAATGTTTAATGTATATTAAATTCCTTATGAAAATATTTGTAGTGATTTTTTTATTCCCTTTAAACTATGATTGAATTTTCTATTATGATATTTCTTTTTTGGTATGAAAAATTATCAGTTTACTAATATTTATATTTATTTTTGATCTTCTTTTGATAGTGGGTAGATAATTGACAAACTTTTCCATAGCTAAATAATTTAAAAAGCAATTTACCTTTGTACTTACCACCTCATCCTCAAGTGAATTTTCTTCATATGAGAGAAAGTATCTCAAGAAAATCATCTATATTTTCTAATCCATTTGTAAATATTTTTTCATATTCAATTTTAAACTTTTTGAGAGACTTGAAATTAATTTAATTCCCTTTATTTACATTAATTTTAAGAGAATATCCTCTTTTAATTTCATAATTAATGAGAGTGTTATGAATTTGATCAATAGAAAATTCTTAAAGATATCTATATTCTAATGTTGAAAGTTTGGAATATATTTTTTGGAAGTACTCTCATGATCTTCTTGACCATAGTAGAATCATCATGTTTCTCTAAAATATGTCTGATAGAACATACAATGACTTTTTCTCTTGTAAAATACTCATCAATAAATTCATATTACTGTATTATTATATCCTAAAACTATTTTATATAAACTTTTAGTTCTTATTCCATCACTTTTTTATTCCTTTCATAGACACTATGTCCATTTTCCTTGATTTTATTGGATGTTTTTCATCTGAGCAAATTTGTTAAATCTTTCTCAAATAATGAAGAGAGTAGATAATTCATGAAATTTTCATCATTTTAAACACAATTCTTATTAGTTGGATATCACAATAAAATCTATTTTGGAACTATTAAACTCTAAAGAGTAAAATTAATAACATACCATCAACAGTATAAAAAATAATGATTCATTATCCCCTTATATAAGTGATTTTTTTCTATCAATAGTGGTAACCCCTTTCTAATTTACTGAGTTATGGTGTTCCATAAAAAACATCAAGATATCTTTTAGGGTAATCCTAGATTTAATTCTAATTGAAAAGTATCAAACAAATGAAAAAAATCACTGATGGAGGAGGGGGTGAATCAATAATTATATTATTTTTCATAAACCTATATTCAATTATACTTATTCAAAAATAATTACATAAAACACAATGATTTAGTATAGAGATGTGGAGCATAACATGATTGTTATTGAAGTTTTTCTCCGTAAGGATGACTAAATCCCTGATGTATGGTGGTTTTTATACCCCTCACACACATCTATTATTTTATTATCTAGATAGATATATCCAAGAGTATAAATTTATACCTAATTCAAGATACTATAACCAACTAGTGAAGTATACACACTATTTTATTAAAAATAGAAAACAATAGTGTATGATATCAAGTGCTTCTGATGATAGACTAAAAATAGAGACCAAGTTATTTGGTTGACTCGATAGCATAGGATATTTCTCTTATACTTACAACATTCTTATACAACTCTTCCCAACACTGATAATATTTTGACACAAAAATACATCAATTCATAAACCTCATTTCTTCTCTATTCTCTCTCCATTAATATATTCACTAAACCCCAGGAACATAATTTCCAAAATTCTTATCACTTTAATTATCCTTAAGTCTTGACTTGTAGATGCGATATCACAACATCCACATGATATAATAAATTCTGTGGCTCTTTACTTATCTATCATGCATTAAAATAATTATAACTGCATGAAGATGTTAGAAGAACCTACTATATTCTTGGCACCTCATATTGTAATCCTACGTTCTCCACAACTTCCACCATCACAACCAAGGTAATCATGAATAAAAACATTGTGATAGTTTATAAATTTAATGAATAAAATCCAAATCATCATATTAAATCAGTATTTATTAGAATATTTATTATGGTATTTCTTAGAATATTTTAATTCTTGGAACTCAACAATTTCATAAGAAATAGAAAGTTATACGATGTATTTAAAAGTATAATGTGGTTCAAAGACTTATGTGCCCTATAAATTCTTATGATCTATCCCAAAAATTGATACAATATGAAGTGAAGTCATACAAATATGCCTTATCAAATTCATACTCTGGTAGAGTAAAGTTAGACATGGTTTCTAAAATCCTATATCATGAAGAATTACATGGAAAATAAAAAGTATTACACCTCATATTCAAATTAATATGTATCTTAGAAGTATTACTAGACTTTTATAAAGGCTTACACCTAAAGTATCATGTATAATAGTTTGATGTAGTCCCATGAAGTGTTACACAATTTAGAACAATTCATATTTTTAGGAATACTATGCTCAAACATTTATAGAACTCATTAAACTCATTACAAGACTTCTCAACTAATAAAAATCAAAAAAAATATCTATATAACACTTCCAAATCCTTATCCAATACTTCCCTTACTTTTATAGTCTTTCCACATTGTTTAATAGATGTCCTATGAAGAATTACATCCAACTTTCACTAGCTGGAAGCATCCAACTGTCCTTAAATTTTGTACACAACACATCAATATTCAATATATGTTTTTAACATGAAGAGGATAATATAAATACTCACATATAAGAACTCCTTCAACTTCTATCATCATGTACATGGAATTTTTAAAGAATTGATCAATTTTATTTCAGGAGATCAAAGACATAAACAAAAATATTTCCATGAAATTGGTTATAATAATCACCAATGTTCACACACCAACAATAGATAATTTTTTTAGAAACTAGTGATCACAATCACCATCACTTGCACACCCATTAGAGTACCCTTTTTGAGGTACCCTATACCCACACTACCTAGTATGGTGCTAAAAATACATACTTTACACATAAGATTTTATACCAAGTGAGATGATCCAAAACTAAAAATAAATTCATTTTACATAAATTACATAAGTTAAACATTTCACCTCACAAAAAACACATTTCCAAGAACTGGAGGTTTAGTGTATTTGAGAACTAGCTATATAAGAAACTTATTTTGCAACACCTAGGGACATTTCTACAAAATTAAAAACACTAGAATCCTTTATTTACATAAAATAAATTATATTATTCTCTATAACCAAGATAATGAACACATGTTAATGGGTTGAGATTAAATTATTAGAAAATTAAATACCCATATACATGTTATTAAGGGTTAAATAATAATAATATAATAAAATGTGAGCATGGGAGAAATATCTTGTTAAAAAGAATACATAACAATAAGGGTTATCTGTAGGTAATGATATAAGAACATGTAATATCAAATGAATAAACAAGCTTCATTTCATAAGTATGAGAGATAATAAAAATGATCCATCTAGGATAATCATATGCATCTAATATAGAAACATGGCATGTCGTAAAATCATATAATAACAAAGAAATTTGGCACAAACATAACCATGGAAAAAATATTTCAGAAAACACTACTTAACATTGAGGTAAATAGATGAAATTATAAGTCAGTTTCAAAATCTATTTCTAGAAAGGTAAATTGATTTTTTTAAAACACACAGTTTAAAATAACTGATAATAATTGAAGCTTAAAATACAAAAAAATCATAGGAAATGTTGAGTGGAAGATAAAAATATAAACTTGAACAAAAAATCATTTTTAATGGTTTGAAAATACTTTTATTGGAACCCCAAAAATAAATAGAATGATTAATTTTTAATTTGAAAAGAGGTAAATAGAAACATTAATATTAATTAAAATATAAAATAATTAGATTTCAAAATAATAAAGGAGAATATTATTTGGTAGTTTTAATAGGGATATAGAATAAAAAGAGTTCATTCTGAGAGAATGTGAATTGCTCTTAACATCATCAAGTTATCTGAAGAAAGAAATAAATCACTGTAATTATGTAGAAAATAATGGAAAATACATTATAATATAGTCCTAAAACATGAGAATACTATCTAGTAAAACCATAGTCAATGTGGAATTATTATAACTCAAAAAAAAGTTGAGACAAGAGAAACCCCTTATCATTTCTCTCCTCCAAATCCATTTTTTTATTTTTTGAAAACACTTTTAAGGCAATGTTTTAACCTTTACAAAATTCCAAATCAGCACAGTTCACACTTAAAATACCACAAAACCTAAAACCATCACAGCATGCTAAAGCAGATTTGAAATTCAAAAATATTGTAACTATTTTTTAGCAACCACAATGCTATAATCTAGGTCAAATGATCAAAATTCAAAAAAAAATCTAAACTGTGCTTTGAGAACCATGACATGCCTCCTAAACTCTAGAAACACCTAATCACTAACATGTTAGGTCACCGCAAGTCCACATTGTCAGCACCATCATCATTCCACCAATGTCACCATACCTGTCACTGTTGTCAACAACACCGTTATCCTCCACTCCAAGCATCGTAGCACCGGTCATCAGCTAGAGAACCAACTGAACCAAGCACCGCCGGAAGCCATAGACATCACTGAGCACCACTGAAGGTAAATCTAGTGGATGAAGAACTAGAGAGAATGGACCCAAACAAAAGAAAAGAAAACACAATATGTAGCTACTGAGGCCAAGCACCATAGTCACACTACTGATAAGTGCCCTTGACGCTAAGCGCACCACCAACACCATCCAAAAACTACCACAAACACCTTCATATAAGACCAAAAATTGAGTATGATACACCGAGAAGGGCAACAAGAGTAGATATGGGCATTTGAGTCAATGTGAAATCCATAGAGCATCAATACCAATAGATCCCAAACAACCAAGGTTCCTTCGTGTCAAACCAAAGTGGAGTTTTGGCATGAAGTTTCTAGAAATAATAGCATGTTAGTCACATTCAGGTAGCAAAAATTGACTTCAAACAACCACACATCACTGAGCATCTACAAAAAGGAGAACTGAAAGTGAAGATAATAGTGAAGTACCAATCTCGGAGACAATGAGAGGTGAGAAATAGACATAGTAATAGATAAGAATGAAACCAGCTGGAAAGAGCCATGCCACCATGGTGATACCCTATGGGAAAGCAGAGCATGCTTGAGGGAGCGCTCTAGGGGATAACTCAACCATTTCCCTTATCATTACTCAAAAATTTCTTGAAAGTTATTGAATATATTTTATCATAAACATAACCATATTAATCACAAATTTTATTGATTTATACATATTTATTACCATTTAAAAATTTTAATTAGTATCAATAATTATAAATTTGTTATTTAGTTGGGGTTTATTTTTTACCATCGGATGATAGAGATTTTGATTACTTCACGCATTCCATGAAGTGTCATTATTGATTCAAATTTATGTATAAAAAGTTAATAATTTATAGATTATACAAGGTACTATAATATATTATTTATAAGGATTTATAAATCTCTAATTTCATTCAATGTTAATTTTAGTCATAGTTAATGAGGATGAAATTAACGATGAGCTATTTCGGTAAATTTTTATTGAACAAAAGTTGGTATATTAATAATGTGTTAAATATTAATTTAATCTTTTAGGAATCACAAAAAAAAATTATTTCCTCATTTTTATCTAATAATAAATATATGAAAGTTTCTATATCTATCCTTAAAGCAAATTTATACCATTTTTCATGTTGGTAGGTAAACCGACCCAAATAAGAACATGCTATAATCGATGACTGATTATGGTTAATAATGTGATTTTTTAGAATAATATAATTATAAAATAAGTATAATGATATTATTTAGATTTTTAAGATTTTGAATCATATTTTAAGGGATTTTTATTAACAAGAAAATTTTAGATGAAAAAAAAATCATTGCTTCATGTATGTCATAGTTTGCACGTACGCACGCTCTTCATTCTCATTTCCCATAAAACATAAAGAAGGTATGAATAAATTTATATTTTCAAAATATTAATAATGATTTAAATATATTATTTATTCATTAAATTACCTATTTTAACTATTCATATAATTCAATTATGAAAAAAGACTATGTTACTTTTGCATGCAGTAGTCCCCACACAACACAAGCGACATTTTCGTTTTCCAAATTGCTAGGAAGAAGGTAGAAATTGTTATCAAATAAAGATATCAATATTGAAGTATAATTATTATAATTATCTAATTATGTAAACATGTTTATAATTTATTATAAATAGGAATAATAATAAATAATGGCATCAAAGTGAAAAATAAGTAATTGATAAGTTTACTATACTTTGTGGAAGACCTCCTTAGAAAATTTGATAAATGATTTGAGAGGTGGTTTTTAAGAAGGAAAACGTCTAAATTTAGTGTATATAAGTTTTTGGGAGTTATTTGGGTATATTTTGGTCAAATATAATAATCTATGTGTACGAATAGAAGTGGGGGTGATGATGGTTTCATTTATAAGGGAGAGGAGTGGAATTTTTAAAATAATATAATATGTAAATCCACTATTAAAAGGTAAATTTGATCCAATAATAGAAAATAATGGATTTAGTGAAGATTTTATAAATATATTTCATCATCCATACTTGTTCACACATGTATCTAACATCTATTTAGATATTTTATTCATAGTTGTTTTTTACCTTTTTCAGTTTATACCATGGTAACCAATTTTTTCTTAAGTAATTTAATTTTAATGCCTGAAAATGAAATTGGATTTATTAAATAGTTTCAACATAACTAATCCAAATATAAAAACTATTTTTTCAAAAAAATTCTCATGGATTCTAAAAATTAATTTTAACATTAGCGCAAATGATGCGCAAATAATATTTTTAAGAAAATTTTATTTTTATGATAAAAATAATGTTTATGATAAAATAAAAAATGTATTTGATTTAAATGAATTTAATTGGTTAATTATTACAAAAATAGTGTTTTTATGTTTTTATATCCAATCCAAAACCAAATTCCACCTTAAGAAAACTTAATTAAAATAAGTGAATGGAAAATTGTTTTTTACTAAAATTAATTTTACTTAATATTTCAAATTGATAAAAATGGTTTCTAAATTATATATAGTATTTTTTTAAAATAATTATATTAATTATTAAATATATTTCTATTGATTGGTTTTTTATACATTTTGAAGCCATATTTATTTTACGGAAATGTTATAAAATCTATAGTATTTGTAAAAATGTTATTTTATACAATTCACCTAAAAACCAATTTTTTATAAAAATATAATACATCCATATTAAGAAAATATTGAGAAGATAAATCCAAAAAATAATTTCATTTTATTGAATAAAAATTTTAAAATTAAGTAATTTATCTTTAAATTATAAAATATAATATATTGAAGAACTATTGTTAATAGGAAACTGACTTTTTAGATATTACCTATTATTATTATTATTTCCTATAAAATACTAATTAAATTATTATTAATATAAACAATATATTCAACCATAATATATTTAGTTGCTTAAAATAATAGTACATAGCACTAAAAAATATTTTTTAGGAAAATACTTTTCTAATCATAAAATGATCTTATTAGTTACTAATTGAGTTTTATAAATTAATTAGTATAAAAAACAAAACTTATATTTATTTATATAGATATATCATAAATAAGTATCTTCTATATATAACCACAAAATCAATTTATACTTAAATGCATTTATGTTTTAAAAATTTGGAACAGTTCATTATTGGTTTGATGTTTCATGTGAAACAAGCTATCTAACAAATGTTTATTTTAAATAAGAATATTAACTAAAAACATTGGTCTTTACATTCTACACACCTTAAAAATAATTTCAACTTCAATATTTTATTATTATGATGAAAAAATTGGGGAATTTTATTTCTAATTAAATACTCATGTTCCCATGTAGCTTCGTAATATTTATCACTCCACCATATAACTTTGACCTAATGGGTGGATTATTCTATATAAATTTATTTATTCAATCCAGAATTTCCACTGTTTATTCCTCGTATTAGGGATCATTTTCTAGTTTCATGAATGTTCATTTCAATTCTCATGATGTTTATGGTACATACTTCCTCAAAAGTGATACATAAAACACATCATGTGCTTGAGAAAGGTATAGAGGGAGTGATAAGCTATAAGATATAGCCCCAACATAATCAAGGATATCTAAGGGATCAATATATATATGTATCTACTTATTTTTATTCCCAAATTTCATAACCCACTTCAAAGTAGATATCTAAAGGTACCCCTTGTCACCAACTTCAATCTCTAGTTCTCATAAATGATTACACGGCTCTTCTTTTGAATTAGTGCTACTTTCATATTTTGCTGAATGGTTTGAAAAATATCCATAATTTCATGGGAATTTTCAGGTACTATCAACTTTCTCTCTCCAACTTTATCCTAATATATTGGAGGCTTGTATCTGTTCCCATATAAAGCCTCATATAGTTCCATCTGAATGCTAGCGTAGAGAGTGTTGTTATATAAGAACTCTAATAGGGGGAGTTTTCGATCCCTATATCCTTGGAAATGTATTGAAAAAGTTCTCAACATATCCTAACGAGTTTTAATGGTTCTTTTAGACTGACCATCTATCCGATGATGATAAAAGTACTAAAACAAAGCTCAGTCTCTAATTCTCATTGAATAATTTTCTATAACCTTGAATTAATCCTTAGATCTTGATCTGATAAAATAGTTAGTGGTACTATATATAGCCTTAAAACATTCCTCATGTATATCTTGGTAAGTTGTTCAAGAAAGAAATCTTCTTTGATGGTAATAAAATATACTGACTTTGTAAGGTAGTCAACTACAACCCAAATGGAATTGTGGCCATTAGATTATTTAGTGAGTCCTAGGAATAAATCCATAGAGATGATTTAAAATTTCAATAACAGAATGGATAATGGATGTATCGTCCCCTTGTAATTTTTCCATTTAGCCTTAACTTTTTGGCATAAAAATAATCAGGATACATATTTTTCAATCTCCCTCTTCATGTTTTCCCACTAAAAGTTTTTATTTAGATTTCTATATATATTTGTATTTATTTAATGAATATATAAGTATAGCCTATATTTATCATCAAATAGTACCCTATTTAGGTATAGTTTTTATGGGACACATATCAAGATTCTAAACCATTTAACTCTAACTTTTTTAAAGTTGATATTTGAAATACTTAATAACTTTTTTTAGCTTCATATAATCATTCTAGGCATCTTTAACTTTTTCATGGATGGATGTATGAGCTTTAATTTGGTCATGATATGTTTTATCCTATTTTCCTATGACTTGAAGATTCATCATTTACAAATCAACAACTATTAGTCTCTTTTAAACCCTCATCATAGATAAGGTAGCATGATCTTTTCTTCTCAAAGAATCATTCACCTTGTTTGACTTCCATAAGTGGTAATGTATTTATTAGTCCTAGTTTTTGTTCAGTTCAAACCATCACCTTTGGTGCTTGTTTAACATTTTCTATGTGAATAAATATTTCAATCTTCTGTGGATATTATAGTTATAAAACATCTCACCATAAAGATAACATCACAAAATATTTAAAGTAAATATCATTGATTCCATCTCAAAATAATGTATTAGGTAATTATTATAAAAATATTTTTATTAAAGTGAGGAATAAGAAATTAAATTGTTGTTCTATATGATAATAAATCCAAATACCTTTAATTATTAATCACTATATATTATGAACCCTTTCTCATAGCAGGGAAATGTATGTATAGGTGTAGTGACCAAACTCTTCTTTACTTTCTTGAATGTTTCTTCACATTCATCTATACAAAAAACATCACTTTATTTCATGTTAACATGGTTAGTAGATTTTATATCCATGAAAAAATTCTCAAAATGCATGACTAGTATCCATATAACCAATAAGTTAATTTGGTCAATCTGATCTATTTTTCAATAAATTCCATCTTTTAAGGGTCTATAAATATTCCATTGCTCATTATTACAATACCCTATAATGATACATTTTTATAGCCATAATTCTCACTATAGAAACCTATAAATAAATTTTTTTACTTTCATTATATATTTATCCCAATCTCCAAATAATCTTTATATTATTTCTTACTCTAGAAATATTTGAGATTATCTTCTATTAAGACAACCAAAAATTTATTATGGTAGTCTGTAATGACTCTATTCATTAGATCCATAAAGATGAACAGAGTATTTTTAAGGCCAAATTGAATCACTATAAATTCTAAGTGTCTTTACCAAAATTTGAAAGATGTCTTAGAAATATCATCCATTTTGAAACTTAATTCATGATATCTAGATCAAAGGCCAATCATTGACTAAATGAAAGTTAGTTTTTTACATATCATAGGCATGAGGTAGATGATACTTATTCCTGGTTATTATTTTATCAATCTCATGATAATAAATGTAACGAAGCATTGATACTTCATTATTTTTAACTGACATGACTATTGCACCCCATGGTAGAACACTAAGGTGTATTAAACCGTTTTCTCAAAAATGATGTAGATAATTTCTATAAAGACCTGACCCTAGTTTCCCAGATTCATTTTCTTATTACATTACATTGGAATGATTAAAATAAAGTTATATCCCAATGAAACAAATAGTTTAGTATATTTGGAAATCCTTATACATAAATAAGTTTAACATTACAACTTGAAATTAAAAACAACAAAAAATTTCCACTGGGAACATCCACCACTCTAAGATTTTCTCTAGAAGTCAATCATAATATACCTCTTCATGTCCTAGAAAAAATGAAACATAAGAAGGGGTGAGCTGAGAAGCTCAGTAAGGGTAAGAAATACAGTGGAAGATATCATAAACATAAACATTAGGAATAGTGAATAATTAAAAACACATGACTTTAAAATGATAAACTTGAATACATTATGGAAGTAATATGAGTTGAGTAATTATTTCCATAATAAAACATAATCATGGGTATTCTACTCATTGAATAACCACAAGAAATATGAATTTATAACTTCATAATGAGGTAAATTTATATATCAGACATTCTAAAACATACCATTAAGGCCTAGAATAAGATATCTAAAAATGATTAAGGCCTCTGCCAAAACCATATCTAAAAATGGGCCAGGCCTCGACCAAGTCCATATCTATTTGTCTCATGAGACCTACTGATGCATCGAGGTTTTATAGAGGGGCCCAACAATCACATAATAATTCTAATGAATTCCTCATATGAATGTGGATAAACATAAACAACATATACATTCATGTTGAAACTAACATATGAAACATAAATAACTTTCCCCGAATATTACGCATAAACACTAACCGTTCAGAGTAAATTAGTTAATGATTTTAAGATTGTAAATCCATAGTCCAACTAATCATAAATCATTAAATTAAATATCTTAGACGATATCATAAATATTAATCCTAATAATAAATAATTATCAATAGGATTGTGGAAACAGATTAAGATACTCTTATAAAATCATCAAGTAATTCTTGAGATAAATACACTAGTACGTTTAAAAGAAGTGTTCTTTTAAAAAACTGTTTGTATAAAACTAGAAATAAGAAAAGTTAATATTTTCAAAACAAAATGAGTGATTTCAGAAAGATAATGGTTTCTAAAAACATATTATAGAGTTCCCCTGAAAATTGGTAAGAATTTGATAAATTCCCTTGTGTCGGGCTTGTATTACGCGAATAATTTTTTAATAATCCTTTTAAAACATATAATTACCCATAAAGGAAGGTAGGATTATGGTTGGTAAAAATATATAGAAAATTTTCACAGAATTTAGAAAGACTAAATATTAAGGAATAAAGAATTTAATTCAGGTAAGTAGATAATAACAGTAACCCAAATGGAAATGGAAGTTTAGTTGGAGACCCCTTACCTTAAGTCCAAAGGTGTTCCTCACTTGATCTTAATGACCCGAATAGTAAAATTTAGGTTCTTAAATTAATAATTCCAGAAAATAACTTAGATTTAATTGATTTATTATAACCTTATTAGGTTTATTCATATACTTTTGATGGTATAAGAGATTCAATTTCATTGTTTGGGAGTGTTTTCTTCCTTGGTTTTCATGATCAGTTTACTTATATTCTTGTACGTATAAACATGTAGAAGGATAATGGTTTTATAGAATAGAAGTTATATGTTATTAGTGAAAAAATATAATATTACCCGGTTATAAAATTTCAATTTGTTATTGGGAGTGAAGATGAATCATTATATAAAACTTTAATTACAATGTTTTGGGTTAATTGGTGGTTTTTTTGTCACAACAAAATCATTTTGATTTAAAAATTAATATAATGTGTAAAAAAGGAATAAAAAACATTATATAAGTTGTAATAAATATATTATAGTCTGGTTAAACCATAAAAATGGTTTCAAGAACATAATTGAAGATGGTAATAGATATTGTAAACCCATCATCTTTGAATGTGATAAATTGACACATCTCGGATGTTGTTTTCATTTATAGTATAAAAGAATGGGAAAAGGGAGATGATGAAGAATTATTATTTTATCATAAAAAAATTAAAGTAAATTTAAGGTACTAGATTCATCACAACATTTGGATGAAATGAGGTTAGTAAAGAAAAGGAAAAGAAAGGAACTTGAAATAAAAGAAATGAAAAGAGGGATTTACCTCTTAAAGTAATCTTCCTTGAGAGCCTCTTTAGGGGAAAGGTTTTGGTATTTTTATGAGACCAAGAGATACTGGATGTGGGGGAGGATCTTCAGAGGATATTCGAGCATAATTTAGATAAGGTAAAAAGGCTGGATAGGAATGAAGAGAAGATGGAGTGAGGGGGAGGGGGGTTATAGTGGAGGAGAGGGGTGATTTGTGAATATCTTATTCATTATTTTATTATTTCCCTCAAAACAACCAATAGTGCTAGTTCATGTGATCTATAATATTAATAATTTTATCTGAGTTTTAACCAAGTGTGCTTATATTATCAATGATTCTAGGAATAGTGAATTTAACTGATAATGTATATATATGGTAAGTTGTTGTATTTTACTATTCATCAAAAATTTGAGTATTTCAGAAAAATACCAAAAGCTCGATCTAAATATTTTTATATGTTTAAAATTAAAAATTGAACTCCATTTTTTTAAAATAATTTATGAAATATGATTAATTTATTTTTTCAATAAAATCATAATTTATTTGTAAAATAACAATTTTAAAACAATAATTCATTTTATATCACATTGAAAATTTAATCAGGATCCCATTATGTTATTACCGTAAGTCAATAAGACAATAATATGATTTACTATTCATAAGGTTCATATTACTATTCATAATATTATTTATAAGGGTATGTTACTATTGAACAAAAATTAAGTTTGTATTTTCAGACTCTAAATATCTTACCGAACACAACTGTGTATGTCAGTTTTGTGAAATTCAAATCAAAGAGGAGAAAAAATTATGTTTACTGGCTAAGTTGTAACAAAGTGGTATTTTGTGGAGACTTAGTGTTTCATACATTTATTTATAAATCCTTTTGGGTGTTTCATTCCCCCCTCCTTATAAAAATTGTGTCCTAGAAATTACCAGAATGTTACCTCAAAAAAAGATATGGGTAGTTCTTCATAATAAGATCTTCAAGCTCCAATGTTACCTCTTCAATTTTATTATTTTTCTAAAGTATCATTACCAGTCAAGTGGTCTGATTCCTCCAAACTTATTCTTTAGTGTCTAGAAACTAGATAGGCTCTTCACAGTAATATAGGTCAGGTTCCAATTCTATACCTTCAAAAGTGAGGATAGGCATTGGGTATGGCATGCAATTTCTTAGCAATGAGATGTGGAACACATTGTGTACTTTAGATAGGATAGGTGGCATAGCCAACCGATATAGAACAACTCTAATTCTCTCCAGAATTTTAAAAGGGCCTTTGTACCTAGGGTTCAGTTTCCCTTTCATCCATAATCTTTTAACACCCTTCAATGAAGATACTTTTAATAAAAGATGATCTTCCCCTTGAAATTTCAAATCCATCCTTCAATTATCAGCATTTTTTTTTTGCTTTGAGCTACTTTGATATGGCCTTAAAAAGTCTTTACCTTAACTGTTGTTTCCTCTACAAGCTATGGGCCCACTAGCTTCATTTCTCCAACTTCATCCCAACATGTTGGTGTACAACATCACTTTCCATACAATGCTTTATATGGTGCCATTTTAATACTATAATGGATACTATTATTGTCGGAAAACTCCACTAAGGGTAAATAATGATCCCACATACCTTGAAAGTCAATCGACCATGATCTCAACATGTCTTTTAAATTTTGGAACATCCTTTCTGATTTATCAGCAATTTGAGGGTGATAAGAAGTACTAAAATGAAGCTCATTATCCAAAGATTTATAAAGACTTTTATAGAATTTTGATGTAAATTAAGGATCATGATCACACACTATTGAAATAGGTGCTCCATGAAGTCTTACAAATTCATTGATATTGAGTCGTTAAAGTTTCTCCAATGGAAAATCCTCCCTTATAGAGGGGAAATGTGCATATTTTTTATGTTAATCAATAATTACCAATATTGCATCATTATTTCATGGAGTTTTGGGTAATATAGGGACAAAATCCATGGTGATTTCATCCCATTTCCATTTATGAATAGGTAGAGGTTGCATGAATCCTCCTGGATTTTGTCATTTGACCTTCACTTTTTGACAGACTAAACATCTTGATACATAATCCGCAATTTCTGGCTTCATATTATCCCACCAGAAATATTCCTTCAAATCTCTATATATTTTAGTGATACAATGGCGTATAGATAAATTCAAGCTATGGGAATCATCCAATAACCCTCTTTTTAGCTAGGGTATAGAGGGAACACATAGACTCTTCCTAAATTTCAGAATTCCATCTTCACATACGAAGTCATCCAACTTCCCATCCTTCATAGCATTAATTTTTATTAAAGGTTCTTATCATTAGGTTGAGAGTTTTTAATCCTTTCTAATAAATATGGCTGGGAAACCAATTGAAAGAGTAATGATGTTTCACCTTCTTTTATAATTCCCATTTCCATCCTTATTAGATATTTTAATACATTATCCCTTTCAATCCTCATTTTATTTAAAACTCTATGATCATTCCTTCTCAATGCATCAACTATCTTATTTTCTCTTCCAGGGTTGTAGTGTATGGAACATTTAACTGTCCTTGTGTAGTTTGATCCATCACATTTTCCTCATGTTGAGTTCTTTATATGAGAATATATACTTTAGACTCTTGTGATCCATATATATCTCACATCTTTTACCATAGAGATAGAATCTCTACATTTTTAGAGAAAAAATCATAGTAGCAAACTCAAGATAATTATTAAGATTGATTTGTTCTTCAATTTTTAACTACTTTGATGCATAGGAAAAAATTATATCATTCTACATAAGGACACAACCAAGTCCTTTCTTTGATGCATCACTATAGATCACAAACCCATCATTCCATGATGATAGAGATAGTATCAGATAATTCATTAATCTACTATTAAATTATTTGAAAAAATTCCTCATATTATTTTGTCCATATGAACTTAACCCCTTTACGTGTATTCTTGGTCATTCGGTTGGCTAAATAGGTGATTTTCTGAATGAAATGTTGATAATAACCTGTTAAACCAATAATACAATGTGCATTAGTTATGTTTATTGGAGTACGACATTCTTGAAAATCCTTTGTCTTTGCATGATCAACAGATATTACATCTTTAGAGACAATGTGGCGAAGAAAGGAAACTGATTAAAGCCAAAATTCAAACTTTCAAAACTTCCAATATAATTCATTTATTCTAATATCTTCATAATAGAGTGCAAGTGATTTTCATGATCTTCATGTATTTTTAAGTATATAAAGATATCATTAATAAATACCACTAAAAATTCATCATGATATTCCTTGAAGACCCTATTCATTAAATCCATGAAGATAGAGAGTGAATTAGTCAGTCCAAAAGGCATTACTATTAACTTTTAATGCCCATACCTAGTTCGAAATACTATATTTGGATTATCTTCCATCCTTACTTGCAACCGATGATATCCAGATCGAAGTTCAATCTTTGGAAAAATATTGTGCTTCATGAGGTTAATCAAATAAATCATCAATTTGAGGTATGAGATACTTTTTATTTATTGTTATAACATTGATGTCCCTATAGTCAATGCATAACCTCATAGATCCATCTTTATTCTTAACAAAAATAATTGGGGCTCCCCATGGAAAGACACTAGGGAGAATACATCCTTTATCACTAAATTCCTCTAGTTTTTTCTTTAGTTCTACTAATTCCAAAATTGCCGTTCTATAAGGAGTCTTTGATATAGGCCTTGAACCAAGAATTATATCAATGGAAAAACTCAATTTCCCACTCTGGAGGATGCCTGGGTACATCCTCTGGAAACACATCAACATATTATTTCACAATAGGTACGTCCTCTATTTGAACATTTATTTCATCACCCATAGATAATTCATTCCCTTCTTCCCCAATAATTGAATTCAGTAGATCTACTAGGGTGGATCCAGATAAGAATCAGCTTGCAAGGTTTCTTCTCTAAAGATAATGGATTCAACACCATTCTCTAAAATTGTAACTTCCCACCTATAGCAATTGATCTTCACATCATAACATGAAAGGAAACTCATTCCAAGGATTATATCAATGTCAATAATGGGTATGATGATAATGTTATCAACTAAATCACATTTATCTGTCAGGAGGGGAATTGATCGATACATCTTTGTTGTAATGATACATCCTCTACTAGTTTTGACTGATAACTCGTTCATTAAATCATGTTGAACATGTATACTTTTCTTGGAAAACTGGGATGATATAAAAGAATGTGATGATTGAAGTTCCCAGTTAGGATCCAAGTATCACTGAGAGGGGGAGGGGTGAATCAGTGATATCTTTTTCTTTTTAAGTTTCCCCTTTTTGAAACAACCTTCCCCTCCTGTTAAAGAGTTTCTTCCCTGCTGAACACACACAACCAAAGGAACACAAGATTTACAAGGTTCACTACTCAACAAGAGTATTTACATCCTTGGTATGGTGCGGAAATAATCCAGTGCCAAACAATCCACTAGAAAACAATCCTTTGATGTGGAATACAATGAGTAGGATATACCCTTACACTCTTGTATCACTTGAAAATAATCTACAAGTGTGTGTGCACCCTCTTAGCACAAATAGGGAATTACAGTATTTCAGTGCTTCTTCATAGTTCAAAAGTTGTATTCTCTGAAGTACAAATCTTCACTTTCCTACCCAGAAGCTGGTAAGAACTCCCATACGCACAACTGAATATGTGCGAAGACCCAAAATTTTCCATGCAGCCTTTAGGTTATCTTTCACGCAATTCAAATGGCTTGCGCGTAAAATTCCCTTTTGGTGTGAAAAACATTTTCGCGCAACTCCCCTTTTTCACGCAGCCTTTTTTTCTTTTCGTGCAACTTTCTTTTTCCGCACAACTTTTTATCTTTTCACACAACTATCCTCTTTTCGCGCAAACTCCTTTATTTTTGTGCAACTCACTTAGCGTATTATTTTACGCACACCAGAGCTTGGAATTTCTTCTAAGTTTCGAGCATTAACAAATGAGAGGGGTTCACCTCATATTTATGGGAATTTTTGACCCCGCGTGAAAAACACTAATCCGCGCATAAAACCTCTTTCATGCGTGTAAAACTCTTTCATGAAACTTCATATTTCGCGCAATGCTCCAATATTTCGTGCACCTCATGCCTTTTCCAATTTTCAAGCTTCTGATCTTGAAACACCTTTTTCGAGAAAACTTCATTCCTCTGTTTCGCGCACCACTCTAATTTTCGTGCATCCCGCTGATTTTTCGTGCATCCCACTACTATTTCGTGCGGCCTTCATTTTTTCATGCATCCTGCTGAAATTTCACACCTCTCGCAAATATTTCATGCAACCCGCATATATTGCGTACACCACTTTATTTTTGCGCGCAACTTGCCTAAATTTCCGTGCACTCCATGCCTTCGTCATTTTTCGATGTTCTAACCTTGAATCATGTCTTGAATGCAAAAATCTAAACCATCTTCAATTTTTCATGCTCCATCCATTGCCAAAAACACATCTTCATCTCCCGATTTTCAGGCCCTAAAATTTGGCAAACACTGGAAAACAGCGACACCTTAAACTGTACTTTTCTGCCGCCCCCAGATTGTCCATTGCTTTGTCATTTTCTCTCTTCATTGTTCCCATAACCATTCTTCTACTTTTATCATGAATTCCACTATCATGATATTTATATTTTGAAAGACCATATCTAGCATCGTCATAGTTGCAATGGGAAGTACAGAAACCTCCCTATCTTCCTGCAGTATCACTCCTTCCAATCAAAACTATATATTACTGACATCATCATTGCTCCCCCTTTCCATCACAAGGCTTGCATCACAAGTTCTCCTGACTTATGATATTTGATAAATACATATCAGCAAAGCATCGTCTGGTTTTAAGTCCTTTACAAAGTGAATTGATTTATCTTCTTTGACAACAATAGACAACACTATGAAAACTCTAACTCTCCAAACTTCTTTCTCCATCCAACTTGGTCCCAAAAATGATCCATAATCAAATAAAGAATTGGATAAGTTTGAGGAAATGATTAAATTTCATTACACCATGTTATTAGAAACTCTAATATTAGCAGTTGTGATTGCATATGCTTTTCCCTACTCCCTTGGCCTTTTTGGAGGCACATTTCCTTGATGGTCCGGACAATCATCAGCATAGTTCCCCATTTCACTATAATTATATCATTGAACATTAATAGATTCTTTTCTTACCTTACAATCACCAACATGATAGCCTTATTTTCTACAATTGAATCACAACCAATTTCCTTTTAAGTAGGCACCTGGGTGTTTCCTTCCACAATTATCATAGGGTGGAAAGTCAACTCTTCCCTTATTCCCCTTTTCCTTATTTCCTTTTCCAAATTTTTCAGAAGCCCTATTCTTCTCTTCACTTATTTTAAAGTCATAAGACTTAGAGAACTCCTTTTCTATCTTGGTATCACATGAGACTATGCCTTCAAACGACGAGAAAGTTTGTCAGGCCGGTGTCTGTTTGAGGAATGGATTTAGGAAATCATAGAATCAACCAATCCTACTTAATGGATTACATATATAGTTAACAACATATCTTACTAACCTTTTGATGTTATCTTCATACTTTTAAACATTCTTATCTTCCTTTTTCCTAAAATTCATAAATTTTCTTTGCATATCCTATCACTGTTCACCAGGAATGTATTTCTACAAGAAAATTAATTTATATTCACTCCATTACATGTTTTATATTTTTCCCTCCTCATTTTTGTTTTGATTTAGTGACCACCATTGATCATAATATCCCGATAGATGATAAACTACCATGAAAACCTTCTCCCTTTTGTTACTTCCCAAAGAGAGAAATATATTCTCTAAAGATCTTATCCACCACTCTACTATGAATGGGTTTTTTAGTCCCATTAAATGATGGAGGTTATTGTCGTATAAAGATCGCTAACATATCTCATTCATGTTATGGATATGGATGATCGATCCAGGTAAGGTTATTATTCATAACTTGAGTAAGCTATCCCAGTAAAGTTATAAGTTCCATCATACTAATCGAATATCCCGATCCCATACCATTATCTTACATAAGAGGGAAATCCATACATGGGATACATGCATTCATGAAGTTTCCATTCCTTCATCTAAGATATTTTTCTAAATAATGAAATAAAATAGATTAAGTTATGAATCATAATATAGTATCTTAACATAGAAAAATATTTAACCTAAATTGAAATCCTATGCATGGATAATCCCATGATCATAAATATGGGTTCTTTTTGAAAAAATCTACATTTAAATCCTTCATAATGTCTTGTAAAGAAAATGTGAATTATCCTAAAAATATCCCTCGATATTGTCAAACCAAGTGTATAGTAAGGTATTTTTTCATGAACCAGGATACCTCAGGTCAATACTTGAACTCCATGTTGGATTTTTCACTCCTAGGTGCATTTTTTCCAGAACCACATCCACATGTAGGATCCAAACAAGGAGGTATTTTCTAGAAAGATGCACACAATCTAATCGTTTCCAAAATTCTAGGATGTTGTTATATGTTTATACTTGAATACTATATTAGTGGTTTTCCCCTAATCTACATTTTATAAATCTATTTTCCAAGTTTTCTATTAAAAATCCTTTGATACCAACTATAAAGACCCGACCCCAGTAGCCCAGAGCCAGTTCCTTATTAAATTACATTGGAATGATTGTAAGAATGTCATATCTTTAAGGAATGAATACTTTTGTAGATTTGGAAATCCAGATACATACATAAGTTAAACATTACAATGTGAAATAAAAAACATAAAAGTTCCACTGGGAAAGTCCACCATCTAATATTATCCCTTCAAGTCAATCATAATATACCTCTTCATGTCCTTGAAAAAATAAAATATAATAAGGGGTGAACTCAGATTCTCAGTAAGGTTAAACAATACAACAGAAGATATCATAAACAAAAACATTAGTCATGGTTAATAATTTAAAACACTTGCCTTTAAGAATAATAAACATGAACACATTATGGTTGGAATATGAGATGATAATTATTTCTATAATAAAACATAATCATGGGTATTATGCTAGTCAAATAACCACATGAAATATAAATTTATAGCTTCATAATGAAGGAATATATTTTCCGAACATTCTAAAACATACCATCAAGGCCTCATCCAAGAAAATCAAAAAATTATTAAGGCCTCGTCAAAAACTATATCTAAAAATGGGTAAGTCCTTGGCCAAGTCCATATCCATTTGCCTCATGAGACCTACCGATGCATCGAGGTGCTATAGAAGGCCCCAACCAACACACAATAAGTCCAATTAATTCCTCATATGAATGTTTATAAACATAAACAACATATATATTTATATTGAATCTATCATATGAAACATAAATAACTTTCTCCAAACATTAAGCACAAACACTAACCATTTTGAGTAAATTGGTGAATGGTTTTAAGACTGGTCATCCATAGTAAAACTAATAATAATTCGTTCAATTAAATATGGTAGATTATATCATAAATATTAATCTCAAAAATACATTATAATCAATAGGAGTTTTGAAACAGATGAAGATACTCTTATAAAATAATCAACTAATTCTTGAGATAAATACTCTTTTACTTTGAAAACAAGAGTTATTTTAGAATAGTGTATGTATAAAACCGGAAATAAAGTAATATATTATTTTCCTAATTAAATTAGTGATTTTATAAAGATAATGGTTTCTAAAAACAGATTATATAGTGACCTTAAAAATAGGTATGAATTTGGGAAATTCCCATGAGTCGGCCTTGTATATCGGGAAAAAATTTTGTAAGATCCTTTTAAAACATATAATTCTCCATAAATGATGGTAGGATTATGGTTGGTACACATATATTAAACATTAACAAAAAATTAATAAGGAATATATATTAATTAATAATAATTTAATTTTGTTAAGAAGATAATAAAAGTAACCTGAATGAAAATGGATGATCAGGTGGAAAAACCTTATAATAAGTCTGAAGGTATTCCTTACTTGATCTTAATGACCTGAATAATCAAATTTAGGATCATAAATTATTAAATCAAGAACCTACCCTACATTTAATTGATTTATTATAACCATATTAGGTTCATTAATGGCCTTTTTATGGGTTAAGAGATTCAATTTCATTATTTGAGAGCGTTTTCTTCCTTGGTTTTCATGATCGGTTTACTTATATTCTTGTACGGATAATCATGTAGAATGAGAATGGTTTTCCAAAATAGAAGTTTTATGTTATTAGTGAATAACCATAAGAATAAATGGATACAAAATTTTGTTTGTTTATTGAGAGTGATTATGAATCATTATATAAAACTTTAATGATAATTGTTTGGGTTATTTGATGTTTTTTTGGTCACAACAAACTCATTTTTATTTATAAATTAATATCATGATTAAAAAATGATTACAGAACCATAAATAAGTTATAATAAATATATTATAGTCCTTTTCAACCATCAAAATGGTTTAATTACCATAATTGAAGATGATAATTGAAATTGAAACCCCATCGTCCTTGAATGTGATAAATTAACACATCTTAGATGGTTTTTTCATATCTAGTATAAAAGACGGGGAAGGGAGAGATGATGAAAATTTATTCCTTTAACACAACAAAATTAAATTACATGTAAATTAATGTAGTAATCAAAAAAAAATTATGAAAGGAGGTGAGGAAAGAAAAGGAAAAGAAAGGAACCTGAAATATAAGAAATGAAAAGAGAGATTTACATCTTGAAGTAATCTTCCTTGGGAGCCTCTTTAGGGGAGAGGTTTTGGTATTTTTAAGAGAAAAAGGGGGGATGGAAGTGGGGGAGGATCTTGGGAGGATATTTGAGTAGAATTTAAAAATGGAAAAAATATTTAAAGGAGTGAAGAGAATAGGGATTGAGGGGGGATTTTATAGTGGAGGAGAGGGGTGATTTGTGAATATCTTATTCATTATTTTATTATTTCCCTCAAGGAAATCAATAGTTTTGATTCATGTGACGCAAAATAGTAATAAGTGCATGTTATTCCGAACCAATTGTGATTACATCATCCAAGATTCTAGGAATGGTGAATTTAACTGATAATGTATATTTATGGTAAATTACCATATTTTACTATTCATCAAAAATTCGAGTATTTCAGAAAAATCCCAAAAGTTGACTCTAACCATTTTTTATGTTTAAAATTAAAATATGAACTCCATTTTTTGAAAATAATTTTCTAAATATTTTTATTTTAATTTTTAAATAAAAACATAATTTATTCAAAAAATAACAATTTTTAAACAACAACTCGTTTTATATAATCAAGATCCTGTTATCACATAACCATAAGAAAATAAAATAATAATATTATTTAATATTCTTAAATTTCATGTTACTATTAATATTACTATTCATGATTTTATGTTACTATTCACCAAAAATTATGTTTGTTTTATCAAACTCTAAATATCTTACAAAACACAACTGTGTATGTCCATTTTTCGTAATTCAAATCATAGAGGTGGAAAAAATTATGTTTACTCTCAAGGTTATAATAAAAGGGTATTTTTTTGGAAACTCGGTGTTTTAGTCATTTATTCATAAATCCATGGGGTGTTACAATTTTTTAATTATTTCAATTCAATGGGGTCTATTCTGTAAGGACTAAATGAGATAGGCCTTAATACAAGTGTGAGTTCAATTAAGTACTCAACCTTATGCTATAGGGGAAGAGCGTGAAGTTTATCTAGAAATATATTTATATTCTAGAATAATATGTATGAAACCACTATTTATGAGATATAATCCCCTCATTGATAGGTATCGTGGTTGATATTGTTGAATCTTCTTCTAAAGGGAGTTTATAATCAAACATACATTGATATTTGATAGTAGGATGATTCAGGATATGAAATGATATTTCCTTATCCTGATAATTGATATGCACACTATGTAGGTAAATAAATTCCATTCACAAAATTATTTAAATTCATTAGAGGAGAGAATATCTAGATCCAAAGGAAGTATCATCCCACAATATTTTATCAGAAAAGATGTATATATGTTAAACATGATCATTATTTCACTAGGTGATTTCACATATAGTTCAATATCCAATTCTTGTGGCCATGAATCAATATTCTTATTAAACATTCATGATATAAAATATTGTGAAGAACAAGAATCAAATAATTCATTAATAGATATAGAGTGATTAATTGTTTTACCTTGTATCACTTTATTATCATGATCCACCTCTGTGATAGTGATGATATATGCTCTCCCTTTCTCCCTTAGTTTACGAGGTTTCTAGGGCCTATTATATTTATTATATATAAGGTTAGGTAATTTATTTAAATAATTCTCGAACCCCTTTCATTTAAATCATTGAAGTGTAAATGGTGCATTAGTTAAGATATTATTTTCCAATATCGCATTTTTGGCCTCTTCATTTCTTTACAATGATCATTAGCTTTGTGGAAAATCTTCTGAAACTTGAAACACTTCTTTATTCCTTGGGAGGTAATTACTCAGGTACTTCCTCCCACACATTTGACATGTAGGAAGTTATACTTTGTTTTACCAAGATAACTTATCATAAAATATTCCATGATATTTAACCTTATTTTTTTCTCTCTATATAATAATTAGAGTATCTATTTTTCATATCCACTTTCAACGCGTCTCATATAATATCATCATAGATTAAAAATTATCTTATAGATAGTTTCTCATGAAAACTTGGTTTTATGTTAGTAAATAAACAAAATATTTTACTCTTAGGGCTAGATAAAAAATCAAGGGAATATCTTGAGAGATTCATGGAGTTTTATTCATATGTACTAATGGATTCATCCCCCTTTTGGTTCAAATATAAGAATTGTATCTTCATCATTGTGCAAAAATTATGGGGAGAATACATGGTGAAGAATACTTTCTTGAACTCTTCTCGTTCTATGGATTCTACTTCATACTTTTTTGTTGTATTCTTAATGATATTCCACCATTAGTTATCCTCAACTTATAAATGATAAATATACATGAAAACCTTGTCATGTTTTGAGAACAAGAGAATGAAAAATATATTTTCAATCATATTGATCCATTTCTTGATAATTAGTGGATTGGAAGATCCACTAAAGGAGGGTGGATGATGTCACATGAACGAGTTGATTTAAAGATTATTATTCCCTAGTTTTTTAGGTTCTCAACATGGTTTTCAATATTATTGATTGATTGACAGTGTTGAGTGATAATCACTATAATATTTTGTACCCTTTCCCCCATCTAATTTCATTAATCATTAGGATAATCATCACGTCACATCCATTTCAAACTTATTTCTCATTTTAGCATCCATTATTAAATCAATATATTTTGAATATAACAATACTTAATATAAAAAAGAAAACTATTAATATAAAATAGAAAATTATAAATTCCATATTTACACTTACTTATAAATTTCTTGGATTCAATATAGGTTATTCATCATCTACTTCCTAGTAGGTTCTCTAACTATACCATAAATTATGTTCTCAAATCCTTCATAATGATTAATAAAGTATGTGTGAATCACTAAATAATATCCCCTAAGAGTTTTAAAGTATGTGTGCATTTCGGAAACTTTTTCTTTCACCAAGTGGCGATTGATTTTATTCACAATATGCTTCTTTCAGGGTTACTGCCCCAATGTATATATGTTCCAGAGCCTACATCCACTTGTTTGTATCCAGAGAGAGATGTCATTTATAGTATACCAAAAAATTTATACTTTACCAAATTATTGGTATATTATCTTATTATTATACTTATCCATATGGTTTTCACTAATGTTCTATCATCATATTCCCATAAAATAACTAAACTAATCCAAAAAAAATTAAACTAGTTCTGATACCTACTAAGGTTCCCTAGACCCACACTTCCTAGTTTGGTGATAAAAACACCAACATTACACATTATATTTGATACCATGTTATATGATCCAAGATAAACACATCTATATATTACATAATTTCCATAAGTTAAACATTACATCTCATAAATAAACCCACAATCCTATTGTGACGTCCCATACCCGGCTGCCCCTCAACCCGAGCCCCGAGCCCGGTTGGCCACATGACTCTTGGCTTGTCTCCCCATAGGCCATGGGCTGCCGACTAGCAGTGGGGGTGTAGTGGTAAGTCAGTGGGGTGACTGTACCCCCATGTTAGAGTACACAGTGGTATAGCAGCAAAGTAATAAAAATAGTGGAAGCACAACCAATGGTAAACATAAGAAAAAGGGAAACATACAAACCAAACAACAGAAGTAAGAAAACCCTTGATAGATATACAAAATCCACATAGGTAGTGTCTAATACAAAATGGATGTATGGAATACTGATACAATAGAAATAGTTGGCAAACATTCTATACAGTAATACAAAAAGAGACAAAAGAACAAAAGTAGTCCACGAGCATCTCTAGCCAAGCCCGGTCCTCTTCTCTAGATCTACAGCTAGAACATACATGTATCAACAACCTGAAGCTGGGCCTTTTCCCCTACTAGTACCTGCAGCAGTAAAGTCTACACGGGTGCCAAGGAGGCCTCTCAGGTAGGGTGTGAGACAAGTCTTAGTAGGTCACCACCATCGGTGTCTACGTGTAATCCAAATAGATGTTTGCAAGCAACAGTGAGTGATAGACTGCTAGTAAGTAAAGAAAAGTAAATAACCAACCCTCCCACTCAGGTTCTGGAAGGACACCTGGAAGGTCTACCTGCTTCAACTCATAGCTGGTAGTCTAAATAAATCACCATAGTATAAGTACATAGATATAGCTTATCATTGGCATGAGGTAAGCATGCCTCTCGTCCATGCTTCTCACATACGTATAATCATCACTGGCACGAGGTATAAATGCCTCTCATCCATGAGCATTGTAGCTGGCGTGGGGAAGAATGCCTACCACCCATAAAGGATATATAGGCATGATGTAAGCATGCCTCTCGTCCTATTACACAAATACTTAACTGGCACGGGGTAAGAATGTCTCCCGCCCACACATGGAGATTCATCTGGAACGTGGTAAGAATGTATCCCACCCACACACGGGTTATCACATGCATGTAAACACAGCAAGGCATAACCATTCACATCACATTATATTAGGCATTCCATCTTATATCATATCACATTAACAAATCATGGCATTTCCATCTTATAATATCACATAATCACATCTCAAGGCAACATACAATTCAATTCATTCAAGGGGTTCAGGCTATCTTATCCTAGCCAACCTCTAACCAAGTCATCTCATTTTCTTAACATGGAAAATTCCTTTCAAGACATATTGTTAATGTCCAAAGGTGAAAAAGGGTCGAATATTAAGGCATAACACCTATAGTTGACCTTACCCAGTCCATACCTCATCTAAACACCCTATCTAGGTTAGATTCATCAATCTCATACCACACTGGTCATTTAGATATGAATCAGTCATTATAAATAAGGGTTTTGGCCAAAGACAAACCATGGCATGACGATATAAACTCCCAGCGGTGAAAACCTGAAATAAAAACCACATGACCACATACCTTGGATTTGTAGACATAGGCTCTCTTGATATCAACCTCAGATTCGTATTAGGTTGGAAGAGATCTGAGTTCCAGTCCAAATGCCTTGGAAATAGGGCATATGAGCCTGCGGTAAAATAAAAAAACAGATACCAAGATTCACCGAGGAAAGAAGGGTGCATGAGGTTAGCCTTACTAAGGGTGATCCAATGCCTTCGTCGGATCGAGAATAGGATTTCGGATGGAGAATCCACCAAGAGAAGAGTGATAGAGGGGTTTGGGATTCAAAGGAGGCTTCTCCCTTTGTTTCTTTCCGCTGGAGGAAGAAAGAAAATGGATTTAGGTTTAAATAGAATTAAGGGGGAAATGGTAATTCCACCCAGGATAGGGTCACATGGTTTAGGCACACGGTTTACCCAAACCGTGCACAATCCATGTGAACCTCACTGCCTCCCAGAAAAAAGCTGCATGGTCGTGCGGCCTGGTCCACATGGCCATGCACTCTTGCGGGTTCCCCTGTCTGCAGCCGCACGGTTTATCCCAAACCGTGCATAGACTGTGCGTAGACCATGTGCCACTGTCTGCAAGTCCATTTCTCCAACTCTTGGGCTCTGAACAAGCCCTGAACACTCCCCAGACCTTCCTTAGGATGTTACACACATTAAAAAGGCTTTAAAGAATGATTTTAGAGAAAAACTAACAATTCATACCTTTACCAATGATTCAGGTTGTTACAACGTCCCCTCCTTAAGGCAGCTCGTCCCCGAGTTGGCCTTCTAAGGGTACATAGGTGTCATAAATGAAAAGCTCCGGCCATTGAGAACGTATATCAGCCTCCCGCTCCCAGGTCTCATCCTGTACCTGGTCGTGCTGCCATAGAACCCATACAAGAGGAACAGACCTTCCATGGAGTGTCTTCACACTCCGGTCAACAATTCGCATCGGATACTCCTCGAAGGAAGCATCCATATCCAGTTCAACCTCATCAGGCTGAAAAACATGATTTGTATCTGAAAAGTATCGACGTAGATGAGATACATGAAAAACATCATGCATGGGCTGATATCTCTGCAGAAGTGCAAGCTGGTAAGCTATTGGTCTGATCCTCTTCATCACCTCAAAGGTTCATATGAACCTCGGTGAAATCTTACCCTGCTTCCGTATACGTATTTTCCCCAACCTGGGTGATACCTTCAATAAAACCTGATTCCCAACCTCAAACTCAAGAGGTCATCGGTGCTTATTATCCTAGGACTACTATCTAGACTGAGTTGCCTGCATATGGCTCCTAATAAGTTGTATCTACTCTGTATTCTCCTGTAAAAGACGTGATCCTAGAACAGCTACCTCCCCTACTTCAAGCGAACACAAAGGTGAGCGACAAGGCCTACCATACAAGGCTTTATAGGGAGCCATATCAATGGTATCCTGGAAGCTATTGTTAAAACTGAACTTCACAAGAAGAATGTGTTTCTCCCATGAACCTCCAAAATTGAGAACACAGGCACGTAACATATCCTCTAGTACCTGTATAGTCTGTTCGGTCTGTCTGTCAGTCTGCGGGTGATAGGTCGTGCTCAAAATTACCTGTGTACCCAATCCCTTCTGTAAACCCTGACAGAACCGAGATGTAAAATGAGGATCTCTGTCCGACACAACAGAACGAGGTGCTCCATTAAGGTACACTATTTCCTTGACATATAGTCTTCCCAAGTCATCAACCATGAAGGTCTCCTACATAGGTAAGAAATGTGCGACCTTCGTCAGACGGTCGACGATAACCCATACTACATCATTGCCACGAGGTGACCTGGGTAAACTGGTTACAAAGTCCATAGAAACATCGTCCCATTTCCACTTCGGAATGGAAAATGGCTGCAAAAGCCCTGCCGAATGCTAATGTTCCGACTTCACCTGCTGATAGGTAGAACAACATGTGATAAAGCCGGCTATCTCCCTCTTGATGTTAGGCCACCAGTACTATCATCGCAAATCACGATACATTTTGGTGATGCCTGGGTGAACTGCCCATGTTGAGACGTGGAAATCCCTCATCAGCTCCTCTCTGATGTCTTCTGGGACCCATACACACCCACAGAACAATAAATTATCACCTTCATCGACGGTCTAATCTGTAGAGGCATCATCAGCGACCCTTTCTTGTAGAACAAGGCCTTCTGGATCTGATAACTGTCTTTCCCTGGCCCATTCCAAAAGAGTAGATTTCACCACTAAGGTTGAGAGAATAGTTTGATCCTGACCCTCCCGAACCTCAACGTGTATCTCCGAAAATAGGGCCATCAACTTCCACTCCTCATTAGATTCCTGAACCACGTGTGACTGAGTTTTCCGACTCAGTGCATCTGCTACTAAATTTCCTTTCCTAAGAGTGTAGGCCAGTTTGAAATCAAAGGATTGCAGGTACTTGACCAACCTACATTGCCTAAGATTTAGATCCTATTGAGTGAAGATATATTTGAGGCTTTTGTGGTCAGTGAATACCATAAAATTTTCTCCCAACAAATAGTGTCTCCAACAGTGTACGGCATGTACAACTATTGTGAGCTTGAGGTCATGCGTCGGATAATTCTGTTCATGAGGCTTTAACTGACGAGAACCATACGCAATGACTCCATCATCCTTCATCAAGACAGCTCTAATCCTGACACCTGACGCATCACAAAAGACCGTATATGCTCTGCCTAGCTCCGTCAAGATCAGTATCGGTGGTGAAGTTAGTCTACCCTTCAGTTCCTGAAAAGCTACTTCACAAGGTTCTGACCAATCGAATCTCACCCCCTTTTTGGTCAAAGCTGTAAGCGGTGCTACAAGGTGTGAAAATTCCTGAATGAACCGCCTATAATATCCAGTAAGACCCAAGAAACTCATGATATTGAAGATGTTCTTGGGATGATCCCAATAAATTACAGCACTCACCTTCTTAGGGTCAAATGAAACTCCAGACTCAGAAATAATGTGACCAGGGAAGTGAAACTTATCTATCTAAAAGTGGCATTTACTGAACTTAGCATAAAGTTGGTGCTCTCTTAGTGTATTCAGAACGATCTCAAGATGGGTTGCATGGTCGTGTCTCAAGCGTGAATAGACTAAGATATCATCCACAAATACAACCACAAAAGGATCAAGGTAAGGGTGAAAATCCGATTCATAAGAGCCATAAACATTGCAGGTGCATTTGTAAGCCCAAACGGCATGACTAGGTACTCATAGAGACCATACCTACTCTTGAAAATCATGAGAGGTATGTCCGAAGTTCTAACACGTGCCTGGTGATAGCCCGACCTCAAATATATCTTTGAAAACACCTTCGTCCCTCGGAGCTTATCGAAGAGGTCGTCAATTCGGGGAAAAGGATACTGATTCTTAATATTCAGCTAATTTAACTTACGATAATCCACACAAAGATGAAGGGTACCATCTTCCTTCTTGGCAAAGAGAATCGGTGATCCCCAAGGAGAAGTACTGGGACGTATAAATCCTTTTTCTTCTAGGTCCTCCAGCTGACTCTTGAGCTCTAGAAGTTCCTTAGGTTCCATACTATAAGGATGAATGGTCACTAGTGATGCTCCTAGTATAATATCAATAGTAAATTCCACCTCTCGCACTGGAGGTAGACCAGAGAAATCATTGGGAAAGACATCACTGAAATGCTTCACCACAAGAGGATAAACTGAGGGTTGTAACCCTTAGTCATTGAGATAAAGACTGGAAAACTGTGTCATGACGCCACCTAAACTCTGGTATTTCAGTCCCACTCTTGTCGCACTAATATCCCATTCTCCCTTATGCATATACATGTCACCCTTTGGGGACATAAACACCACCCTCCGACGATAGCAGTCAATTCGGGCTCTATAGGGAACTAACCAGTCCATCCCGATTATTACATCAAAACCCGTCATATCCAGAACATACAGGTTCCACACGAAAAGGTAACCTCCCACCTCGAGGGGACAATTCTTGCAATGAAGAACGCCCTCTGAACGGATACCTAGAGGGGTATCTAATGTAATCATACCATGATATGACTCAACGTCAAGGCCCAAACTTCCAATAATATCCTCTGATATAAATGAGTGAGAAGTGCATGTGTTAAACAAAACTGATACTAATGTAGAGGAAACTAGAATCATACCTCGTACAGTAGATGGTCCGGTGTACTGCTCATATGGTGTAGGCTCGACTGCATACAACTGGCCGGTACCATGGCCCTGAGTCACATCCTGGCTACCCTAAGCAGACCCGCCCTGCTGGCACTGAGAGTCATACACCTGATTACCTTTGCCTTGACTGCCTCCACGGACTGATTGACCGGAAGTATTCTAGATGCCTGACTAACATGATCCTGCCAATCCAGCACCAGATCGTGGAGTAGGTATAGATCCCTGCTCACTAGGCCCTGGGGGAAAATTCCTGCAGAAACGGTGGAGATGACCCAACCTACCACAACCTCTGCACTCCATTGGATTTCACGTACACTACCTCTTCATATATCCCAGTATCCCACATTGGTGACAGACATGAGTACCACCTGATAAAAAGGTCTGACCACTACTAACACTACGAGAGTCCTCAAAATTCCCCTTCTTCCCAAAAGCAGGTCCACTGGAACCCTTAGGTGCTGAAACGCCCTGGTTCACAATGTCTGCATCTCTCAAATTTCTCTCTGTAATCAAATCCTGATTGACAATTTCCATAATGGTTGTCAACCTGAACACGTTAACCTGCGACCGGATGGCATAACACAACCCATCCTCAAAACTTCTAGCGGTCGTGAGATCATCAGCAGCTAGTGTAGGAGAAAGAAGTTGTAACTCAGTGAAACAGGATGAATACTCCATGACTTTCATGGTCCCTTGCCGCAGATTCATAAACTCCCTAGCTCTATCAGCCCTCAAAGTCTGGGGAAAGAAATAATCGTAAAAGATGGTCTGGAAATCAGTCCAAATCATATCTCTCTACTGTCCCGACTGGGTGATGACATCCCACCACTTCCTGGATGAACCACACAACAAGTAAGCTTCGAGCTTGACCCTCCGCTCTGGAGGCGTCTCAAGGTTCTCAAAAATGGTCAGAATAGCTTCCAACCAGGACTCTGCAGCAAGTGGTCTACCATCTCCCATAAATGTAGGAGGATGCTGCGACTGAAACTCACGGGTCAACTCTACCATACTCGGGGCAAGTCTCACTCCACCTTGCATACTCTGCATCATACGCAAGAATCCCTCACGGAACTGGGCATCGGCGCCCATATCAGGAATAGCAAGAGGAGCCATAGGTGGCTCGACAGGAAGATCAACTGGTGGCTCAGGGACTACCACCTTAGGAACGTGATCGTCGTCGCCTTCAGTGTGCGCGACTCGAGGACGTCTCAAAGTCGTAGTACTACAATTCCAAACAAACGTCTCGAAAGAAGAAACCAACAAATTGAAGGTTAAAATTTAGAATCTAGGAAAATTACTAAGCCTTCCAACCTCTAAGATCACCTATCCACACCCATAAGAATTCTTTGTAAAACCTGCAACTGTTCAAATTTAACTTAATCCAGTGATATGGTATTTCCCAGCCCATAAGGGCCCATAATCCTCATGAACTGAAATATGACATGCACTTGGATGCCATTTCTCATTTACTTGTGCTAATTAAGTATTTGAATTTCCCTTTTAAGAAAATGATTAGTTTAGTTGGAATGTCATTTTCTGATTCATAAGGGACCATACACCTTATGAACCAAAGAGTGACACCCACCAAAACCACATCATTCCTCAATTATCAACCTGAAAGAAGAGTTATCATAGTTTCACACATATTAACAAGGCGTGGGAATAAACAACAGGCAATGCTCGCTGAAAAATTAAATGTGGCATGGAAATATGTATGGCCTAATCAGATTGTTCCTATCATGATGCATGTTCTAATGCATAACCATCATTTCATCGGGTCGAACCATGAAATCCAAATTCCAACATTGCAAATCTCAATAACATCACAAAACATGTGAAGCACCCAATGGTGAAATAGTATAAAAAAGTAAATAGTAGAATCAATAACAACATAAAATAGGAAACTTGGCCTATACGTCGTACATGGGTTCGCGACGCCCAAGCACAGCTCATGGATAAGTCCCTGATCATTCTCAGTCTCCAAGTATATCATCTCCAAATGGTAAATCAAGAAAGAAAAAACCTTCTCTAATACCACTTTGTGACGTCCTAGACCCGGCTGCCCCTCAACCCGATCCCAGTTGGCCACATGACCCCTAGCTTGTCTCCCCATAGGCTAGGGGCTGCCGACTAGCAGCGGGGGGGGTAATGGTAAGTCAGTGGGGAGATTGTACCCCCATGTTAGAGTACACAGCAGTATATCAGCAAAGTAATAAAAATAGTAGAAGCACAACCAATGGTAAACAGGAGAAAAAGGAAACATACAAACAAAACAACAGAAGTAAGAAAACCCCTAATAGATATACAAAATCCACATAGGTAGTGTCTAATACAAAATGGATGTATGGCATACTGATACAACAGAAATAGCTGGCAAGCATGCTATACAGTAATACAAAAAGAGAACAAAGAACAAAAGTAGTCCACAAGCATCTCTAGCCAAGCTCGGTCCTCTGCTTTGGATCTCCAACTAGAACATACTTGTATCAACTACCTAAAGCTGGGCCTTTTCCCCTACTAGTACCTTCAGCAATAGAGTCTACACAGGTTCCAAGGAGGCCGCCCGGGTAGGGTGTGAGAAAAGTCTCAATAGGCCACCACCAACAGTTTCTATGTGTAATCCAAATAGGTGTTCGCAAGCACCAATGAGTGATAGACTTCAAGTAAGTAAAGCAAAGTAAATAACCAACCCTCCCGATCAGGTTCTGGAAAGACACCTGGCAGGTCTACCTGCTTCAGCTCATAGCTGGTAGTATAAAAAAATCACCAGAGTATAAGTACATAGATATAGGTTATCACTAGCACGAGGTAAGCATGCCTCTCGTCCATGCTTCTCACATACGTATAATCATCACTGGAACAAGGTATGAATGCCTCTCGTCTATGATCATTGTAGCTGGCATGGGGAAGAATGCCTCCCACCCATAAAGGATATATAGGCATGAGGTAAGCATGCATCTCGTCCTATTACACAAATACTTAACTGGAACGGGGTAAGAATGCCTCCTATCCACACATGGAGATTCATCTGGCACGTGGTAAGAACACCTCCCGCCCACACACGGGTTATCACAAGCATGTAAACACAACAAGGCATAACCATTCACATCACATTATATAAGGCATTCCATATTATATCATATCACATTAACAAAGCATGGAATTTCCATCTTATAATATCACATAATCACATCTCAAGGCAATATACAATTCAATTCATCCAAGGGGTTCAGACTATCTCATCCTTGCTAACCGCTAACCAAGTCATCTCATTTTCCTAACATGGAAAATTCCTTTCAAGACATATCGTTAAGGTCCAAAGGTGAAAAAGGGCCGAATCTTAAGGCATAACACCTATGGTTGACCTTACCCAGTCCATACCTCATCTAAACACCCTATCCAGGTTATATTCATCAATCTCATACCACACGGGTCATTTAGATATGAATCAGTCATTATAAATAAGGGTTTTGGCAAAAGAAAAACCATGGCGCGACGATATAAACTCACAACGGTGAAAACCTGAAATGGAAACCATGTGACCACCTACCTTAGAGCTGTAGATGTAGGCTTGCTTGATATCAACCTCGGGTTCATAGTAGGTTGGAAGAGATCTGAGTTCCAGTCCAATGCCCTGGAAATAGGGCATATGATCCTAAGGTAAAATAAAAAAACAGATACCAAGATTCACCGAGGAAAGAAGGGTGCGTGAGGTTAGCCTTACCAAGGGTGATCCAACGCCTTCATCGGATCGAGAATCGGATGTCGGATGGAGAATCCACCAAGAGAAGAGTGAGAGAGGGGTTTGGGATTCAAATGAGGCTTCTCTCTTTGGTTCTATACAGTGGATGAAGAAGGAAAAGGTATTTAGGCTTAAATAGAATTAAGGGCAAAAATGGTAATTCCACCCAGGACAGGGTTGCACGGTTTAGGTGCATGGTTTACCCAAACCGTGAATAAACCGTGCGCAAACCATGCACACCTCACTGCCTCCAAAACAAAAGCCTCATGGCCGTGCGGCCTGGTCCACATGGTCGTGCGCCCCTACAGGTGCCCCTATTTGCAGCCACATGGTTTATCCCAAACCGTGTGCAAGTCGTGCGCCACTGTCTTCAAGTCCATTTCTCAAACTCTCAGGCTCCGAACAAACCATGGACACTCCCCAAAACTTTTTTAGGATGTTACACACATTAAAAAATATTTAAGGAAAGATTTGAGAGAAAAACTAACGATTCTTACCTTTACCAATGACTTGGGTTGTCACACCTATGAACTAATGGTTTAGTGCATTTGAGAACTATCTATATATGAATCTTATTTTACAACACTTGTGAACATTTTTAAATTATTAATCCACACTAAAATCCATTTTCAACTTTAGATAAGTTATACTTATCTTCATAATGTAGGGAATGGAATTATAATAAAGGGGTGAGCTTAAATTCTTAATAAGGGAAAAACTCATCAATAAGTCATCAAGGGTTAGATCATAAGTATATGAGAAAACATGAGCATAGATTAAATATATTATAAAAAATAGCATGAAAAAAATAATTTTTTTCTATAAGTATTGATATAAGGACATTTAATCTAAAATAAACAAAAATACATCATAGAATAAGAGTTTGAGGTAATAAACATAATCCATTGAGCACATTCATAATCATCTGACTTAGAAATAAGGAATGTAATTGAATCATAACATAAAAAAGAATCCTAGAAAAAACATAAGAACATGGAACAATTATATTTTGATAATATCTAATAAAGACTACCTTTTATTATGCAAGAATATCTAGAAAGGTACACCCTTTAGTTTATGAGAATATCCTAGAAGTACCACCCTTTTGTTTGTGAGCATATATTTGAAGGCCCACCCTTTAATTTGTTAGCATATCGAAGAAGACCCACACAATATTTTATCATGAGATATAAACCATAGAAAACTAATTTAAGGGTTATATAGGACCCCACTCATTAACATATATATATATATGTACCACTTGAAATCAGTATTTCACCATATCATAAAAGTTGATAGTAAGAAAATGGGTTTCATATCATTTCCAAATGGTGTCATATAAAGTGAAATTTGGGATTAGATTGATTGGTAGTAACATTCAATCACCCTAAAGTATTATTTAATAGATTTATTTATATGGTGATTCATAAAAAATTACTCTATAATAGTAATATATTTTATATATGGAAATGGAAATAAATTTGTGAAAAATAAATTTTAGAAAACACTTATTAACATTATCATAAATAAATGAAATTACAAATAAATTTCAAAAATAATTTTCAATAAGGTAAAATTAAAACCATTTTAAAATAGTAATTAAAAATAAATCCAAATAATTTATCCTTTAAAATCACTTAATGGTATTCAATATTAAATTTTGAGTAGAAGATACAAATATATACTTTAAAGGGAAATAATTTTTCATATATTTAAAATACTTTTACAAGAATCAATATCCTAAAGGATTTGATTAATATTTCATTTTCATATATGTAAATTTAAATTTAAATATTAATAAAAATTAAATATTTTTGGATTTTAAGATAAGAAAGGAGAATAATAGTAGGAAGATAGAATATGGATATGGATGAAAAAGATCTCATTTTTATGAAATCATAATTAGTCTTGACATCATATTTTTTTGAAGAAATAAATCTATCAATATAATTTCCTAACAAAGTAGTATGAAATACATAATAATATAATTTTATAATATATGAAAACCATCCTATAAGACCTTTTTGAAATTGTAATCATTATGAATCAATAAAAGAAGTTATGTAACACCCCAAGCTTCTACGGTACACTTCTCTTTGAATAATGTGATAGCGTATGTTGTACGCAACACCAAGTTCTAACACACCATAACCAATCAAACTAGCCGTTATGAATAGTAATACCTTATTTTCGAAATTATATATATTTTATATTTTAAAATGGACTTCATTTCTGGATTCGGAATATCGAATTTAGCCTAAGGTGAAATTTTGGTACTTTTCGGATAACTTTCATATTTTGATGAATAGTGAAAATTACTAAATTTTAATTAAAAACAACTTTTTTAATCAAAATAATTAATAGTGATAAATTATGAATTTGAGTGGTTTTAAAGTATATTTAGAATATATTTTTACCATTTAATATAATGTTGGTCATTGGACATAATTTTTCAATTAAACCGAACATAAACAAGTGTCAATCTTTTGATAGTTATTATCTCTTAAAAACACGCTTTTTGTTTTGACAGAGGGAATTAATTTTAAATTAATTTCTGCCACTTCTGTGTTTTGAATTTAGAAAAATGGATTCCATATTTGGAATCAGGATTTACAAATTGTGTAAATAGGTAACCTTTATTTTTAGACATTTTGAATAATTACTGTGGTAAATATTTTATTTACCATGGTTAAGGGTAAATCTGGTAAATAAGGGTTAAAAAATAATATTATAATAATAATAAATTACCCTAAAACGTGTCCTAGCATTATTGGTTGATACATGTTCGACCATAGGCATCTTTGGGTCGATTTGGGGACCCCATGGTGCCACTTGTAGGTGATAGGGACACTTTATTTTAATTAAGTTAAAATGAATACAAAAATGACACAAGCATATATCTTTTAGAAAAACAATTACTACATAGGGTTATATATGTTGGATTTTAGATTATAATTATTAATTAGAAATATAAAAAGATTTCATACATAATGATATTTTATTTATAATTTTTAGACATTAAATAATTTATTTTATTTATGACACAATGATGATGAAGTAATTACTAAAATAGTGAAAAATTAAATTAATTTATATTATAAATACCCAAATAAATATAATATGAAACTTTTAATGAATTAAACTAATTTTATAGGATAATATGATATATTAGGATTGATTTAATTTACTTTTTTCTAAGTAATCAATCTGTTATGAGTTTCAAAAAAATCAACTATTGAATAGTGTCAAAATTGACATAAAAGAGTTCTTAAAACAAATATTATATTATTAATTGATATTAAATTCCTAAAAATCTAATGTTCGGCAAAGAGACTTATATCATGATAGTTTCATCATTAATGGACCACTTGGGGGTCTCTTGGATGTATATAGTAAGTTTATTAACCATATTATATAAAAATACAAAGAGACATTGTAAAAGTGAAACTAATTAACTCAGAGTTAATACTTAAAGATAAGGTTAATATAAGTACCCAAACCTGTCTAAATTCTATTGGTTGAGTTTTTTTCGACCCATCCCCACCTTAACCTTTGAATAGTAAACTTTTGAGCCATTGTAAACTGAATATGAATTTATTATAAACTAATATCTCTAGCTTTTCCAAAGGTGCCCCTCACCCCTCTTATAAAAGGGCACTCCTCCTTCTCATTTCTTCACACCTTCAAAGCCTTTTGGTTCAGCCAAACTCTGCCCAAATACTCTCCGAAATTCCATCACTACAACCTAGAGGCCTTATTTTGATTAGAAAGCCAACCTAAGCAGCCCTTTTGATCAAATCAAAAGGAAGAACCCGAAGAAGAGGTAATGATTTCACCACCCTTTTTCCAAGTTCATTACTTCTTCCACTTCTTCTTCCTTTGTTGTTACCATTATAAAATAATAACTCCAGTATCATATATATACTGTGATGTTATTATAAATATGGTACAACCATATTCATTATTCTATCCACCCTTTTAATAACATTTCACCATACGTGCGTACGTACGGCTTACCGTCTCCACGTCGTGGTGTAATTGTTATTCAATATAATATTATTTGGATGGGTATAATAATGATGTATAACTCATGTAAATAATAAATATAACATGTTAATGATTCAGTATATATGATATACCATCCATTTATATATTATTTTAATATCAAAAGAATGATATTGTCTCTCGTGCGTACGTACGGACTACCGTCTCCACGAACGCGATGCGATTCATTCTCCATCGTATCCATTAAAGTATAATTATCATTTGATGATTTAAAAAATGATGTTTAAGGACTTGATATCATTCTGGATATGAATAATATACAACCTATCCTTTACAAACATGTCTTACGTAACAAAACATATAAAAGAAAACAAGTAAGTTAACACCCGAAACAATGATGATACTAAGATATTATTATCAAATCAATATTAAAAGATCATATATGATATCATATTAATGTATATGATTCTTGTATAATTTAATAACAATTATTTCACCATTATACAGGAGGTTAACCTACCCCAACCAAGGAAAAGTACAAGGTAAGGGTTATTTCACAATCTCTTCATTATCCGAGGTTGTTTATATGTAATAATCTACTGGGATATCTTTATCATCCACATCCATGTTTCTTCAAAATGTATTTCAAAACATATTTATTATTTACAAGGATATGGGTTAAAGTCATTTATACCCTTGTTTGACTTTTTATAAGAGGAATCTTTCCGTCGTTTTCAAAATAAGGTCCTTTTTAACCTTTTCGACAGAATTAAGGTAAGAATGTTTTTTTTAACTTATACGGCGAGTGCGGTTATTTTCTGCCGTTATAAAATCTTCAAAGTTTTCCTTACAAGCTTATAAGAATATTTTCAAGAAAATGTTTTATTTTATATGGATCTTAAATTATTTCAAAAATAGAAAGAGATATTTCTCCAAAAAGTGTTTTGATTTCATCTATGTCAACATCCTTTGATGGATTTTACGCTTATTTGAAGTTGATTTATTATGATACAAAACTTCTATATTGTATTGAAGGTTTTGTGATATGTTTGACTGTGGATGTGCTATTTTTATACCATTTATAGTTTATGGTGAAATTATTGACATTTTGTATGCTATTTTTAATACGAATGTTTATGTTATGTTTAAACCTTTTCATATGGGAATGCATTGGACTTAATATGTGACGGGTGGAGCCCGCTATAGCTCCTCGATGCATCGGTAGGTCTCATGAGACAAACTAGTGTCTTGGCACAAGGCCTTGGCAAAATCTTATTTGTAGTCTTGGCACGAGGCCTTGGCTATGTGGTTATGATAGTCTGGCATTATGCATTCCAACATTATGAAAGTGGTTATTGATATTGCATGTGATTATTCGATTAGTAGAATATCCATGTGAACAAGTAAATGGAATTATTTCATTTTACTTTTGCCATACTATGTTGAAGTTCAAGTTTAAAAGGCTTTTGTTTTAGTTATACATAGCCTTAAATGTTTATTATTATTTATGAAAGTTTCCGGTATATTGTTATCCTTACTGGGCATTTGAGCTCACCCCTTTTATATGTTTTATTTTTCCTAGGAAGTGAATAAGTAAATTATGAATGACCTGTAGGGATATTATGTGGGGATATGAGTGTGGTTTATGGAGACAATATGTTGTTGTAGTAGTTTTTCATTTTATGATGTAATGTAAGACTTATGAATATATCTAGTGTTTCTAAGGCTACTAAACCAATCGGTCTTTCGAGATTTGATCTTTCTTGTGATCATGCCAATGTTATGTAATAATGCACCGACTCTGGGTAACTAGGGTCGGGGCGTTACAGTTGGTATCAAAGTAAGTTTAGTACAAACTTTGGAAGCTAGATTTAGATAAACTCTGATTAGAGCACGTAGACCTAAGATGAACTTTGAGGATTAGTATAAAAGAACTTCCTAGAATTTTGGTATTGTAGAGATTTTGTGAGTTTTCTGAGCAATACATCCCTATCTGGATACGAGCAGGTAGAGGCGGCTCTGGCACAGATGTACCTAGGGGTAAAACCCGAAAACACCGCTTTGAGCTAGACTCGAACGGGAACTGGTGCACGATAACGGGCCTTGCTGCACTCTTGGTTACGACACTCCTGTGGGATATGCTTAGGATAATTTACATTTTCTTTACAAACCGATTTAAGTAATATATATATAAGATGAGAGTAAATGACCTTGGTTAATCCTAATATGTTTCAAATTGAGAATATGGTGACATTTTAATCTCTAAATGATTTTACGACTACTATTACTCACACAATACTTTCTGGTTTTAGTCAATGGTTGGATTCCAAGGAAGTCATAGTGACTTTGAGAATGATGTACAAGGTGGGAACGGTGGTGGCAATGAGCAACAAAATGGAATTTTGATAAGCGTAAAAGATATCGTCTTTATGCCAAATCAGTTTTCCAAAAATATTATCAACAACATATATATTAACCAACTCCCAGACTCAACAAGGAAGAGAAAGGTGATAAATGATAAGATCTCCAGCAATGGATACCATGGAGAAAAGAACCCTCAATTTTCATCATGCAGGAAATGTGGAAAGAGACACCCAGGAAAGTGTCTCAATGGGACAACGAAATGTTTTACGTGCGGGAAGGAAGGACATAAAGTGAAGAATTGCCGAAGAAAAATGAAGAGTACTATGGAAGAAGATAAAAATGGTCCCAAGAGTCCATTTACAGTCATTTGCCATAAATGTAGGGGACCTGGCCATTACCCGAGTGAATGTCCTATTCTATAGGATATTTTCTTGGTCAAAGAAGAAGATATGTGGAAATAAATGGTTGGAGAAAAACTTAAAAAGTATTAGCACTCCTTGTTGATGGGTTTACTTTGGAATAATTTCCTCTTGTATTTGTAACCCCGCAGTTTGCCATGTGAGAATGATATTTGAGGAATAATTGTCTCTTCTCTTGTGGATATAGGTATAAATAACCATTTGGTTTTATATGATCATTGGGGTTTGAGGAAATTATAAGTTATTATAATTTGGGATGAAAATGCAAAGTATGATATAACATTTGTGGTTAAATTATGTTATTTTGAGGAATTAGAATTGGAACCCGATCTGTCTTATTGTGAAGAGCCTGTCAGGATTCTTGATACAAGAGAACAAGTACTAAGAAACCGGACGACGTTTCTGGTAAAAGTTTTGTGGAGAAACCATAAGATGGAAGAGGCAATGTGTGAACCCGAGGAACTTATGATGAAGAACCACCCGAGTCTTTTCATGCGGTAGTATTCTAGAAATTTCGAGGACGAAATTATTTGAAGGAGGGGAGAATGTAACACCCCAAGATTCTACGGTACGCTTCTCTTTGAATAATGTGATAGCGTGTGTTGTACGCAACACCGAGTTCTAACACACCATAACCAATCAAACTAGCCGTTATGAATAGTAATACCTACTTTTCGAAATTATATATATTTTATATTTTAAAATGGACTTCATTTCTGGATTCGGAATATCGAATTTATCCTAAGGTGAAATTTTGGTACTTTTCGGATAACTTTCATATTTTGATGAATAGTGAAAATTACTAAATTTTAATTAAAAACAACTTTTTTAATCAAAATAATTAATAGTGATAAATTATGAATTTGAGTGGTTTTAAAGTATATTTAGAATATATTTTTACCATTTAATATAATTTTGGTCATTGGACATAATTTTTCAATTAAACCGAATATAAACAAGTGTCAATCTTTTGATAGTTATTATCTCTTAAAAACACGCTTTTTGTTTTGACAGCGGGAATTAATTTTAAATTAATTTCTGCCACTTCTGTGTTTTGAATTTAGAAAAATAGATTCTATATTTGGAATCAGGATTTCCAAATTGTGTAAATAGGTAACTTTTATTTTTAGACATTTTGAATAATTACTGTGGTAAATATTTTATTTACCATGGTTAAGGGTAAATCTGGTAAATAAGGGTTAAAAAATAATATTATAATAATACTAAATTACCCTAAAACGTGTCCTAGCCTTATTGGTTGATACATGTTCGACCATAGGCATCTTTGGGTCGATTTGGGCACCCCATGGTTCCACTTGTAGGTGATAGGGACACTTTATTTTAATTAAGTTAAAATGAATACAAAAATGACACAAGCATATATCTTTTAGAAAAACAATTATTACATAGGGTTATATATGTTGGATTTTAGATTATAAATATTCATTAGAAATATAAAAAGATTTCCTACATAATTATATTTTATTTATAATTTTTAGACATTAAATAATTTATTTTATTTATGACACAATGATGATGCAGTAATTACTAAAATAGTGAAAAATTAAATTAATTGATATTATAAATACCCAAATAAATATAATATGAAACTTTTAATGAATTAAACTAATTTTCTAGGATAATATGATATATTAGGATTGATTTAATGTACTTTTTTCTAAGTAATCAATCTGTTATGAGTTTCAAAAAAATCAACTATTGAATAGTGTCAAAATTGACATAAAAGAGTTCTTAAAACAAATATTATATTATTAATTGATATTAAATTCCTAAAAATCTAATGTTCGGCCAAGAGACTTATATCATGATATTTTCATCATTAATGGACCACTTGGGGGTCTCTTGGATGTATATAGTAAGTTTATTAACCATATTATATAAAAATACAAAGAGACATTGTAAAAGTGAAACTAATTAACTTAGAGTTAATACTTAAAGATAAGGTTAATTTAAGTACCCAAACCTGTCTAAATTCTATTGGTTGAGTTGTTTTCGACCCATCCCCACCTTAACCTTTGAATAGTAAACTTTGGAGCCATTGTAAACCGAATATGAATTTATTATAAACTAATATCTCTAGCTTTTCCAAAGGTGCCCCTCACCCCTCTTATAAAAGGGCACTCCTCCTTATCATTTATTCACACCTTCAAAGCCTTTTGGTTCTGACAAACTCTGCCCAAATACTCTCCCAACTTCCCTAACTACAACCTAGAGGCCTTATTTTGATCAGAAAGCCAACCTAAGTAGCCCTTTTGATCAAATCAAAAGGAAGAACCCGAAGAAGAGGTAATGATTTCACCACCCTTTTTCCAAGTTCATTACTTCTTCCACTTCTTCTTCCTTTGTTGTTAACATTCTAAAATAATAACTCCAGTATCATATATATAATTTGATGTTATTATAAATATGGTACAACCATATTCAGTATTCTATCCACCCTTTGAATAACATGTTACCATATGTGCGTACGTACGGCTTACCGTCTCCACGTCGTGGTGTAATTGTTATTCAATATAATATTATTTGGATGGGTATAATAATGATGTGTAACTCATGTAAATAATAAATATAACATTTTAATGATTCAGTATATATGATATACCATCCATTTATATATTATTTTAATATCAAAAGAATGATATTGTCGCTCGTGCGTACGTACGGACTACCGTCTCCACGAACGCGATGAGATTCATTCTCCATCGTATCCATTCAAGTATAATTATCATTTGATGATTTAAAAAATGATGTTTAAGGACTTGATATCATTCTGGATATGAATAATATACAACCTATCCTTTACAAACATGTCTTACGTAACAAAACATATAAAAGAAAACAAGTAAGTTAACACCCGAAACAATGATGATACTAAGATATTATTATCAAATCAATATTAAAAGATCATATATGATATCATATTAATGTATATGATTCTTGTATAATTTAATAACAATTATTTCACCATTATACAGGAGGTTAACCTACCCCAACCAAGGAAAAGTACAAGGTAAGGGTTATTTCACAATCTCTTCATTATCCGAGGTTGTTTATATGTAATAATCTACTGGGATCTCTTTATCATCCACATCCATGTTTCTTCAAAATGTATTTCAAAACATTTTTATTATTTACAAGAATATGGGTTAAAGTCATTTATACCCTTGTTTGACTTTTTATAAGAGTAATCTTTCCATCGTTTTCAAAACAAGGTCCTTTTTAACCTTTTCGACAGAATTAAGGTAAGAATGTTTTTTTTAACTTATACGGAGAGTGCGGTTATTTTCTGCCGTTATAAAATCTTCAAAGTTTTCCTTACAAGCTTATAAGAATATTTTCAAGAAAATGTTTTATTTTATATGGCTCTTAAATGATTTAAAAAATAGAAAGAGATATTTCTCCAAAAAGTGTTTTGATTTCATCTATGTCAACATCCTTTGATGGATTTTACGCTTATTTGAAGTTGATTTATTATGATACAAAACTTCTATATTGTATTGAAGGTTTTGTGATATGTTTGACTGTGGATGTGCTATTTTTATACCATTCATAGTTTATGGTGAAATTATTGACATTTCGTATGCTATTTTTAATACGAATGTTTATGTTATGTTTAAACCTTTTCATATGGGAATGCATTGGACTTAATATGTGATGGGTGGAGCCCGCTATAGCTCCTCGATGAATTGGTAGGTCTCATGAGACAAACTAGTGTCTTGTCACAAGGCCTTGGAAAAATCTTATTTGTAGTCTTGGCACGAGGCCTTGGCTATGTGGTTATGATAGTCTGGCATTATGCATTCCAACATTATGAAAGTGGTTATTGATATTGCATGTGATTATTCAATTAGTAGAATATCCATGTGAACAAGTAAATGGCATTATTTCATTTTACTTTTTCCATACAATGTTTAAGTTCAAGTTTAAAAGGTTTTTGTTTTAGTTATACATAGCCTTAAATGTTTATTCTTATTTATGAAAGTTTCCGGTATATTGTTATCCTTACTGGGCATTTGAGCTCACCCCTTTTCTATGTTTTATTTTTCCCAGGAAGTGAAGAAGTAAATTATGAATAACCTGCAAGGATATTATGTGGGGATATGAGTGTGGTTTATGGAGACAATATGTTGTTGTTGTAGTTTTTCATTTTATGATGTAATGTAAGACTTATGAATATATCTAGTGTTTCCAAGGCTACTAAACCAATCGGTCTTTCGAGATTTGATCTTTCTTGTGATCATGCCAATGTTATGTAATAATGCACCGACTCTGGGTAACTAGGGTTGGGGCGTTACAAGTTAAGTTGAGAGAAACCCATTGCCTTTAACCTTGACTTCTATGAAAGCTATTTAATCTCTCATATCATTAACATTAGTATCTTAATCACCTCTTTCATAAAATTATTCATATATTTTATCAATTATACTCTTTAATTGTAAATATTTTTTTTATATATTTATGAGTTTTTTTATAGTTTATTTTTATCATTGGATGTTATTGATTTTGATTGTCTCCCACATACCTCAATGTGTAGATGTGGAAATACATTAATTAATACAAAATTAATAATTTATATATTATCCAAGTTATTATAATATATGGTTTATAATGATTTATAAATCTCTGAATTCATTCCATGTAAATTTTAATCACAGTTCATCAAGGTGGAATCGACGACGATCTTGTTTTAGTAAATTTTCATAAAGAATCATTGGATGTTACTAATGTGTTAAATATTAATATTACCTTAATATAAAACTAAAAAACTATTATTTTCACATTTATGTTTAATAATACCAATTTTTATGTTTCCATAGTCATCCATGATTGAAATTTATATCATTGTTCAAGTATATGGTTAAACCGACTCAAAAAAGAACATGCTATAATCAATGTGTGATTATGGTTAAGAAAGTTATTATTTTGGAATAACATAAATATTACATAATTATAATGATATTTTTTATATTATTTATATGATTGAATAATATTTTAACTAATTTGGATAAAGAATAAATTTCTTTATGAAAAATGAAATATGCTGCTTCATGGAGTTGGTAGTCTGCAAGTACACAAATGTCGTTCTTATTTAATATAGAACATAAATAAGGTAGAAATTGGTTTGATTTTTTATAATAAAAATAATTTTATAAATATCATAGTTATTAATTAAATAAATCCTTTTAACTATCCAATTAAGGTAGTTATGGAAAACGGATCATGTCACTTATGGAGATGGTAGTCCACACGTAACATAATCCACATTTTCATTGTTTATAATGGTTTAGAGGAAGTTATAAAATGGTTATACAAAAAAATTATTAAAATTATTATACTAATATAATTATACCAACATGGGTATATTTTATTCAGATGAGTTAGAAGAAGAGTGAAAGGAAATGAAATAAAAAGGAGTAATTGATAATTTTACATTACTACTTGAAAGAGATCATTTTTAATTTAGATAAAGGATTTTAGAGGTGTATTTTTATAATAAAAAACATATAGTAAGTTTAGAGGAATTATGGGATGTTATTTGGGTATATTTTGGTTGAATCCAATTTTTTTCTCCTATGAAGAGAAGTGGGGTGGTGGTGTATCCTTTTATAAGGGTGAGGAGTGGCATTTTTATATTAATACAATAGGTAAAGTCAATATTTAAAGGTCAGGTGCATCCAACAATTGAAAATAATGGGCCGAGGAAATATTTAATGTCACTAAATTCCCAATCATACATTTTCACACATGTTTATAGCTTATTTTTAAGTATTTTACTCTAAGATTCTTTATTTTTACTGTGGTAACTAATTTTTACTTAATCAATTTACATTAAATTATTGTAAATAATATGGTAATTATTATACAGATTTTTCTGAATGAATAAAAATATAAAATATTTTTCAATATATATATATATATATAAGTTCGATAAAAATGAATATTAATATGAGAACACATAATGCATATAAATAATTTTTAGGAAAAATGTATTTTTTTTGCGTAAAAATAATATTTTTGATAAAATTATCAATGATATTGATTTAAATAACATTAATTGGTTTATTATTAAATAAATAAGAGTTATATTGGTTTGAAGTCAGTCCCAAACTAAATTCCCCCTTGAGAGAACTTAATTAAAATAAAATAACCAATAAGAGTTTTTATTAAAATAAATATTACTTATGATTCAAAATGTTAATAATGTGTTTTCCATATTCAATGTATTATTTATATAAATGAATAATTATAGTCCTTAAATATATTTTTGTTCATGAATTTTCTTATATATTTTAAATTCATACATAGTTTATGGTGATTTCATAAAAGCTAGGGTATTTGTAAAAAAAAATATTTCGTACTCTTTACCTAAAACCCCATTTTTTTTTAAAAAAATCTCTGAAATTACTATTAAGAAAATATTGACATGATATAAAAAATTAACCTTATTTTTTCAAACTTAATGTTTGGAATTTAGTAATTTAACTTTTAAATGGAAAAATAAAATATAATTAAGAACTCTTTTTTGTATGAAAATGGATTTTTAGATATAAATTATTTTTATATTTCCCATAAATTACTAATTAATGTATTGTAAATATAATTTTCATATCAATAATATATTAAACCATGATATATTTAGTGTCATAAAATATAAATACATAGTGCTAAAATGGATTTTTTTTTTGAAAATATATTTTTAATCATATAATGATCTTATTAGTTACAAATTGAATATTATTGAAGAATTGATATTTTAAAAAATAAAATTTATTTTTTAGTTATACATATATTTCAAAAAAACTTACTGCTATATATTCCTTCTAAATAAATGGTTACTTCAAAATAATTTTGTTTTCAAAATGTTTCATGATTCATTTTTGGTTTGGTGTTGTGTGTGAAACAATCTATTCGAGTTAAGTTTATTTTAAAGAGTAAAATTCAATAAAAACATGTGTCATTACATTTTAAACTCCTTAAAAATAATATCAGTCTAAATATTTATTACTAGGATGAAAATACATGAGGATATTTTTGTATCATTACATCATAGTGTTCCCATGTAGCCTCCTAAAACTAATGATTCCACCATAGAACATTAACCCAATGGGTGGTCTTGCTCTATATAACTTTATATATTTGATCAAAAATTTACACTGGTTGTTCCTCGTATGAGTGATCGTGTTCTAATTGCATGACTTATTATTTTATTAAATGTGCTTTCTAATGACTCAATATTGAGGTACATGAATATTACATTACTTTTGTGAAATAATTAATACATTACACAAATAGACTCCTAAAGAACTTATTAGTTTAGTGTATTTGGTAACTTGGAACACATTCATCTAATTTTTTTTAAATATCTTCAACATCTCCCATAAATATCCCCCATTAAATTTCCAACCTAAAAACTTTCTTTATATCCTAGTGAAAAGAAAACATATGAAAAGGGTGAGCTCATATTCCCAAAATAGTAAAAAATAAAAATATCAAACAAAACATGAACATAGGAATGTAAAAACATTAACATAATTTTTTTAAAAATCATACCATGTATAACATATATCAAAATCATGAGTCATGAAATAAATCTTGTTAGTTCATAATGTATAAATCATAAAGGAACATGAGCCATGAGAAAATAGAAGTGGCATAAAACATAGATTTTTTGTAAACAAATAATCATAGAAAATCATTTCCATATTATCCAAGGATCACTTCCAAGACAATCATAGTGGAAAATTTTCTTTATTGAACTGATTTCACTCCTCATTCCAGTGATGTATTACTAAACCGAGTTTACTTACTATTCTATCCCTATATTTCTAAACTGAGATCATTTCCTATTCCAGCTCTGTTTTACTAAACCAAGATCATTTCTCATTCTATTCATGTAGGTATAATGAGATTTAAATCTTTACCCAATGCATTAGAGGGATATATAGGTTCCACCCATCACATAATGAAAACCATACATATGTGTTCCATAAGAACATAAATAATTCATCATATCATATCCCAAGGAATAAAATCAGTTTCTTAAACATCATTCTATCATAAAAATTCTGGGTAAAACAAATGGTATTCATAAATAACATTTCTTTATAAAAATAATAAAATAATAAGAATAATAGGGATAATATCCTTAAACAAATGTCCCCTTAAAATCATATATATTATCAAATAATGTAATATTAGATGGAAGACAATTTTGATAAAAAACTTTAAAATAATTTTTGAGGAATGTATCATTTCTTATTAATTTTTTTATATTTCTAAAAGTCTATACAATTTTAAAATAAATGAATTCATTTGAAAATAACCTTTTAATATTATAAGTGAATATTTAAGGAAATAAATTATTGTGAAATCATAAAATTTCATTCATGCCCTATAAGTTTAAAGAAAATACTCTTCTCATGTTTTTTCCATAAAAGTCAAAAAGTACATTGTTTGGAATTTGAAATAAAGATTACTTTCAAACCATGTAATAAAAGGAAAAAAATACTTCAAATAAACATTTAAGAATAATATTTTTTTTATTAAAACATTTTTAGAAAACATGGAAAGGATGATAAATTTCCCTCAATAGAAACTTAAAATGAAACAATTCTTGATATTAAAGTGATTGTGAAATAAATAATCTTTACTTTATAATAAATAGAAACATATGAGACAATAAAGAAAGAAAATTATGAAATTAACATACTCTTCTAGATAATACTCATAAAATAAATTCATGGAAAGTATATACAACATGTTGAAGAAACAAGTAATGTATATGACATGTGTCTCACAAATATAAAGTTGAGATAAAAATAATCCCTTACCTTAGGTACAATTCCCTTGGTACATATTTGAACCTCGTGTATAATTGTTTAAATAATGTCATTAACTTATTACAGAACCATATTTATATTTATGACACTAAATATGACCATGTTATCACATGTTGGTTAATAACATTTCATTATTACTTGTCTTTCAGGTATTAACTACTTTATTTTCTCATGCTTGTTTTGTCGTATACATTCTAGTTATTATTCTTAGATTATAGTTATATAATTTAGATAATGATATTAATGTAATATATATCATATTTATTCATTATATACATTTATATAATTATGCTTTAATGATGATCATGTAGAATGAATCGCATCACATCATGGGGACGGTAGGCCTTACATACACACGAGTGATGATATCATTCACTTAATTGGGGAATGTTATGGAATTTTATGCTGTATATTTTGATATAGAATAAATATCATGTTATAATAATAATATTCAGTTATTATTTCCATCATTATGTCGATCTATATAAAGTGGTGGTGAAAAACAGATTATACCACGACGTGGTGATGTTAAGTCGTACGTACACATGCGTGGTGATTTTATTTTTCATAGGATGGATAGAAGGTGGAATATGGTTGTTCCAGAGTCATAATAAAAACTTATAATATAATTTATACTAGATTTACTAGTTTATAATTTAAAAAAAATCATGAAGAGGATGTATAATAAAAAATAATATTGAAAGAATCGGTAGAGGAGATTGCCTATTCTTCGGCGAGTTCCCTCTAGATCTCATGTTATAAGAACTAGAGTTGGTCTTTTGAGAATACAAACAACTATAGAATGTAAGTGGATAATTTTGAAATGGAAATTGGTAGAGGAAGAAAATATTTAGTGATCAATGTGAGGTGAAGAAGTGAGGGAAGAGGTGCCCTTTTATAATTGAGGTGAGAGACACTTTTAGAATCTAAAGAAATACTAATTTATAATAAAATCAAAACCCTTAAAAAAGCCTCCAAAATGTTATATTTTCGAATATGATAGGATATAAGATTGAAATTTTATTGAAAATAAATTTTAGACAAGTTTTTATATCAATTTAAACCTTTTAATTTTAATTAACATTTAGTTATTCTAGTTATAATTTTAACTAAGGTAACCAATGTTTCAATATTAAAAGAGTGAAATTTTTAATATTTTGTTCAATTAGACCATAAAAGAACCAAAAAGCGTATTTTCAACCATATAATAATTATTTTATATTTTTAAAAATATTTTATGATTTTTAAATAATTTAATAAAACATTATTTTGACAAAATATCAATAGTGTCAATTTTTTCACTATTCATTTCATGGATTTGAAAAAAATTCAAGATAAGATGTTAAAATAGAATAAAATATTTTATTATTTACATAATGGGTAGAGTTAGTCTATAAAATTAGTTGGATATATTAATTATCCCATATTATATTTATCTAGATATATTTAATGACATTTATTTGATATTTCCATTAATAAACTAATTTCTACACCATTTTTGTGTAATTATTTAATATACTTATTTTTGGGTAAAAATTAAAAATAAAATACCCTAAAAATAACTCTTATATATTTTAGATAAATATTTATAATTGAATATACCTTTTGTAAAAGTATATATTAAAAAGGCTATATTTATTAAAACATGAATGTGACAACTTTAACATCACTTTAAATAAAATATTATAAGTGTCACAATATTTTCTATATGGATCCTAATGGTCAATAACTCAACCCTTGAATGATTTTGGTTGATATATAATAAACCAATAATAATTTTTCATTATTTTTGGTATTCTAATGGTTATTATTATTTTAATTAAAATTATTTTATTGATGTTTCATCAATTAAATAATTTATGCATCATCATTGTATAAGCCTTTAATATAATTATTTATTTTTGGAAAATTAAAAATAAATAACCATGATAAATAAATAAAAAATTATATTTCAAATGAGTATTTATAGTCGAATTTATCTTCTGTATAATCATATATTTAAAATAATATTTTTATTAAAATATGAGCAAGACATCTTTAAATTTTCTTTAAATAAAATATATTAAATGTTCTAATCTCATCCAAGTGGCTACCCAAGGATACCATTGATACCCAAGGATCATTTAGTTTGAAACAAACTAATAAAATGATATTAGTACATGTGTTAGGGTAATTTTAGGATATTTTGTTTATCCTTAATTACCCGATTAACCTTTTTACCGTAATAAAAAAATTACTAAAGTTACTATTTATATTGAACAAAAAAAGGGATCTATTTACGTAATTTGGACCTACTTATTCCAATTATGAAATAAATTTTTCAAAATTCAATAAATATATTTCTTAGTAATTAATTTAAAATTAATCTCGTTACTGGAATGAGAAAATGAGTTTTAAAAGTTAAAACATCCAAAAGATTGAAATGTTTTTACATCTAAAGACAGTGTAAAATTATTTAAATGACATAAATTATATTAAATGATAAAAATATAATATATTTATTATTTAAATCTTTTAAAATATATAATTAAACAATATAAATAAATTTTTTGAAAAATTAGTTTTCAATTAAAATGCATTGTTTTTTACTATTCATCAAAACATGAAACTTATTATAAAAATAACAAAAATTGAACTAAATTAAATTTTGAAAATACTATTTCAAATAAGAAGTTTATTTTTTCAAATATAATACAAAATAATTTTGATAAATATATTTAAAATTGGTGCGCTATTAAAAGGTGACAAAACTACATTTTTTTTAAAAATACTTCTTTCATCAGAAAAATTGAATTTGTTATTATATCATGTCAAAAAACATATAATATGATTTCTAAACATTATATTGAATATATATTTCATATATATTTCATTAAAAAAATCCATCAAGAATGATTTTATTATTTTATAAAGTCACTTATTTACATTTAAATAGTTTTTTATAAAAAAATTCCTTTTATTTAAAAAGGGTTTTATTTTCATTTATAATTAATTTACTACCAAATAATTAATTATATATACATTTTTAAAGAATATTTTTTATAATTCAGTTAATAGCATTCATAATCACCATTATAATGGCTAGTTTATAAGGAAACATAATAATATTTAGTTATTCTCTTAAACTCGGTCTTGTGTGAAATGAAATATATCAAAATAACTCAAACTTTTGTGTATCACAAGACAAGAATAGTGTTATGTATATTGAAAGATAAGACATTTTTGTCTATATTGTAATATTATCTTGGTGTAGCTTACAACACAAGCCATCAAATAAATTAAAAAATATATCTCATGAAAAACTCTGGGAATAACATTTTAACCCCAGTAAAATGAATTTCTCCCTCATAATTTATCTGGGTTATCAAAGGATTAATAATTGAAAGTTTCTTTCAAGGAAAACCACATAATAAAAATTCAAAATAAAACTTCATTTTAAAAAGTAATGTTAGAATAATAACAGTTACCCAATGTAATTCATAACTAGGTTTCTATGTAGGAGAACATAGGAGAATATTTGTACATGAAGTAAAATCTTAAATAATAATATGGATTGATAAGGATCACTAATAACAAAAGTGGGTGATCCATATAAAGTTAACAATAAAAAAACATATATTGAAGTTGTAAGAAAGGGGTCATTGATATCATCAAAATGATGATAACATGACAACCTTTTTACATCATGATATTTTTTCTAATGTTAATGAATTTTCATGAGAAGACAATCTTACTTGATTTCTTAACCATATCACCATTTCAATTCCTTGATCAATTTCCACTTCATATCTTATTCCACAAAATAAATTTGTATTTGGAATTACTGAAATACTAATAGATAATGAGACCCATACATATATTGATAATTCACCACATCAGTATTTACAATAAAAAGTTTAGCACAAGTTATCAAATATTAAAAAAACCAACTATGGTGTGGTGATAATTTATTCCCACAAAGTTCATTAAAATTTTATCTTAAACATTCCCAAAATGGATAACCTTGAAATCCTTCTAAGAGATAAAAATTCAAAAACTTAGAAAGAGGTGCACTAAATCAGTTTAAAATTTATCCCCCATATATCATAAATCAAATCTTTCTGGTCACATTCCCAATATATAAATGCCTTCATCATTTATTCTCTTAAAACATGATAATAACCCGAATAACCATAAATAATTATTGAAAAAATTTATGTTTCCTATTCCAATGTTTATTTTATGTATTCCTTAATTCCAAAAAGTTGTAAAATTAATCCATCATTGCATAACCCACAAGTTAAGAAATCCTTAACTAATATTGTCCAATTAATCATATTCAACATATCTTTATCCAAGGTAAACATAATATTCTTCACATGTTGAATATATTATGGGTTACCTTCCATTAATCAAAATATTACATTTCCCTTAAATCACTTTTATAAGTCTTTATCACCATTCAACATATCCTTTTCAATACTTAATGAAAAACTAAAATTGAAAATACTTATACATAATCCATGAACTCCAAAACATATACACTTCAATCATACAACATTATAATTATCCCATTACTCAAGATTCATTATTTTATTCATTATAAGAATATTAAACAAAAATAATGTATTATGGTTCCTCAACCATAATCTAATTATGCTTCTTACATTTAAGGTAAAAATATGGTTTGATCATCTGATACCTTTCATATTTCATTTGAAGTATCTTTATCCTCAGTTTTATAACTAATACTCATACCACCTTCATTGTTACCTTCATGATATTTCCACTTAGGGAATATAACACCCATGATTTCCATATCTGAAACATTCAATGTTAACTATGTTCTATTTAGTTCCAACTACTGACTAAGGCTAAAAAGCAATGTGAGAGAAATACTTATCATAGGTGAAGAAAACATAATTAAGTAAAATTACTTATATTATTTAAATCTATGATATCTTAGGTTTAATCAAAGGTTATTCATGATCATTATAAAAATTTTAGTATTATAACCTATAATTAGACTTCTTCTTATCACATCCAAAGAAATATCTTTAGAAATATCTTTAGGGATCTGACTAATGTTTCAGTATCCTATAATCAAAAGGTTATCAAAACCTTCTCTTTGATACCAACTCTAACAACCCAAGATTTACGTACATGAATATTAAATTACATTTGTGGAATAATTAATACATTACACAAACAGATGCACAAAGATTGTATTAGTTTAGATTCTCATTAAGGGTAAAAAATAAAAATATCAAACAAAACATGAACATAAGAATGTAAAAACATGAACATAACTTTTTAAAATCAGACCACATATAAAATATACAAAAATATTGATCCATGAAATAAATCTTGGAAGTTTATAAGGAATAAATCATAAAGGAACACGAGCCATGATAAAATTGAATTGGTATAAAACATGGAATTGTGGAAAACACATAAGCATAGAAAATCATTTCCATATTTTCCAAGGCTTATTTTCTATAACATAATAGTAGACATAGTACTTTTCTGAACTGATTTCACTTCTCATTCTATATTTTTATTACTAAACCAAGTTTACTTATCATTACATCCCTATATTATTGAACTGAGATAATTTCCCCTTCCATCCCTATATTACTGAACTGAGATCATTTCCTATTCTAATCCTATCTATCTCATGAGATTTAAATATTTTCCTAATGTATTATAGGGAGATATATCTCCCACCATTCACAGAATGAAGACCATACATATATGTTCCACACAAACATAAATCATTCATCATATTATAACCCAAGGAATAAAATGGGTTTCTTAAACATCATTACATCATTAAAAAATCCCGGTAAAACAAATGGATTTAATAAATAGTATTTTGCTATAAAAAATATAAAATAATTGGAATATTAGGGATAATATCCTTTATTAAAATGTCCCCATTAAATCAATTATAGCATCAAATAATGTAATATTATATGGAAGATAATTTTGATAGAACACTTTCAAATAATTTTTGAGGAAAATATCCTTTATTCTTAGAAAATGTTTTCTTTTTTTAAAAGGCCACAGAATTTTAATGGAAAATAATTTATTTGAAAATGACATTGTAATATTGTGAGGGAAGATTCAAGAAAATAAAGTTTTATGAAATCATAAAATTTCATTTATTCCATATAAGTTTAAAGAAAACATTATTCGCATACTTTTTCCAGAAAATTCAAAAATTAACACATTTGGAAAATGAATGAATTATTCCTTTAAAACTATGTATTAAAAGGTAAAAATGAATTTAAATAACCATAAGAGAAGAATAAAACATTTTATGATTTTTTTTAGAAATCAAGGGCATATATGATAAATATTCCTCTATAGAGACATAAAATGAGACAATTCTAGATATCGAGGAGATTGTGAAATAAATACTCATATTATTATAATCAATAGAATCGTATTCCCCATGAAAGATAGAAAATTATGAAAATAACATATTTTTCAGGATAACAATCATAAAATAAATTCATGGGAATTATATACACCATATAGAAAAACAAGTCGTGTATAAGATATGTGTCTCACAAAAATAAGGGTGAGACAAAAATAATCACATACATTAGGTCCAATTCCCTTGGTACGTATCTGATCCCCATTTATAATGGTTTAAATAATTTCATTAACTTATTATAGAACCATATTTATATTTTTGATACTAAATAGGATCATCTTATCACCCATTTTTTAATAAAATTTCATTATTACTCATCTTTTAGGTATTAACTACTTCATTTTCTCATGCATGTTTTTTCATACATGTTATGGATATTCTTCTTTGGTTATAGTTATATCATTTATATAATTATATTAATGTAATATATGTCATATTTACTCATTCTATACCATCCAACATCATATTTTTATTCAAGTAAAAGAGGTACAATGAAATAAGGAGAAAACCAGGGCTTAAGGAGGCCTAAAGTAATTAAAACTGAGGGCATCCCCTCAGATCAAATTAACCCCCTCAGGGTTTAATTAATTGATGTTAAGGAGGCATGTGATATTGGATCCATTATTTTCCAATGAAGAAAGTTGGTCTGCCACCTTATTACCATCTCTCCATGTGTGGGCCACATGAATGCTATTGTTGATGAGGGCTAAACATTTCATGATAGTGTAAGATATCAACTAAGGGTTGGAGCCTTTTCTATTCAAGGATTCAATTAAGATAAAAGATTCAGTATCAAATTGAGTGATATCAAGATTCTCTTAGTTTCATAAAGTTAACTCAGTGACAATTTATTTGGCCTCATCCTAGCGAATCACCATTACCATAAAATGTAGTGAGGGATAAACCGACACTCCCCTAGGTGTCACATACCACTCCCCCTCCTCTCAAGTTTCCCAATATGTAGGACCCATCCGTATTCATCTTATATCCTATGTCGGTTAGGTGACAACATACTCATTTTCCCTATGGTTTTTTGATGAAGGGTTGAACCAAAGAGGTTCTAACTTGCAGCAATCACAACGATAGAGCTTATCACCAGTTGTTGATGAGAGGGACCATTTCCACCAGAAGGTTCTTAATTCCCACAATGATGGACCGAACTGTGGGAAGGGATCCTTCATACCTAGCCGGGTTTCTAGCCTACCATATGCAACAACATCCAACACCAAGAACCGTGGACCTCTTCATCCTCTCTATACCCAAATAATTCATCCCATGGAACCATATCTCCAAGAATTAAGAATTATAATGATAATGGGAGGAGAAAATATTAAGGTCACTGAAGAATGTCTATACAATGTTATCCCATTCACCTTTGAAAAGAGGTGGTTTATTCTTTCCTCCCACTGGTTTCTACAGTAATGGAATTTGGATACCATGTTGATGGACACCATTGTTATGTTATCATACATAGGTAATGCATGATTCCTCATTCTCCAGGTGAGAAAGTTATATTTTGATGGTATCCTATTGGACCAAACTGTGCCATTCCAATTGTCCTGATGATCCTACAAGGAAGAGATCCTTTAGATGTCCCTGGTAGTGAATGTCCCTAAGGTAGAAGGAGTGAACAAACACTTATCTGGTTCTAAGTTGGTGACAGTTGAATCAAATATATCCTACTGTTCTTCATCTTAGAACTCCCTGATAAATAGTGGATATAGGCTCACTTCCTTAAAAGTGATCGTTGGAATAGGGAATCCCAAGAATCCAATAACAGAGCCTACCCAACTGTGGTACTTGAAAAGGATATCACATTACCCAAATATCCATTGATATTTCTATTCAAGGATATGGATGATTGGCTAAATCATGGACCAGAAGGGAGATGCTTGGCCACTAACAGCTTTCACATTTCCTGCATAGTTGTGGGACATGATCTTTCCTCAAGTATTCAGTCTTCAATAATTTCCCACATGATCTTAGCATGAATATAGTGGAGCATGTCATTGAGACTCCTCACATTACTCCCCCCATTATGGATGGGCCATTCCTTCTAATCCCATGATACCTAGTGTCTCTTACCTTCAGAGAGAGTATCCCAAATGAAACTGGCTAGAATCTTGTTGATGGTGTTAATGACTCCTTTCAGCACATTAGTGGAAGCTAGAGCATGGATGGGTTTGGACAATAGGATGTTATTAACCAATGAAATATGGAACCCGTTTGATAATAAGAGGTTCTTCTAGTTAATAATGCATCCCTTGATATTTCTCACAGTATGATCAAAGTCTTGAATTTTAATCCTTCAAGAGGATATTGGAGATGGTAATCCATACGTATGCATGCGCGGTGATTTTGTTTTTCATAGGATGGATAGAAGGTAGAATATGGTCGTAACATAATCATACTAACATATCATAATATAAGTGATACTAGAGTTATTATTTTAGAATAGGGAAAACTCTTGAAGAGGATGTGGAAGAGGAAATAATTTTGAATGAATTGGTATAGGAGATTGCCTCTTCTTCCGTGAGCCCCTTCTAGATCTCCTATTAATAGCACTAAAGTTGGTATTTTGAAAATAAAATCACCTCTAGAATGAAGCTAGTGAAGTTTATATTGGAATTATCTAGGGTATAACTGATATTTAAGTATCAATGTGAAGTGACTAAGTGGGGGAGGATATTCCATTTTATAATTGAGGTGAGGGACAATTTTGAAATCTCTAAAAATATTAATTTATAATAAAATAAATCCAAATAAAAAAAACTTGAAAATGTTATATTTTCTAATATTAAATGAGATACAGTTTTAATCTCATAAATAAATAAATTTTAGAAAAGTTTTTTTATTAAATTTAACCTTATCATTTTAATTAACCCTTACTTATTCTATTTTAATTTTAACTAAGGCAACAAATAGGTCAACATTAAAAGAGTGTAATTGTTAATAATTTTATATCAATTAGACCAAAAATGAAACATATATAATATTTTATAAAATAAAATAATTATTTTATATTTTTAAAAATATTTTACAATTTTTAAATAATTTAATGAAACAGTATTTCGAAACAATATCAGCAATTTCAATTTTGACACTATTCATTTATTGGATTTTTAAAAATATATAGATAATATTTTTACCTAGAATAAAATATTTTATTATATCATTAAGTGTCCAAGATCCGCTATAAAATTATTTTGATACATTAATTATCCAAAATTATTTTTATTTAAATATTTTTAATAATATTTATTTGATATTTCCATTAATGAAATAATTACCTCATCATTTTTGTGTATTATTTGATATACATATTTGTTGGCTAAAAATGAAAAATAAAATATGATGAAGAAAATATATCTTCTAGTTTTCATAGTATTTTTTATAATATAATATATCTTTTGTAAAATCCTATATTAAAAATGTTATATTTATTAAAACATGAATGTGACAAATTTGACATCACTTTAAATAAAATATTATAAGTGTCGTAATCTTTTCTATATGGCTCAAAGTGGTCAATAACTAGACCCTTGGATGATTATGGTATATATATACTTTACTAATCAGATTTTTTCATGAGTTTTTTTCTTTTAATGGTTAATATTATTCTAATTAAAATTAATTTATTGATTTTTTATTTATTAAAAAATTTATGCATCATCATTTTATAAGACTTTAAGGTAATTATTTATTTACTAAACATTAAAAATAAATTACCATGATAAATAAAAATATTTTTTTTTAATTTATTATTTATAGTGTAATTTATCTTATGTATTACCACATGTTAAAAATAATATATTTATTAAAATTTGAGTAAAACATCATTAAATTTTCTTTAAATAAAATATATTAAATTTCATAATCTCATTCTAGTGGCCTCCAAAGGATACCATTTTGACCCAAGGATGATTTAGGTCAAAAAGAAAAAACTCATCCAATGATATTAGTATACGTGTTAGGGTAATTTTATAATATTATTTTTAACTTTAATTACCCAATTTACCTTTTTACTCTATTAACAAAAATTACTAAAGTTACTATACATAATTACAAAAAAAAAGGAAACTATGTAAATAATTTATAAAAAATAATTAAAATTATAGAATCTATTTTACAAAATTCAAAACATATTTATTTCAGTAATTAATTTAAACATAATTCCATTGTCAGGATGACAAAACGAGTTTCAAAAGTTAAACATGCAAAAGATTTAAAATATTTTACATCTAAATTCAATGTAAAATTAATGACAATGACCTAAATTATATTAAATAATAAAAATATAATCTATTTATACTTTAAAATAATTCAAATATATAATTTAATACTCTAAATAAATTTGAAAAAAGATAGTTTTCAATTAAAATGCATTATTTTTTTACTATTAATCCGAATGTGAAACTTATCAAAAAAATACCAAAAATTCAACCAAACTAAATATTGAGACTAAAAAATAAAATAAGATGTTTATTTTGTAAAATAGAGTATAAAAATGTTTCAAAAACTAGATTTAAAATCCGTGTGCCATCAAAAGGCGACAAAACTATATTTTTGGAAAAATACTTATTTTATACAAAAAATTGAATTTTTTCTTTTATCGTGTCTAGAAAACATATAATATGAATTCTAAACCTTATATTGAATATATATTACATATATATTTCATTAATAAAATCCATCATGGGTGATTTTATTATTGTATAAACTCACTTATTTGAATTTAAATACTTTTTCAGAAAAAAACATTTTCTTTTATTTAAAAAGGGTTTTATTTTCATTTATAATTATTTGTCCACCAAAGAATTAAATATATATACATGTGTAAATGATATTTTCATAATTCATTTAATACTATTCACACTCGCCATTATAATGGCTAGGTTATAAGGTAACTTAATAATATTTATTTTTTCTCTTAAACTTGGCCTTGTATGAAATGAAATATATCAAAATAAATCAAACTTGTGTATAAAACAAGAAAATAATAGTGTTTCATATACCTAAATATAAGACAGGGTTGTATGTAGTTAAAATTATCTTAGTGTAAAATAAATCTCAATACATTAAATAAATTAAAAAATATATCTTATAAAAATATTGGGGTGTTACATGATGGGTCTGGTATATACTTTTGCAGAAGAAATACATGGAACACATCATGTACTTGGGAGTGTTTGGAAAGGAGTGTTAATAAATATGGTGATTACAATATCAAGGTTCTTTATGAGACCAATATACATTGGAATCAACTTACATTTCTTTCCAAATATCATTACCCTCTCTTAAGGAGATATAAATTGGAACTCCTCACCAAATTCAAACTCTAGATCTCAGTGGCGATTATCCTCATAACTCATGCAACAAATTTTTTCTGATTTCATATTCCATTGAATGTTTTTAACATTTTTTATCATTTCTTGGGAAAGTTTATATCTTATAATATTCTTTTATCGAATTATTTCCATTATATTGGAGTCCAATAACTCTTCCCATATTGAGCCTCATATGGTTCCATATGAATTCTAGAATTAAAACTATTATAATATGAGAAATATTATAGGGAAAGGTATTGATCCAAACATACTTCAAAATCCACTGAACAATTTATTAACATATTCTCAAGAGTTTAAATGGTTCTTTTAGACTAATATTATATCTAAGGGTGATAAATATTACTAAAATACTGCTTTGTATGCAATGATATCTGAATAATTTTCCAAAACCATGAGAAAATAATATATCTCAATCAAATATGATAGAGGGGTATACTATATATTCTTACCACTTACTTCACATATATATTGGTGAGTTTTTCAAGTAATAAATATTCTTTAAAGGAAATAAAAAAAGTTGTATTTGAAATGTGATCGACTACAACCCAAATATAATTATAAGCATTAGATTTTTAATCAAGTCCTACATTGAAATACAAGGTAATATTTTCCAATTTACATACTATTATAGGGAATTACTCAATCATCCATTTGAAATTTATCATTTAACCTAAATTTATGGCATAAAAATCATTAAGATACATATTTCACAAACTCCCTATTCATGTTATCCTACTAGATATTTTTCTTTATATCGCTATACATATTCATGATTCTTAGATAAATAGAGATAGATGGGGTATGTGAATCATCCAAAAGTTTCATATTTAGGTTTCTTATGAGACACATATATGAGATAAAAACATTATAATTAAATCTATATCAAGTTTGATCTCCAAAATATTTTATACTTATTTATGTAGATCCACCTAAACATTATGGGATTCTTTGATATTCATATGGATGGATGGTTGAGATTTAATTGGGAAAATATAAATTCCCCCCCGCCCTTCCATTAGAAAATCAATATTCATCCTTTAAAAATCCATGACTATTTGTTCCTTTTCAACCTACATCATGGATAAGGTAGCATGATCTTTCTTGATTATATCATCAACCAACATGTTTTCATTCCCATGGTAGTGATGTATTAATACATCACATTATTTGATTAGTTCCAAACATATGATTTGGATAATTCTTAACTCTTTTTAATTAAATATTTATTTCAATATCTTATAGAAAATATATATATCAAACTTCTCTTGATATAGATATCATCTCTGAATATTTAATGCAAATATCACTACCACCATCTCCAAGTCTTGCATCATGTAATTCTCATCATGAGTTTTTTATTTAAGTGAGGCATAAGAAATTACCTTATCAGTATATATTATAAAACATCCCAATCCATTTAATGGATAATCACTATATATTAAAATCCATTCACCAATGCTAGTTAATGTATGTATATGTGCAGTGACAAACCACTTATTTTGTTACTTGAAACTTTCTTCACATTCCTATGTCTAAAGGAACATTAATCCCATCCATGTAATCATGTTTAGTGGATTTTATAACTATGATACATCTCTCAAAAATAATCTATAGTATCTTACTAACTGGATAAAACTACATATATTGGTTACTGTGGCCATTTTAGGCCAATATACAATAACTTCCATATTTTAAGGATCTAGATATATAAACTTTCTTGTGATTTAAATACCCATTAATGATAATTTTTTCATTAATTATTTATAAATTCTAAAATTGGAATAAAGATTATCATTTTATATGGTCTTCAACAGAATCCACCAATGATCCCCATACTATTCCTCAGAGAATGTAAGTACTTAATATAAGGTGTCTATGAGGCTTAGATCCAAGGATCTAGTCAGTAAGGGGTGGAGGTAAAGGTTCATGGTATGGAATTTGTAGGTATGTGTTAGATTATATGGGAAGTGAGAAATAGGTCTAGAGAAGTAATAATGCACACCTCCATCTTCTTTTAGGTGTGGGTAAAGGTGATGGTGGAAGAACATTGGGACCCGATCAAGGGAGGGATGAAAGATGCTTAGTTAAAAAACATTTTCCCAACACCATGCATGAATATAGAAGTCAGTATAGGTAATCAGGGCCAGCGGGTCAGATGGACACCTCCTAATATGGGGTTAAAATTGAATGTTGATGGATCATGTATATAGCATCCCACCTTTTTATCACATAAACTTTCATTACATTTTACAAAACCGAGGATCTTTAAGGTTTAGTGTCTTGGAAACCAGGAACTTAATACATGAAACAAAAAGAACATTCTTCTTAAACACTTGAAAGGCTTCTCCTTATATTCATCCTAGGTTCATTACTGCATCTCATAACCTGGGGACATACATCAAAAGAAAGGGTGAGCAGAAGTCCCAGTAAGGGAAACAAGGGGAAACATTTAACATGTGAACTTGAGATACATCAACAATGTCATGAAAAAGAACTTTAAGGCATGAGAAAGGAATCATGTGTAATATCATAATAAAAATAACATTTTTCATAACTTGAAGATGTGGCTACATCATTTAACATAGAAAATCATGAACATATCACCAAGGTGCATCCCCAAGGTGTCATTTGAAAATTACCAAGGTTATTCACCAAGGTATTGTGAAAATTGTAATCTCTAGTGGTTACATCATTACCCAATGCATCGGAGCACTATCAGGGTGCAACCTTAAATTTGCATTTATTATCATGTGATCCAAATATATCATCATCAAAAATTTCATAAATAACCCATATAGCATAAAATAAATGGGTTTCATTTCATAATCATAACGCTTTAAAACTGCTTTAAAGACATGATCTTTATGTCACTTTAAAACCCACAGAAAAGGAAGGTGGGTCTCTGGTATGTAAATCCCAGAATTTAAAATAGAAAATTTTGGTATATATATGTGAATATCCATTTAGAAGAAAGATCTTTGAGTATTCACTTCATAAAACAAAATAACTTTAGAAAAAGAGAGAGACATTTTGAGACGGAAATTCTGCAGCATAACGGCTATGTTACGAGGTTTTAAAAGACATTAAAAAGAGAGGGGACATGGGTCACCCACTCATAAATGATCCATAAAATAGTAAAGGGACAGAATATGAAGCATATATGAACATGGTAATGAAATTTGAAAGATGTACCATATGAAATTAAGAACATGAAAAGAAGACAAAAAAAAGATTTCTCTTATGAAAATTCGGCAGCCTAACGACGTCACTTAAACTTCAAAAAATGAATTGACGAGATCAAATAGGGTCTCTCATAATGTGAACATAAAATATCAGTATGATAGATATAGAGATCATACCCCAACATAATAAAAAGGAACTTGAAATACTTGACATGAAAGTAGAACTGTAAAACAAGAAGGGTGAAAGAACCACTTAAAAATTCGGCAGCCTAACGGCGCCACTTAAAACTTCAAAATACTGAATTGAAGAGATCAAATTGGGTCTCTCATCATATTATAATAAAAGATAAGTATGATAGATATAGATATCATACCCCAAAATAATAAAAATTAACTTGAAATACTTTACATGAAAGTAGATCTTGAAAATGAGAAGGGTGAAAGAACCCCTTAGAAATTCGGCAGCCTAACGGCGCCACTTAAAATTAAACGAAAATGAATTGATGAGATCAAATAGGGTATCTCATAATATGGTCATAAAAGATCATTATGATAAATTTAGATATCATACCCCAAAATAATAAGGAACTTGAAATACTTTACATGAAAATAGATCTTGAAAAATAAGAAGGGAGAAAGAATCTGTTACAAAAATTTCGGCAGCCTAACGGCGCCACTTAAAACTTCATAAAACGAAATAATGAGAGTAAGAGGGGATCTCTCATTATATGAACATGAAAAGGGAAGTAAGAGGAGTATAAAATAACATCCTTTAACATAAGAACATGGAGCATAAAAGAAATTACATAAAAGAGATTTCTTGAAAAGAAAGAGAGAGGTCAGATCCCTTACCTTAAAACGTAACTCTTAAAACTCAAAGGTTGGTACCTTGAGGGCTTGGGGGCACCTTGGAAGGAATCCTTGGGAGGTAATGAGACCAGAACATCGTTGGGGGGGGAGTATGGAGTCGAAAGGATGAGAGTATTTCTTGGTATTTATAGGGAAAGTTAGGGGATAGGGCATTAATGGCCAAGGGACACCTCAAAAGTGCTTTTCTCAAAATCATGTGCTCTCCCATGGCATTTACCATGGAGTTAGGACACATGGGGCCCCCAATACAATAATTCATCACCTTTGTCTAGAAAACCCTTAGAATATCTCATGACATCATCATGACACAGTTATGATGTCATTAAACATACCGAAACCCTAAAACTGTATTTTTACTATTCACTGAAAATTCAACTTTCTCAGACAAATCCCAAAATTTCACCTTAAACAAATATCAATGCTCTAATTTCAAAAATTAACTCCATTTTATAAAAAAAAATTTAATATTTTTAATTTGTTTTTTAAATAAATACACTATTCACTGAAAATTCATTTTTTTCAGAAAAATCCCCAAAAATTACCTTAACATAATATCGATGCTCTGAGTTCAAAAATTAAATCCATTTTATAAAAATAATTTTCTAAATATTTTTAATTTAATTTTTAATTAAAAAACACTATTCACGTGAAAAAAACTAATACTTGAATAATAATTTATGAAACCGTTATTTAACCATTTTATTGAATCACATTACTTAATCAAGGTGCCTAGATTATATTAATACTTTCATTAAGTGAGATTACTAATCCATTTGGTCACATTACTAATCCTAAGCATAAAATCACTATTCATAATTTACTATTCATCAAAAATCAAGTTAATCTTATTAGACTCTAAATTTTGTACTGAACATAATTGTAGAAGACCATTTTTTGAAAATCATTACACATTTTTAATTATTTAAGGTTTACATAAACATTTTTAAAATATCCATTTTCTAAAATTCATCAAAAATATGCATACTATATTTATCCGATCATTTGAAAATTCATAAACTTCATCATAAGAAGAAATGCCAAAAAAAATTTAAAACCAAGGATTACACAAGGCAGCTACGGTCTCCTTACATAGCCCCTTATCACACCAGCATAGGACCGAAGTGTAAGGTGTGCTAAGGTGAGAGAATCCGAGGGAGGCTTGGCCAACATCGCACGAGTAGTAATTTCTATCAGTTTGAACTTCTCGTGAAGGCGCTCCCGTTCTAGCTTTACATGATGAAGTTCAGCTTGGGTTTGGTCCAGAGCAAAGCCCAGTGGTGCTACCTCCTTCCCAAGTTCTGTTAGATGGGATTCGATCGGTCCAAGACTACTGGGTGAGGCCATCAAATCTTGTTTCTATATTAATTAACCAAGATTACTTGTATTTAGAGTCAAAAATCGAAACGTTTAGTTTCCAGCGTTCATATTGACCAATGGTCATATAACAGTCAAAACCCAATGGTCTCACTTTAATTATACTCATGTTATCAAATGAAACAGTTTTGTTGAGTATATAAAAAAAATAGAATAACACAAAAAATTATGAAACAAGATTTATTCAAAATTTCGGGTCGTTACAATCTTCCCCCCTTAAAAAATTGTGCCCTCGCAATTTTTAAAATTGGGTTTTGAAATTTCATTGAAAGTCCCACATCGGAAAAGGAGTTAGTAAAACTATTACTTTAAAAGAAAGAAAGGGAAGTACAAATGTCACCTGAGTTAACCCACACTAGGATTCCATGTAGGAAAACATGGACATGGAAGAAAAGAAAAGGGTGAAGTTCTGAGGGAGAGTGATAGAGAACATGATTAGGAGAAAGTTAACCATAAGAAAATCCCAAACTTATGATGTGTGTAAACGGTCTTTGATTACCTAGTAGGAAACATAAACCAACAACGTTTTTGTTTTACGTTCCTTTTCATAATTTTGAGGAATTCATTTACTACATAGAAAATATACCTTCCTTTATATAGAGTTTCATCCTTTAATAAGTTTCTACCCAAAACTAATATTTTCTCCAAACGATGAGAATTCAAAAAAAACTTTGTCTCATCAAAACACAAGAATCATCTTCTAGAGAATCACATAATCCACAAAAGATTAATTATCTATTTCTTCTATCTTTAAACATTATCCCAAAAATAGAAAGGGTAAGGTAAAACAACTCTTCAAAAAGAAATAATCCCATAGGAATAGAAAATACTTTTAAATCTTCAAAGTTCCATGGAACTACCCAAAGTTCATCATAGACCATTCCATAAATAACGGTCCTTAAAATTCCTCAAAATAAACCAAACTAAGATTGAAACCCAAATACAAGAGGGATTTGATAACATAGTCTTCCAAAATAAACTTCATTGTTCATCTCCAAACAACATCAACCACTCCTAACATCTTATAACAAAAGTAGCTAACCTAAACATATTTTACCCAAGATAGGTTAATCATTTCCATAAGTAACCTAAATTACTATAAGTCCACCTTAAGTTCACCGATTCTTCAAAATATAAGTCAACCTTACTCCTCAATGAAAATACCATAGTAATATATTTACCTCAATCATATAGGGTCCCCAAAATAGTGAACGTCTTCCAAAATAATCATCATCTTTTAATCCCCTGATCATCTCTATCATATTAATATGGAAATCTTCGCATTTCCTATCACATTGGTTGTTGGGACATGTTCTTCCATTTCCCACCATTAACTAAGAAGAGAAAGTATAATTAGGGGCTTAAATACTTATCCAATAATCATGAAAAATAACTTAAAGCATATAAGGATAACTTGTAGAGGAAAAGTATACCCTAACTTGTGATCCCCTAGGTTTCAAACTAGGTTATCCATGATCATATATTATTATGTAAATATTTATTTTATTTTATCTTTGTTCCTTTAATAATGGTTCATACTAAGATTATGAATTTACCAAAGCATATCCCCTAGGAGTGTCGTAACCAAGAGTGCAGCAAGGCCTGTTGTCGCGTACCAGTTCCCGTTCGAGTATAGCTCAAAGCGGTGTTTTCGGGTTTTACCCCTATGTACATTTGTGCCAGAGCCACCTCTACCTGCTCATATCCAGACATGGATGCATTTGCTTGGCAACCCATTACTCAATACTCACCAAAATACCAGGAAGATATCCTATATATAAACTTTTCTATAGGCTTCTTCCTAAAGTTTTCATATCCTAATTTCCACAAATAACTAAACCATCCTTTGATACCAACTATAGCGTCCCGCCTTTTTATCACATAAACTTTCATTACATTTTACAAAACCAAGGATCTTTAAGGTTTAGTGTCTTGGAAACCAGGAACTTAATACATGAAAAAAAAAGAACATTCTTCTTAAACACTTGAAAGGATTCTCCTTAAGTTCATCCTAGGTTCATTACTGCATCTTATAACCTGGGGACATACATCAAAAGAAAGGGTGAGCAGAAGGCCCAGTAAGGGAAACAAGGGGAAACATTTAACATGTGAACTTGAGATACATCAACAATGTCATGAAAAAGAACTTTAAGGCATGATAAAGGAATCATGTGGCATATCATAATAAAAATAACATTTTTCATAACTTGAAGATGTGGCTACATCATTTAAAATAAAAAATCATGAACATATCACCAAGGTCCATCCCCAAGGTGTCATTTGAAAATTACCAAGGTTATTCACCAAGGTATCGTGAAAATTGTAATCTCTAGTGGTTACATCATTACCCAATACATCGGAGCACTATCAGGGAGAACCCTTAAATTTTCCTTTATTATCATGTGAGCCACATATATAATCATCAAAAATTTCATAAATAACCCATATATCATAAAATAAATGGGTTTCATTTCATAATCATAACGTTTTAAAACTGCTTTAAAGACATGATCTTTATGTCACTTTAAAACCCACAGAAAAGGAAGGTGGGTCTCTGGTATGTAAATCCCAGAATTTAAAATAGAACATTTTGGTATATATATGTGAATACCCCTTTAGAAGAAAGATCTTTGAGTATTCACTTCATAAAACAAAAGAACTTTAGAAAAAGAGAGAGACATTTTGAGACGGAAATTCTGCAGCATAACGGCTATGTTACGAGGTTTTAAAAGACATTAAAAAGAGAGGGGACATGGGTCACCCACTCATAAATGATCCATAAAACAGTAGAGGGATAGAATATGAAGGATATATGAACATGGTAATGAAATTTGAAAGATTTACCATATTAAATGAAGAACATGAAAGGAAGACAAAAATAAGATTTCTCTTATGAAAATTCGGCAGCCTAACGACGTCACTTAAACTTCAAAAAATGAATTGATGAGATCAAATAGGGTCTCTAATCATGTGAACATAAAATATCAGTATGATATATATAGATATAATACCCCAACATAATAAAAAGGAACTTGAAATACTTGACATGAAAGTAGAACTTCAAAATGAGAAGGGTGAAAGAACCACTAAAAAATTCGGCAGCCTAACGGCACCACTTAAAACTTCAAAATACTGAATTGAAGAGATAAAATGGGGTCTCTCATCATATGATCATAAAATATCAGTATGATAGATATATAGATCATACCCCAAAATAACAAAAAGTAACTTGAAATACTTGACATGAAAGTAGATCTTGAAAACGAGAAGGGTGAAAGAACCCCTTAGAAATTCGGCAGCCTAACGGCGCCACTTAAACTTCAACGAAAATGAATTGATGAGATAAAATAGGGTCTCTCATCATATGATCATAAAATATCATTATGATAAATTTAGAGATCATACCCCAAAATAATAAGTAACTTGAAATACTTTACATGAAAATAGATCTTGAAAAATGAGAAGGGAGAAAGAATCTGTTACAAAAATTTCAGCAGCCTAATGGCGCCACTTAAAACTTCATAAAACGAAATAATGAGAGTAAGAGGGGATATCTCATTATATAAAAATGAAAAGGGCAGTAAGAGGAGTATAAAATAACATCCTTTAACATAAGAACATGGAGCATAAAAGAAATTACATAAAAGAGATTTCTTGAAAAGAAAGAGAGAGGTCGGATCCCTTACCTTAAAACGTAACTCTTAAAACTCAAAGGTTGGGACCTTGAGGGCTTGGGGGCACCTTGGGAGGACTCCTTGGGAGGTAATGAGACCATAAATTTGTTGGGGGAGAGTAGGGAGTCGAAAGGATGAGAGTATTGCTTGGTATTTATAGGGAAAGTTAGGGGACAGGGCATTAATGGCCAAAGGACACCTCAAAAGTGCTTTTCTCAAAACCATGTGCTCTCCCATGGAATTTAGCATGGAGTTAGGCCACATGGGGCCCCCAATACAATAATTCATCACGTTTGGCCGGAAAACCCTTAAAATATCTCATGACATCATCATGACACATTTATGATGTCATTAAACATACTGAAACCCTAAAACTGTATTTTACTATTCACTGAAAATTCAACTTTCTCAGAAAAATCCCAAAAATTTCACCTTAACCAAATATCAATGCTCTGATTTCAAAAATGAACTCCATTTTATAAAAATAATTTTCTAAATATTTTTAATTTATTTTTAAAATAAATACCCTATTCACTGAAAGTTCATTTTTTTCAGAAAAATCCCCAAAAATTACCTTAACATAATATCGATGCTTTGAGTTCAAAAATGAAATCGGTTTTATAAAAATAATTTTCTAAATATTTTTAATTTAATTATTAATTAAAAAACACTATTCACCTGAAAAAAACTAATACTTGAATAATAATTTATGAAATCGTTATTTAACCATTTTATTGAATCACATTACTTAATCAAGGTGCCTAGATTATATTAATACTTTCATTAAGTGAGATTACTAATCCATTTGGTCACATTACTAATACTAAGCATAAAATCACTATTCATAATTTACTATTCATCAAAAATCAAGTTGATCTTATTAGACTCTAAATTTTGTACTGAACATAATTGTAGAAGACCATTTTTCGAAAATCATTACACATTTTTAATTATTTAAGGTTTACATAAACATTTTTAAAATATCCATTTTCTGAAATTCATCAAAAATATTCATACTATATTTATCCGGTCATTTGAAAATTCATAAACTTCATCATAAGAAGAAATTCCAATTTTTATTTAAAACCAAGGATTACACAAGGCAGCTACGGTCTCCTTACATAGCCCCTTATCACACCAGCATAGGACCGAAGTGTAAGGTGTGATAAGGTGAGAGAATCCGAGGGAGGCTCGGCCAACATCGCATGAGTAGTAATTTCTATCAGTTTGAACTTCTCGCGAAGGCGCTCCCGTTCTAGCTTCACACGATGAAGTTCAGCTTGGGTTTGGTCTAGAGCAAAGCCTAGTGGTGCTACCTCCTTCCCAAGTTCTGTTAGATGGGCTTCGATCGGTCCAAGACTACTGGGTGAGGCCATCGAATCTTCTTTCTATATTAATTAACCAAGATTACTTGTATTTAGAGTCAAAAATCGAAACGTTTAGTTTCCAACGGTCATATTGACCAATGGTCATATAACAGTCAAAACCCAACGGTCTCATTTTAATTATACTCATGTTATCAAATGAAATAGTTTTGTTGAGTATATAAAAAAAATAGAATAACACACAAAATTATGAAACAAGATTTATTCAAAATTTTGGGTCGTTACAATGTATTTATGGGGTGATGATAGGGGTGGTCCAGTTATAGATAATAGGGTTTCAGTGATTATGGGATTCAATTCCTTTTTGTTCCATGTAATTCCATTGGAAGCAAAGAAAGATCCATTGAAATAGGTCTTATGATATGCATGAGTTACCATATTCAGATTGTGTAAGTTGAGTTTTATTTATTTATTTTTTTGTTAGGTTACTTAAAAATAAGTATAATTTTCCCTGGGTGTTGGAATATTATATTAGGAACTAAATAATTTTCATTAACCAAGGAATTTCTATTAGCTATACTTGGGGGGGGAAGGGAATTATATAGATGATGTTTTATCCAACAAAGGGAGGCTAGGAGCGAGATGGATTAATATACCTATTTGAGATCCTTACCTAATTATCTTAAGCTTATTATTAGGGGTGATTCCCATATTCTACATAATTTAAATCCCACATGAGTTGGAGAACCTGTGAATGCTTATATGTATTTCCTTTAATAAAAAGATAAATTTTATTCAGCTATTATATTCATGATTATGGATAGGGGAATTAGTAGTCATAAAAAGAATCACTATAAATTAATCAGGTTTATACCTTGTTTGAAAATTTATTTTAGAAATATCCTCATTGTTTAAGTTTAATTGATGTTATCCTAGATGAGGGTCAATATTCATGAAATTTTCATCTCTTTAAGTTAAACAAACATATAATCAATACATGGTGTATGATAGTTTTTTGTTCATGATTTTATTAAACTCATGATAATAAATTAAATGATGCATTGATCCAATATTATTTCGAAAATATAAGACATGTGATCCCCATAGAGACGTACTAGGGTGTATAAAACTCATGTCAATATTCTCTTGTTTCCTCTTTTGAATTCTTCCGATTCAATATGGGACATTATTTAATGAATCTTTGAGATAGACATGGATACTGGTATGAGTTCAATGAAACACTCAACCTAAATCTTTGGGGGAATACCAAGAGTTTCATCCCAAAACATATCATTATATTCCCATTGAATAGGAATATTACAAATTCTAACATCCTCCCCAAAAATTTCAGTTAGAATACCCTCATTGTTGGGTATCATGACCCAAATAATTAAATTTGATTCTAAAGTGAGTACATTCTCATACTCATGTTGATATTTGATAACATGATGATTTAGGATATGAAATAACATTTCATTATCCAAATAACTGATATATTCTATATTTATGGAAAGATAATCCATACCCAATATTATATCAAATTCAACCAGGGGAATAAGAACTAGATCATTATGAAATATCATCCCCCAAAATTCTTTCAAAGATGATTTATATATCATTTATAGGACCATCATTACATGTGGGGGTTTCATTGATATTTAAATATCTAAAAATTAGGGTGGTGGATCAATTTTCACAGTAAACAGTCAGGAAATGAAAGAATGATAAAAACCAGAATCATATAAGGAATTCATAGCTCTAGAGTGGAGAATGATTTTACCTTTCATCACTTAATTATTTTTTTCACTTAAGTAGCATTGATAATAAACTATATTCCTTTATCCCTTGGTTTATGATGTTTCTAGGTCATATTATCTCCATTATCTCATGCTCTATGGTATTGATTTTCCAAATTATAAAAATTCTTTCATTTAAAGAATTGATGTTTGATTGGTGCATTAGCTAGGACATTCTTTTCCTCTATCATATTGGTTGGACTCTTCACTCATTTCTGATAGTCATTATCTTTGTGTAAAATACCCCAAAACATGAAACAATTCCTTATTCATTTATGGAAATTATCTAGGCAATTAATTCAATATTTTTTCACTTAAAGGTAATTAGACATTTCCCACCCAAGTGACTTATCAGTTGAGTTTCCATGATATTATACATTACTTTTTATCTCACCTGAATAATGGGAGTCTCTATTTTTTTTCTCCACTTTCAGGGAACATTAAACAATATCTTCATAACTTCAAAAATTTCTTAGGGATAATTATTTCTAAATAATTAGATTTAAGACAATAAAAAATGATCAATTTTACTCTCAAGATCAAAGATAAAACAAGAGGATTACCTTATAATTATCATGGAATTTTCTTCTTATGTTCCATATAAATTCATTCCACTTTTTTTTATATACAAATAATTCTCTCTCCATATTTATGCAAATATAATAATTAAAATACTTAGTAAAGAATAATTTTTCTTGAACTCCTCCCATTCCATACAGTTTACTTCACCCATTTATATTGTATTCTTAATAATATTCCCATATTTCTCAACCTCACACTCAAAATGAAAAATGAACTGGAAACCATTTTCATATCCTAGGAACTTGAGAAAAAAATTCTACTAATTTGAACCATTTATTTTAAATAAGTGGATTTGAAGATCTATTAAAGGAGGGTGGACATTTCCATATAAAATAATTGATTGTAGATAACTTATTACTTGGTGAATTTGGGGTCCGAATAAGGTTTTCATTATTGTTTATTGCTTGAGAGAGTTTATCGAGAATAACTATAAGATTTCATACTAATAATTCCATCGAGTTTGGTTTCTAATTGGGACAATAATCACATTTCCATTAATACCCATTGTAAACCCCTTTTCTCATTTCCCCATTCATTTAATAAAAAAATAAATGTTAAGGATATGAATACTTATTCTAAAAAAGAAAAATATTAACATAATATGGATAATTTATAAATGAAATATGTACCCTAACTTAAAAATTTCTAGGCTTCATTCTAGGTTATTCACTATTTATTTCTTAGTCGATTCTCTAACAATACAATAAAAAATATACTCAAATCCTTCATAGTTGTTCATAAAGAGAATGTTAACCACCAAAAAATGTTCCATGAGAGTGTCTAAGAAGGTTTATAGTATGTTAATTTTTTCATCCACCATTTGTTGATTGAGTGAATACCAAATATGACCCTTTTAGGGTTATTACCCATAGGTACATTTATAATAGATCATATAGACAGTTGTTTGTATCTAAATAAGGATGTCATTACTAGGAAACAACACCATATATTCTTTACCAAAATATTAGGTTATTATCCTATATATATACTTATCCTTAGGGAATACACTAATGTTCTCTATTATTAATCCCCCAAAATAACTAAACAAATCCCCAAAAATAACTAAACCTGTATCTAATACCAACTGAAGTTCCCTAGACCCACATTCATAGGTACTATGCTAAAAAAACATAATTTACACATAGGATTTGTTACCAAGTGAGATTGAAAAATATAATCATGTATTTAATTTAAATACTTTAAATAAGTTAAATATTACATCTCACAAAAAAACATATAATCTCAAGAATCGAAGGATCAATGTAAATGAGAGATATCTACATAAGAATCTTTTTTGCAACACATGTGAACATTACTCCATAATTTAGACACACTAAAATCCCTTATAGAATTATGATAATTTATACTTATTGTTATAATCTATGGAATAGAAACATAAGAAAGGGTTGAGAAAAAAATATTAGTAAGGGAAAAAATATTCAATATAAAATCATGGGTTAGATCAAAAGCATATGAGAAAACATGATAATGAGACAAATATGTTATAAAAAAGAACATGGAACAATAAGGGATGTACATAATTCATGAACTAAGGACATTTAATCTCAAATAATAAAACGTTTACCATGGAGTAAGAGTGTGAGATAAAAAACATGAACCATGTAGTATATTCAAAATCATCTATCAAAGAAATATAAAATGTTATCGAATCATAAAATAACAAAGAACTTTGGAACAAAAATAAGAATATGGAAGCATCATATTGTGATAATATAAAAGAATACACACCTTTTAGTTTTTGAGAATATCTAAGAAGTATTACCCTTGAGTTTGTAAGCATATCCAAGAAGGCCAAACCTTTAGTTTATGAGAATATCTTAGAAGGATCACCCTTTAATTTTAAATCATATCTTAGAAGGCCCATGGTACATTATCTAATAATATATAAAACCTTATCCAATTCATTAGAGGGGATTATAATACTACAACCATAAATATCCATGTATATGTGTTCCACTTGATATAAATCATCCATCATATCATAAATTACTCATGGAACAAAAATAGGTTTCATAACATTTCCAAATAATATCCCATAAAATAAAATCATATATTAATTCAATTGATAACAATATTAAATCACCCAAAAGGATTAATTCATATACTCGTTTATAGGGCGATCCATAAAACATAACTCTATAGAAGTTAGATATTTTAAAATGTTAAGTGGAAATGAAACAATGAAAAGTGATTTTAGAAAAAATATCCTAACATTTTCATAAAGAGAAGAAATTATAAATCAGTTTAAAAAATAATTTTCAAGAATGTGACATATTTTTTTATAAAAAAACTTTTAATAAACTACAAATAATGTATTCTTGAGAAATACTTAAAGGTTTTCCATATAAAATTTGGAGTGGAGGTTAAAAATAAGAACCTGAAAGGGGAATACTCTATAATATTTTGAAATTAAATTTATTAAAAATCATATCATAAAGAGATTGATAAATATTTAATTTTAAAATAATTAAATACTTATTTAAATATTATAAAAAAATATTTCAAAATAAAAAAGGATACCATTTGCGGGAAGAGTGAATATGAATATGGAATAAAAATATCTCATTTGGAGAGAATGAAATTTATTATTAACATAATAAAGATATTCATCACTCCAATTCCCAAAACAATAAGGAGAAATTACATTATAATATTATCATATAATTTAAGAAAACCATTTTGTGAAACCATAGTCAAAGAGGAATAATTATAAATCAATAAAAGATATTGAGTCAAGGAAAAACCCTACCTTTACTCTAGAATTATGTGAAATATATTTAAACACATATAACTAAAAATATGAAAATATTAATAACATATTTAATAAAATTCATCATATCTATTAACACTTATATTCTTTAATTAAATTCATTTATTATACGTTTATTAGTTAGTTACAATTTTTTTATCATCGTATGCTAATGATTTTGATTGTTTAGCACTTAAATTAACATGAATAAATTTATTACCTTTAACTGAGACCAAGTTAATAATTTATATATTATTCAAGGATCTAAAATATATCAATTATAAATATTTATAAATCTATAATTCCACGGTTAGTGAAAACAGAATCGATGATGTGGTTTTTTGGTAATTTTTTATTTAAATTTTTTTCTACTTAATGTAACCATTACAGAACCACGAAAAAATATTGTTTTTTCATTGATGTATAATAATAATTTTATTTATGTTTCCATAGGGAACCATGATATAAATTTAAAAAATTGTTCATGTAGGTGGTTAAAGCGATCCAAACATGAACATGTTATAATCGATGGGTGATTATGGTTATAAAAGTGATTAATTTAGAATAATATCATACTAAATAAGTATAATGATATTATTTATAAATTTTCATGTTTTTGAACCATATTTTAAGAGTGTTTAATATAAAGTAAAATTGTATATGAAAAATGAAATGCGTTCCTTCGTAGAGGTGGTAGTCCACAATAGTTCTCATTTTACATATAATGAAAGGAAGCAAAAAATTGGTTAATATTTTAAGAATCATAATAATGATTTTAAATTTTATATTTAATCATTAAATATAACCTTTTAAACAACCATGTAAGGTAGTTATGGAAAATAGATTACGTTTCTTTCAGAGGTGGTTGGCGGCAGGTAAGAGAAGCAATATTCTTGTATTTTGAATGTTTAGTGGGAAGGTAGAAAATGGAGATCCCATATACATGACAACATTTAAGTATAATTATGAGTTTATATAATTATTTCAATATGGTTATATTAGATTTGGTGGAGGTAGAATAATAATGAAAGGAAAGGATATGAAAAAGGATTAATTTAGAATCTTGCCTTACACCTTGGAAGATCTCTATTGAAAATTGGATTGAGGATTATAGAGGTGGTATTTATTTGAAAATAAGAACATATAATAATTTTCTAGAAGTTTTGAGGAGTTATTTTGGTAGTTTTTTATTGAATAAGATAGGATTCGGGTGTGAAAATAAGTGGGGTGGTGAAGGTTGCTTTTATAAGAGAGATGAGTGAAAGGTTTGTAATAATATAGAAGTTAAAGTCAATATTCAAAGGTCAAGAGAATATAATAGTGGGAAATAATGGATTCGGGGGGGGATATTTGGGGTTGATAAAACCTCCAAAAAAAATTCATGCATTATTTTAACATTTTTTGAATTATTTTACTCTTAGATTCTTCATTTTTACCATTATTTGTTTTTACCATGGAATCTAATTTTAACATAAGTAATTTAATTATAATGACTAAAAAATGGGTCTTATGAAATAATGTATACCTAATGATTCAAAATATCAAATCCATTTATTTAATTTTCTTTAATAGTGATAAAAAATAATTTTAATATTATCACACGCAATGTGTAAAAATAATTTTTAGGAAAAGTTTATATTTATACATAAAAATAATGTTTAGGATGAAATTATCAAGGTTAGGGATTCAAATTAAATTAATTGGTTTATTATTCCAAAATATTATTCTTACTTTGATTTCAAATAAATACAAAACTTATTTTCATCTTGAGAAAAATTAATTAAAGGAAACTGACCAAAAATAATTTTTATTGAAATACATATTACATAAGTTCCAAAATGATAAAAGTGGGAATTCTAAATTAAAAAATATTTATTTTGATAAAAAATTCTAGTCCATAAATAGTTTTTTTCAAGAAAATGTTTTATATATTTTAAATACAACTTAGGTTATAGTAATGTAATAAAATCTATGTTATTTTTCAAAAATATCATTTTATACTATTCACATAAAAAATGTTTTTAGAAAAATATGAAATCTTAATCTTAATCAAATATTTAAAAAATAAATCAAAAAATAAATTTCATTTTTTTAAATTAGAATTTTATAATTTAGGAATTAAACTTTTAAATGGAAAAAATAAAATATGTTGAATAACTATTTTTAATCAGGAAATGGAATTTTAGACATTAACAATTCATATCCATATTTTATATCAATTAATAATTAAATTAGTGTTAATATATTATTCTAAAAATAATATATTAAACCATAATATATTTATTTTCTTAAAATAAAAATATATAGAATCAATTAATGAAATTTTTAGGAAAATACATTTTAACCATATAATGATTTTAATAGTTACTAATTTAATTTTAGAAATGAATTAGTACTAAAAAAATTTATTTTTATTTCTTAATATATTTAATAAGTAAATTACCTCAATAAGTACCCACAAAACCAATATATACTTCATGATAATTATGTTTTTAAAATGTGTCATGATTTATTTTTAGTTCAGTGTTGTGTGTGAAACAAGATATTGAAGATAAGTTTATTTTAAGGAGTAAAATTACATAAACACATTGGTCTTTATAGTAAAGCTCATTAAATATCCTTATAAGACTGTCATTATTTTAGAAGATAATATTATATCATTCAGCAACACTTGCCTTTAACTTGAATACCAATTCAATAGTCATCTAAAGTCATGTAATGATAACAAATACAACATCATATTCAAGAGGTATCAACACATACAACTTCCCAAGTTCCTCCACCTTAGTGGTTTCCTTTTACAGAAAAAATGAGAATATTTTTTAAATTGGTAAATTACAACCTAGATGGAATTCTTCCCCTAGGGGTTTGAGGCAATCTAATAATGAAGTCCACTGATATATTTGTCCACTTCTCAGTGGGGACCGAAAGTGGATGAGGGTGACCAGAAGGATTTGGAATCCTTGATTTGATCTATGAACAACTATAATACCATGATATGAATTCATATTGGAAATTTCAAATACCAAGATGATAGTATAAGTGATTCATATCATAACAAATCTTGATGGTTCCTGGGTGGACAACCCATTGAGTGTTATGAAAATCCTCCTTCAAAGATTCCCTCATAGTGAAAAAATTTATCTATTAGTTATAGAAGAATAAATAACCCATGGAATATAGAGACTAATCATCAGTGGTCTCTCCACCATATATACTTCTATCGATACACATATCTTATTTATTCATGATGAATAAGCTCAAGGATTGAAGATTTCAGTAGAATACTAGAAATAAATAAGTCCTTCCTCTCCCATTTGGTTTCCAAATACATTTGGGAAAAGGGACCCAACAAGTAACATTATTTACTATACTCTTTGAAAGATAGATAATTTAAATTTATAATAAAATAATTGATGACCACATACCCATTTCTTGTCTATAGGTATGGTTTAAATTAATATTTGAAGGTATTAAATCTATAAAATCTAACTAATATTCAAATTTTTTTGAGAAAATATATATTACAAAACCTTATGAATAGAATAATCCTTGAATTTATCCCCAAAAATATAGCTCCAATAATATTTAAGATTGTGCATAGACACTTTAATCTCAAGGTCACAAGTCAGGTGATTCTTCTCATGTGGTTGAAACTAGAGAGAACCATTCACCACCACATAGTCTCCCTACAAAAGCACAAAATCCAAACCCATACATGATGTATCTAAGTAAATTATATAAACATTACCAACCATAGGTGTAATTATAATATGATATGAGGTTCATCAAAACTTTATCCCATCAAAGGATGTTTAACAATTAGGGATCCACTATAATTTCAACACTTTTCCGTGAGAGAAGTCAAGGGAGATGAAAGATAGGGGAAGTCATTCCAAAATCATTAGTAACAACCCATTAGACCCAAGAAGGATTGTATCTCAAATAAATTACTTGGTTCTTTATAATACAAGACTACTCTCACCTTTTTAGGATCAATTAATATGACTTCTTACAATACCACATTCCCCATGAATTTGAATTCTTTAATCTAGAATTTAAGCATTGATGATTTTTCATAATGGTAATGATCCTACAGAAATCCCAAAATTATTCTCAAATGTTTCTCATGCCCACTTTAATTTTTAGATAGACCAAAATACAATTCTCTAATTACATGAAAAAGGTGTTAAGGAATCTATGATATATCCTACTCATTAGTTCCATAGATACCACTATATAATTCTTTAACCTAAACTGTATTACTAAATATTAAAATGACCATACATTATTTTAAAAGACGTCATTGGAATATCATCCCCCATTCCATTGTATTTATGATATCCTGGTGAGATTTCAATCTTGTAAAACAACCAGTACTCACCCATTAATTCTCACAATGATATTATACAATGCTCTAAAAAACTGATTCACTGCGCAATTAAATAAAATATATCCACTACTCAAATTAAATAAACCATTAACTGGTAAAAGATAGTAATTCATCTCATAATTAGAAGAGAATAATATATCATAATTGCAATATGGATTAGTTCCAATTAAACTAGTATAGTGAAACAAAAATAAAAAATAACTACTAATAAAACTATCTTAAGAAAAAAGTGGAATATAACTACAATACTTTTTTTTAAGAATTTTGTAGGATGCAACAGAATATGGAAGATAACACAAAAAAATTTTGTTTCTAAATGTCAAATCCTAAAAAGGTATGATGGAAGAAAATGGAGAGATTAAGGGATGGATTGCTTCAATATGAGACCATGAGAGGATCCAACAATTCACATGGACTTCACCAGCACCAAATTTTTTTCTATTATCATCTCCCCTTGTTGATGTTATGATGAAACATGTTTCTATTGTGGTATGGCAGTACTGTAGACTTCTATTTCAAGAGAAAACGAGTTGATGATGCAGGGTTCAGGTGTGGGATGGCATTTCTAGACTTCCATTTGAATAGGAAAAACCATACTGAAATTTAAACACCCAATTCAGAAGCACAATCACACACAAGGCATACAAATGGTTATTTAATAAGGGAAATTGGAAAACCAACAATATTTATATATGAAAAAACATTTAATAATGTGATTTCATAAAGAAATAAAGGAAACCGAAGATAGTAAACATCATGCTACATCAGACAAAAAGGCTAAGAAAATATACCAACTAAAGATAAGTAAATCAATTAAACACTACACACTATAGTAAACATCAAATTCTTTCTTCGAAGAAATATAAACTAATAGAGAAATATCCTTAAATAAAATCAGGTTCACAAACAAAAACATAATGCAAATAAGATACATGATATGATATATGTCTAGATAGAATTTGTAAAGGGAAATTTGAAACTTATAGATAGGAAAACATGTTTTCAGTACCTTGGAAATGCATGGAGAACATTCAGTCTAGATGTCAATTTTTTTTATGTTATCTATTATATGGAGATGGTTTTTATTGGCATGAGATGATGTTGTCATGGAGTCTCGAGATAGTGAGTCATTTTGTTTGACCGCATCTTCTACATCGATGTCATTCAACATCTTTTTCTACATAAAGATATAATTACAATGACATATAATTCAAATCATTGAAGCAACAATGTAATATTTAACATTTGGAAAATCAGAAGAACAGATGTAGGGGTCTTATAATAAAAGGATAAAAATAAAACTAAATGAATAGAAAACTAGTATTTTCTATGAAATATACACAATTACAGTAATATACAATGAAGATAGAGAAACTATACCTGAGTTGAATATACAATTGTACTTGTTGAATCGAATCTAGCATCAGTGTTGCAGCTAACTCTTGAAGATACATCATGGTGTTGTTCCTAAAACAGATGGGTGAAATGAATATTATAGGTATGTGGTGAAGTTTTTGTAAATAATAGGAATGGTAAATAAAAAAATAACTACATTGTAATAACATTACAAATAATGTTGTTATGTGTAATTCATAAGGTTGCTAATAATATTTTTAAGAAGAATGACTCTATTTACCTGGCTGTCTATAAAACATTGATGATAGGTGCTGATATAATTTTCATTATCACTGATGAAGATAAATGTGTACATTTTCTATTCTGAAGAAAATTTTCTATTCTAAATGTTGTAACTTGTGACATCTAGTGACAAAAAAACATTTTTTGATATGAAAATAATTAGCTATAGGGGAAAACCAAACTCATCCTAGTCCTATTTTGTAATTAAACAAAAATATGAGTTTCAAAAGAATATAAAATACATTAAAAAAAATCAATGTTGAAGAATATTACTTGTATCAGAGTATATTTCAACTGAGATGTTATTTTTCTGATGAACTACATGACCTTCTTGTCAAAGAGAACGCCATATAGTGAGTCTTTATCATCTTTCACCAGTAGTTGAACTCTAAACCTGTTGTATTTATAGTTTATAGAATCCATTGTGTTATATCTATACTATTAAATTAATATACTAATCATATAACCAAGTAATATTTAGAAATAAATAATTTCAGTAAATAAATACCTTAGAGTAGTGAAACTTGGTTATTTTTTTACAATTTTGGCACCAAATTTTCCAATCATCGGTTTGTACATTTTTCATGAAAGAGTTGTATGATTCAAAATACCAGTTATGATTGATTTGAATTATTACTACTGTAGCTTCAATAAAACACCTTGTCATCTATGAGAAAATTAGTAATATTAATATATTCATGAATGTAGGTCTTATAAGTATAGTGTTGTAAACGACATATTCAAATAAAAAATTCAGGAAATTGTACTTACCTCCAAAAAATTTTTAACATCAGAAATATTTTTTTTGTTATTCCAATAAGGTAAAGGTGTAACAAAACTGTTTGGATGTGTTGATGGAGGACTTTGATATTCCGAATGATTGATGAAACCATATCCAATAAATTCAGAAAATACATCATTGAAGACAAAAAGTTTTTGTATATTTTATTCATGTTGTTGGTATTTTTAGAAAAAATAGTTGGAAAACTAATATAAGTTAACATTTTACCTAGTTTTGAAGTTATGGACTATTGGGATGTCCAAGTTGATTAGTATTTTCAAAGCATTAATTGAAGTGGTGATAATAACAAATGCTGGAACTTGTTGAAGAGAATAAGAATAATTTGAAGTTAATAATTTGTATACAATATAGTGAAACTCTGGAACATGTTGGAGAGCATAAGAATAAGTTCTAAACATTACAGTTTGAAAAAAGTAATAACATATGCTCGAACATGATAATTTTAAATAAGGCATAACAAATGCTAGAACATAACAGTTGATGGAACATTACAGTTCGTAGTTTCCAATAAGGAATAATAGATGTTGGAACATAATAGTTACTGGAAGGGAGTAATTTGTAAACAATACAGTGAAACTCATGAAAATGTTGGATATCATATGCATAATTTATAAACCTTAGAGTTTATATTATGGCATAACAGATGCTGGGAAATTATAGTTTTTAATAAGGAATAACAGATGATAGAACCTAAAAGAAGATGTAACATTACAATTTTCAGTTTTCAATAAGGAACAATAGATGATGAAACATAACAGATGCTAGAAATGACTAATTTGTAAAAAATACAGTGAAACTCTGTAATATGGTGGAAAACAAAAGCATAATTTCTAAACATTATAGTTTTCAATAAGGAATAAAATATAATGGAACATTACAGTTTTCAAAAAGGCATTACAGATGATGGAATATAACAGATGCTGGAACATTACAGTTTCCATAACAAATGCTGGAACATAATAGATGCTAGAAATGTACAGTTTTAAAGCATTACAGTTTTCAATAAGATATTAAATATTATAGTGGTGTTAATAAAAGATATTAGAACATGTTAAAAAACATAATCATAATTTTAAGTGACTAATTAGTAAAAATTACAGTTTTCAATAAAGAAGATTTTGTAATCTGTAGTTAGATTTCGTACAGGTCAATCGCTTTTCCCTGACTAGCTACAAGATCAGTACTTTAGTGGGGTCATTTTTGTTTTCTAATTACTCCGACATTATGTTGGAAATCCCCCCCCCACACAAGCTACATTTTATTCACAAGCCTCTGAAAGAAATCATAGTAGATGTTTTGTTAATTGCAATATTTTATTTCGATTGAAGTGAGATGACAAGGATGTTAACTAGTCGTCCTCCAAAACAATTTAAAACTTTTGGTTGGAAGTACCGATAGAATTGATAGCATATGATTGACATAGATGTCCAATAATTTATATAAAAGGTTCAAGTGATGTAAAAACTAGAGTTTTTTATGAAAGGATTATCACCCATAATAGAGTATGAATTGTATAGAATTTCATCAAACTTGAGTGTATGGGAAAGAATATTTGTATTTTTTGACTGTATTTATTAAAAACACACTATAATAATGCATTTCAAAATCATAGAATGCCTGAAAAAAAGAGTTTTACTGAAATGTACCTATTAAATTTTGTTTTGGAACACTATTGTTAATGATGCGAGTAAAAGAAGTGAAGTCAAAACTGAACAGTGGTATCTAATCATCATTTGGTCAAACATATGTTGTTGTTGTAAAAAACAGTCAGCAAGATTGTCTTTCCCACAAGTATCTCCCTTTATTAGGATCAATTTGTATGTTTTTTATAATGTAGCACATGCCTTCATGCATGAGTGGTTTGTACTTGGTTATTAGCTAGCAGTTAAAAATAGTACACTAAATTTTGGTCCCCTGCTTCATTTAATTTTCAAATTAAACATTTAAGAATCACATGTCACATATCATTTACATAAAAATAGTCCTACGATATAATTACATAGTATTTTAATTATGAAAATAGTACAGAAAATGTAACTTCTTGACAGGATAAACTCACTTGTGAATCACATAGAGTCAGATCACTAACAACAACATCAAATTTTGGTGATGAGTTACACCATATATTTAATACATGGAGTTGTATCTTCAATGTTTCATCAATATCAATAGTAATCTCATTCAAAGGGGAAAAAATTGGGATATGTTTTAACTTCTGTATGTTTTTAATTTTTATACAGATATAACATAGTAAGTGGCTATGTAAGTCATGTGTTTCTATATATCTACAATTTTTAAAAGCATTGAAATGTTTATATTTGAAATGAAAAGATACCTAATAAAGTTTATCAAAAATTTCTCTGTAGACAATGTTTTCTCCACAGTCAGAGGTTGGGTTATCTCTATCATAAGCAACAATTTTCAAACCCCTTGGTGACGTCACTCTAGATACGACAACCTACAGTTTTCCACGACAGAACACAAGATTGCAAATATATTAACAAACAAAAGACTTATATTGGCCTTGACTCTTATTAATAGTTATTGAATAAGAAAAAATCAAAGGATATTGTATTATTTGTAATTTTAAAGGCCATCTATCATCACTGTGGGTAATATTTATTCTTGGGATGAATGCAAGATACCCGGAATGATAACCAGTTAAAATTTATGTTGCGATGACATTGTCACCCAAGTATGTAACAATCAGACGAGTACCATTGCATAACCCCACTGATTGGTCTACATTTTTAAGAAACATAATGGGTACTTAGATATTCATTGTAATTTTGTGTTCAGGAATCCCATAGACATTGATAACATTTAAAACATCACTTGTATATATATTCTCAGGCCAATCAAAACTGTCATTGCAAACAGAATCATAACTGATGTAATCTTTTCTTTCTAAAGTTCTAAGAGTTAACATGTAGTCATTGACTTCCTAAACAACGTCATGGGTTGGTGATAATATAGCACGAACATTTAAATATGATACATCTCCAAATTTATCATTTAAATATGGGTAGGAAAATTCAACAGATGCTGTAAATGGGGATTTCTTTTTTTCAGAAGATATATTGATGGTATTGGAATTCAAACGTCCCCATCGTTGAGCTCACCAATGCATCCCTCACCAATATCCAAAATCCATTTCAAAAATTGTCGATCTTCATTAGAACCATCATTTGAATCTATGGATTGCAACCTCATGTTATGGGTAAATGTTAAAACAAGACAATGTTTCCATAGATATGATGACCTTATACATGAAAATACAATGTCACTTATGTCACCACTAGGGATTACATGAAGTATTTTTCTAAAATATCCACCTAGGACAACCGTTATACTACCAAATGTTAAATTAGAATAATTTTAATTCTTTACTGATAGTATATATCTTCATATATGATCAAGAGATTCAAAATAGTTTTTATGAAGCATTGGAGACTCATCCCAGATAATCAATTTTGTTGACTATTGTAGTTTTGGAACATCACTCCCTTGCTGAATATTGAAAATTGAGTGGTAATTTATAGATATTGGAATTTTAAATTTATAATGGGTTGTCCTCCCACCTAGTAGTAGTAATGATGATATTCCATTGGAAGAAACTACAACAACACTTTTACCTTCTAACCTTTGTAGACATGTTAAGTCTCTCGAGATGAAAGTCTTAATTGTCCCTATAAATCAATGAAAAAAAACCCCAACAGTAGAACATAACACATACATAATTCTCCCCATAACTAGTTTTTCTTCATCAGTAAGCATACTGTGTAATGAAGTGTACTCATTATGAGGGTTTTCCCTGTTGTAATTAATCTCTTTTGCAATCAAACGATTTGGTTGAGAAGCTATTAAATAATCTGGAATGGGAATTGGAGGATAACATTGTAGAGATTTACCATTTTTGTGAAGAATGTTGTCCATTTCAATCAAAACAAAAATTTTCCTTTAATTATCCATGAATTTCAAGTCTACAGGAGAGGGAAATAGTATTAGAAACAAATATACTAACATAGATATTTAGTGACAGGTATATTAAGTTGTTTATAACTTTTATTTGAAGTCATTGTTGTTGGGAATATAAAATATCTTCTATTATAATCATCTAAGCTTCAATCCAAACAATGTCAGGTAGAGAAATGGTATTTGAGAATAACATTCTAGTGAATAGTATTCACAAATAGTGTCTCATTCCCTAAGCAGAGACATCTTTTAGTAATTGAATAAACTCATTGTCATTATATAATAGTCCCATGGGTGAACATGTTTGTCTAAATATATAATGAGTAACGTTGTTCACCATTGTAATAGAATCATATGAAGTCACACCTCTAACCTCTGTAAGTAGAATTTGAATGTAATATAGTTCTACAGAAGAGGGAGGAACATAGTACAGTCTTCCAATAATAAATCTCAGTTTGTGTGGGTACCATTTATTTTCACAATAGTGGTAGAAAAATATTTTTGGGAATTCTATATATGTTATACTTCTTCCCTCTGTGAATAATAGATTTGTTTCAAACCAAGATGTCAACATGGTGTCAGAAATGTTTCTATTATTTAAGAAGTCTTCAATATTGTCACAGTCTCCATACGTCACACTATTTTGTCCCGGTAAATGAAACTACAGTAAATCAACTGGAGGATATTTATAATGGATATAATAAGAAAGTATCCTCCAATAATCATCACAAGGTGAGATGTACCGACATTCTTAGTACATTTTAATCCTGTCGAAACTATTTTCAGATAGATTTTTGTTGTTGTTTTCATAGAGTGTCATGTTTACACGATCATGACCCTTGAGTATATATTTAAAAGGTATTTGATACAGGATGATTGATTGAAATTTTTGATATTTAGATGATCTTTATATCTTAATAGAAAAATTGGATTGTATGGAAAAACAAACTTATTGTCAAATGCTATACCATTTTTGACAATAGTAAATCCAGAATATCTTCTCTGATATACAACATAACCATCATCATCCATTGTTGTTTGTGAATTTTTTTTTGAATAATAATTTAAGCATTATACATTATACATACAAGGTGAGTGATGATTTTCATCACCATAAGGCCCATGAATCATAAAATTTGTGACTGCTTCATGATGTTTTTGGAAGGTACCTTTATTTGGAATTTTTGCCGAAACAATTATGTTAATGTCTGTTGAAGTGAAAACTTTATCCTCAAATAATTGAATGTGCACTTGAAAAAATCATCTTTTATGAAACTCCACAGTATGATAAACTACATTGGATATTGAAGGGTAGATGAAAAAAATGTGAAAAACATGTGACATTTTTTGGTAAAAGTAGTAATTATAATATTAGAATATATTAGTGATGATGTTTCATACCTGCTCGAGACTTTCTGAAGAAACATCCTTATATTAAATCTTTCCTGAGTTTTTCGAACATAATATTGAAAATTCTCAATAGTATATGAGGGCAGTCCAATGGGAGAAGGTTGCTTAATTTAAAAAATCTCAAAACTTCAGGCAGCATTGAATTACATGTAAATATTAAAAAATTATCTGGATACCCTTCCCGATTATATATTGACATAACATATTGTAATTTTTGAATCATATACCTTGGAATTCCTATAAATTTTTAAGGTAAAATGATACGCTTCCCACATAAAGACCCATCTCAGCCACCTCTAAAGAAAGCATCTTGCATCCCATTGTATAGTTCTTCCTTTAAGAGCTTTTGATTAAAGTGAATAAAAGATATTATTTGAGACTCAATCATTGTATAGGAATCTACAATAAAATATTGTATAATCGTATGAGACTAATGTATACTAGATGAATCATTGTAATGACATTGAAGGTGAAAGGAGAAATATTTTCTTATTATTACTTTTCTGATTTTTTCACTTCAATTGAAGGGTGTCACACATTGGAATATGTTGTCGACATATCTGTCCTCTCCACCAGTGAAAAACAATGGATATTGAAGAGGATGGAATAGTGGGTGAAGCTCATCTATGTGTTGAAAGTCACCACTTTTTATTTGAATGATTATATCCCTCTTATGATTTAGTTCTTCAATGTCGTCGACTATGAGTATTAGAAATCTCTAAAGTAGTTGGTAAATTGTATATTTTTTTATGTCTTCCACATCTTCTAAGAATTCATAGCTTTATTTTTGTAGTGACATGACTCTCAATAACATCCCTGTCTATTCTGAATTGATGTGAAAATGAATTGTTTTTTTGAATCATATCTTATAGTTTTTGAACAACACTTAAATGAATAACATAGTTTTGGTTTTGTCATCAAATCTGAATACGAAAGTGTTATGAAAAATTTAAAATCACAAGAGAAAATATTCAAATATTACCAATTAATATAGTAGTTACCTAATGTATTGTACTCTATTGTGAGCTTAAATTGTAGTTTCATATAGATAGAGCTGGAAAAACTATGGTGGTTGTCCATCAGGAGGACATAAAATTCCAATTTGATGGTAGTTTTTTCAATTTAATCTAAAAATATTTGGAAACCCACCACAGTTCACAAATTTTTATACTTTTCCACCCAATGTTTTAAATGAAAATATAGAGTTGTAAATGTGCATGTGGTCGTGGAATGTTTTTCAATGTGTAGAGGTTTTATTGAAATGTAAGGTTCTATGGTATTCAGGACATGCATGAAACAACTATAAAGAAATTTTTCCCAATGAGAAATATAAATATAAACATGGGATAAGTATGTGGCCATATTTTTTATTCCTCTATTCATACCAGAAGGTTGAACCACAGTACTCACAATTGTTAGAAGGTTCTCCACAATATGAATATTCTAAAGGGGAAAAGTATTATAATATTTGATGTTAATTGGGAAATAATGAGTAGTCTAATTATATTGTATACACAGTCAATGTAGTAATATAATTGTTCATTAAATGCAAGAAACCCGTTTGTTCAAATATTTGAAGTTGTAGTGATTTATCTGCAGCATTCAACATAATGTTATTTGTTATTGATGAATATTTATTAATAGAAAATATATAGTAAAATGGTTGAATATTGAAAATATAATGTCCACTTTGACAGAACTCTAAAGTTGAATGCAGGATCTATGTTAGAGTTTGTTGTATGAGTAGTTTATGTAGACGTATGATTCATTAAATGTTGTTCCTCATGTGGTTGTTTAGAACCCGCATGTTTATTACTCCCTTGTTATAATAACATCATAGGTGAAAATTTTATTAAATATTATAATGTGTGTATATATATATAAAGAGATATACAGATTATAAACCTAAAAGGCTAGTTGGAATGTATAACATACTCGTGGTTGAAAGTTGAATGTAGTTTCTGATAGCAATATTAGTAGTAATTTTCATTATAGTAGTTTCATGCGTAAAAATAAATATTGCAATGATAGAGAATAAATTAGGCAATATACTCTTTTGTGATTACAGTGACTAGGAGGCATCAGCTGTCTCTATAAAAAGTAAGACCATTTGTATTCGTACCTTGTAAGATTAATATTGGGACATGAAGTTGTTAAATAGAAATGTAACATATTGACCATATAGTTAAAAAAAGTTCAATGAAAACATGCTCACAGAATGAAAGACTATGTTATATCATGGTATTCGGTCATTTTTTCTTATTTGACCTATCATATATCATTGAAAGAGTTGAACAGTCTTGAGGTACTGAAAAAATAGGGAGATGGAAAATTGTACCAAGACATGGTTACCTATTTTTCAATATTAAATCAATTTAATTAAATTGGATATTGTAAACAGAAATATCAATTTCTGGATATAGGTGATAATAGAATGTGTTGACGTATTTTTGTGTTATTAGATGGTGTGACCACTTCAGCTGTAAAACACTGTCCAAGAGTTATTGTTATCAAAAAAGTCTCAGTACTATTAGATTATACATTGTCAGGTAGAAATATAATATATTATAGAGGTATGATATTTCAATTTGAAATATGATAACTAAATAAAAATTAATGGAATTTGTAAATTGATCTTACCAGTACTGGGCATCGGTGAGAATGACATACCTCTTCTTATTTTCATGCTTCCTATTGGTGTTACAGGTTTAGTTGAATTATTGTTTTCAAGAGACATTCTGCCAGTGGAATTACAATTATAGTAAGCATATAAGCTACTGATTGATAAATAATGGAATAGTAGTATGAGTGAAGAATAAATTGAAGACAAACTGATTTAAATTGCTATCGTAGTAGTATTATTTGAAGTTGTGAATCTCTATATCTCGGTAGGGTGTGAATGTTTATATGGTGTATATTTTTATTTTATTGTAAAGAAACTGAACAGAGATAGTGGACAATGACATTTAGTATTATGATCAGATTATAGACAATGTATATTCTAAAGAAAAATTATCCTTATAATGTGCATGTAGTCACTTCTAGTGTTATATGTCTGAATGGTTCTAGTTACTGTTATTTACTGTGACCAATATAATATAAACAATGCTAATAATGATTGGTCAATGAGAAATGGATGATCAGATTAAACATGTATACTTAGAGGTAGTACTGTGACCATAGTGTAGACAATGTAAATGTTGAAGTGAAATAATACTTATAATGTTCTTGTAGTCACTGCTATGGTTGGTTGTCAAGTTACAGTTATTTACTATCATCATAAGAAGGTAAATGAGGAAGACAGATAATACTTGGAGTATTAAAATAGGATAGAGTATTATTAATGTTTCATTACCTTATGTGAACCTATAAATAATATAAAGAAGAATAAAAGGGATAGGTATCACAATATAGTAGGGTAACACATATATTACATAAGGGATTGCGGGAGATGAACCAAGGAGAACTTGAGTGAATTGGCTGAGTAGATTAGTGTGTATTTTAGATAAAAATTGCAGATAAGTAGGTGGTAGATTATTTAGGAGTTACCATATCAGAGCTACAGGAAGGAATCGAAGGTGGTCGATAGTGATGGAGCCCCTGTAGCCAAGCACGAAGGACTATAAACCCTATATTTGGGAGACCGAATGGATTATCTTACCAAACCCTAGATTATAGATATCTGAAGAGGTAAATACGGAGTGTCAACAAGCAGTGCTAACTGTAGATTTGGTAGAATGATCTTGGTGAAATTTTCAGATGACGATGGAGGGTAAGTGGTGGAGTTTTTCAAATAGGTGATTCAGAATAGGTAACTCACGATGGGGAGGAGATCGGTAGACGTGAAGATAGATTAGTGAATTCGTGATAGGATGGAGATAGAAATTGTCATGACCCATCCTCGGGGCCCGTGTCGTGACTACCCCAAGCCCGCCTTCCATAGGCCAGGGGCTGGCGACTAGCACCAAGGCGTAAATCCCGGTAAAAAGGGAAGGCATTGCCTTTGTAAAGTAAACAAGCACCACAGAGTAAGCAAGCGGAAAAAGTAAACACTAAGTAAAAACTGAGTACAACTGTAAGTGCGGAAAGTAAGTGGGCCAGTATACAAACCCAAACTGAAAGTAAAGTACAACTCGAAAGGGAAAACGGCAACTGAAAAGTAAGAGCTGCTATGCCGAGCTGTCCACTAGAAATCCCACCTGAATGGTGGGTACAGATAGCTCCACTGCTCCACGGGTCCCACCGTCCGCTCCGAGTACGTCCCGCTCAGTGATCCACCTCCAGGTACCGTCCTGCTCTGCAAGCCTCAACCACAATCAACGTTGTCCGTCGTCTGCAACCAACACAACGTAGTGCAGGCATAGCCCGTGCAGGGGTGAGTATAAGCTACTCAGTAGGGACCCCGAGACCCATGAAGGTCTCCCAAAATCCACAAAGGATAATCCACAAAGGAAATATACAATCACGAAGTAACAACCAACACTGCTTAGGTATATGCCCATACATATACCTAAGTCATCAATTCCAATACGCTCCAACCTCCGAGCCCAAGTATAACCCAGTCCACACAGGAAAGTATACGTATTCCACACAGGTAAACAAACGTAATCCACACAGGATAGCACAACACAATCCACACAGGAAAGTAAACAGTATTTAGCTCACATAGGTATACTTCTTCGAAGACGATAGAGATGATCACTGATCCATTGTGGGTCCAATGACTTAGATGGATCAGTGATCATCTCTATCGTCTTCGAAGAAGTATACCTGTGTGAGCTGAATCCTGTTTACTTTCCTGTGTGGATTGTGTTGTGCTATCCTATGTGGATTTCGTTTGTTTACCTGTGCGTAATACGTATAATTTCCTGTGTGGACTGGGTTATACTTGGTCTCGGAGGTTGGAGCGTATTGGAATTGATGACTTAGGTATATGTATGGGCATATACCTAAGTAGTGTCGGTTGTTACTTCGTGATTGTATCTTTCCTTTATGGATTATCCTTTGTGGATTTTGGGAGACCTTAAGAGGTATCGGGTTCCCTACTGAGTAGCTTATACTCACCCCTGCACGGGCTATGCCCGCACTACGTTGTGTTGGTTGCAGACGACGGACAGCGCTGATTGTGGTTGAGGCTTGCAGAGCAGGACGGTACCTGGAGGTGGATCACTGAGCGGGACGTACTCAGAGCGGACGGTGGGACCCGTGGAGCAGTGGAGCTATCTGTACCCACCCTTCAGGTGGGATTTCCAGTGGACAGCTCGGTGTAGCGGCTTTTACTTTTCAGTTGTTGTTTTTCCTTTCGAGTTGTACTTTACTTTCAATTTGGGTTTGTATACTGGCCCACTTACTTTCCGCACTTACAGTTGTACTCAGTTTTTACTTAGTTTTTACTCTTTCCGCTTGCTTACTCTGTGGTGCTTATTTACTTTACAAATGCAATGCCTTCCCTTTTTACCGGGATTTACGCCTTGGTGCTAGTCACCAGCCCCTGGCCTATAGAAGGCGGGCTTGGGGTAGTCACGGCACGGGCCCCGAGGACGGGTCGTGACAGAAATAGTGGAGGATAGAGTAGAGAGATGCAGCATAAGATGTAGATTTGAGATGCTGATTTTGATGAAATCATTGGATGACGATGAAGGTAGATCAGCGGAGGTTTTGAAAATGTTGAAATTGAAGAGGAAAGTCACAAAAATGAGAGAGGGTAAGTTGATGGAATAAGGGTAGAGGGTTACAGGATAGTGGAGGGAGTTGATATGGGAGTGACACATGTCATAAAAATGCCAAATTTAGTAAATATATAGATATTATGCTTTTAACTAATAAAATAGGACATCAATACAAGAAATGGGATGATAATTATTAATGTTCAATCATTTATTATTCATATAATTAATTCAAATGTTGGGATTTCAACCTAATTTCTAAGTAAAAAAGGGGTGGTCCTTTAAGATACACTAGGATGAATGAATCTATTGGATTCCAAATTAATGAACTGTGTATTTATTTATTTCAATTATAAAATTTTCATATGATAGAAATTAAATTTTATTGTTTGTGTTTTGGGAACGAGGTTAATCAAAATATCATTTTCCTCTTACGGGGTGAACCTAAGAAGATTTATGGAAACACCTCGTGATATTCCTTAACTAATAGAGGAAGATATTTCCTAAAGTTACCTTCATTAGACTAAAATAAAAGAGTTGATATATTCCATATTAATCATCACACATTAGGTAGAGGTGGTTTTACCTGATTATATCATGGGTTTCACTATCCTTTAAACACATAATAGTAACTATCGAGGGTGGTTATAATCACCATTCGATGATAAAAATTAATGTGGTATTTAAAGGTAATCATATAATCTATCACGATGATAATGTCAAAATGATCCATCATGAGGATAATGAATTCCCAGTATAGATCCACTTTTTATTTGGAGACAATACATGAAAAAAACCAAATCCCTCATTCCCTCTTCATCCAAAGAGGTGTCAATATATTTGTAACATAATATATGATATCATATAAGAGATTTAGTAAATAAATTACATAGGTAGATATGAATGAATGGTAGGAACCTGTATTAAATAGATTTGTAACCATATATGAAGCAATGGTAATTATACCTCACACAATCTTTGGCCTTGTCTTAGTCACCATAGAGACTTGCTCTACCACATGTAACTACCTGGACTGTAAATGGACCATAGTCTTACCAAATTCATGGGGCTAATTAGTCAACTAAAATATCACATATGAGAACCCAATCCTACATCTATTCCCATTAGATCAGTGTCCCACTACCTTAGAGGAATGAAACTATATTGTGGATCCTCTAGGAGTTGAAGAAATTGTATCATTTTTAGGAGAGGGGATGGACCAACACAATTTATGCAAAAGGGATAAACATACATAATATTGAAAATTCGTGGGGCATGATTCATATGGTGGATTTGTATTCCCAATATTTCCACATTTATATTAATTTACAGGTCCAATACCCATGGAAATTGATGATACAAACTAGGATAGACACCTCGATCCACTACCACATCATCTTTTAGGTTCATCCCACTTCCTCTTATTTTTTGAGAAGAAAATTTCACTTCTAATAAGCATGGATAAGGGTCCAATCAAACCTAACACCCCAACATGATCAATCTCAACCATCATGGCTTGGTTCATAACCTCATCATAAGTTGGGTGCTTCAAGTAGAAGTCCTGGTATAAGATGTCAGGTCATAAGACTATCTCCAAACACTAGTATTTCAACTCTTTATCTAAAATAATCTTATATGTGAAGTGAATAAGATCAATTAACTAGTTTATATAATCCATGAATATCTAGTTTCCCTACTGAAAGCACAATGAATCCTGATACATAGATTGTTCTATGTTATTTGGAAAAAATATTCAAGTGAATACAACATTAAAGTTCTTAAAATCTAGGTTATCATGTTTATTGGATTGAAGAATTTAATCCTACCATTTTCAGGCTGGAACTACAGGAATAAAAGTAACTCGCTTGATTTTAATATCCTATAGAGTCTAAAAAATTCAAATATTATATCAATATTATCTAATCAATCCTATGATTATTGAGGATCATTTGTACCTTGAAAAGATTATGGTTTATGGAAATGAAACTTCAGAGCCTGGTATTTATCTCCACTCAAACTGAGGCTTTATTCCCTATCTAGATCAGGTCCAGGAACACTCTTTGTTTCATAACTCTCAGATATCACACCATATTTTTGATAGGGTTCTGATCTACATGAATATATTCTCATAGAAGATTGTCCACTGCATCCTTTAGAGGATTCACTAGAGGGATTAAAGGGGGAATGATACAATATAAAATCATCATAAGATGAAGGATTCCATTAAAATAGGTAAAAAATTAAATTAAAACCATAAATATATTTTTAAAAACATTAATAATCATAAATATTCATTTAAAATAGTGAGAATATATCAATCATAAAAATTTACAATTTGTATAGTTTGGCCAAATGGATTTATGAACCATTCACTAACTATGTGGATCATACTAGGTGGATGTCAATTTATGCATGAGTTGGAAAACCATGTACCAAGTATGCGGGTCACATTGAAACCCCTCTAATTAGGTTGAATGGTCTAGCTACATGGTCTTCATCCCATTCACCTAAACCATACACCATATAAAAGTCCTTCGACCCTCCATTTTTTGATAAAAATACTCAAAAGAAAATAAAAAATCAAAATTACATTCCAAATTACTCATTTCCTAACATCACATGGTGAATGAAGGCTCGTTATGATGAAATTATAGTAGATAATCATCCTTAACCTCCCCCTTAATTTATAATGATCTTATCTCTTGTCTACCATAAATTATAGAATATAATATATAAATAACTAGTATTTGACACCATTTTTTAATGAATCAATCTGAGTTACCCCAAACTCGAGAACATGAGTGAATCCATGGGAAGATTCAAAGGGCATTATTGACCCCCAATGGCTATAAACTAGCACTTTTTCATTGAGAAACCTAACATGTGAATTTTTTTCTAAAATAAATCCATCAAGAAGGTCCTAAATGAGAACCCACCATGGACTTGATACAGTCAGATGAGTTATTCCCTCATATAAGTAGTACTAAATAAATAACCCATCACCTAAAGTAATATAAATAAAATATTTAGAAAAAAATAAAAAAACATGAGGCCACATAATCATCATCCGTAGCATTAACAAAATAGGGGTTAATCATACACGTATAAAACAAAGGGGACAAGAATCATATGGGGTGATATAAAATTATATCACAAGAACCACAACCAAAATATAAAAAAAAAATACCCATTTTTTCAAGACATTAGGATGAACTCTCACCATGTCACCACCACCATCCCAAGTTCTACCCGCAATAATACCGACTTTCTTTAAGTGACACCTTACCTTTTCCTATATCTATCATGGAATGGTCTATATACACCCATTTTTTTATGTAGGGTGTGATCATAATTATATCATTAAGATACCACCTAGTAAATCATGATTAGACTTTTTTAGAAAAATCCAAGAATTCTAGTTTGAATGTAAATTGTTTGAAAATAATCATTAAATATTTTAAAGTAATGTAGAATGTAAAAACATTAATCAATTTTAAATGATAATGAAAAATGAATTTAAATAAGTAAGTCAAAATGAGAACCATGAGATAATACCTAAGTTAGATAAATTTATGGATCCCTAGGATCCTCATACTATTACAGTGAACGAACCAATAACTTTCATACCTATCTGAGGTCCACTATGTAGAACTACTTTAACTCCTACTGATAATCCATGTCCATATCATAGTTCTATATAGTTAATGTGGAATAATACAAGCCTGGGTAAGGAATGGCATCACTACTTATAAATTTTCTAGTATTCCCACCGAAGAACCATGGGTTCCCTTGTTTTATCACCCCTTTTAATGATTTACATTTACATTATTTTAAAAAAAATCATACAAAGGGGTATTTCATCCCACAATATACATGAATAATTCATTTTTACATATAAAACACCATTTCAATACCACATTAATTCCACAAATCAAAGGGAATACTTTAAAACAATTATACCACATATAATCATACCATAAAGATTCCATTTCATTCGTTAAAAAATTACGAATTATTTGAAAAAAAATAGAATATATGGTTCATCAAGAAAATGTAAATCATGAACTATAATAACCCATATTTTTACGAAGGCATGAATTGGTTGTTTTTGTTTAAAATTCTTTAAACGACCTTTATGATGTTACATAAATGAGTTATAAAGATCATTAGGGTGTCCAGGGCTTGTTTAGATCCATGAACCCTTAGATTTGGGAAAAAACTATGTCGCATGATTAGTAGAAACCATGCAGACCATCCCACATGGTCTCTCATAAACATGTGGGGTGAGATAGAGGAGAACTGGGTCCCACACAGTTTGTGAAGAACCATGCATCCTCAGGATGATGACCGTGTGAGATTATAGACACTGGGGACCAAGCCCATTCATATGATTGACACACTGTTTGGAAAACCATTTGACTAAATCATGCACCTCTATATTTGAGTGTGAAATTACTCTTTCACCCTTATTTAACCAAATTAACACATACATTCTTTCCCCCACATCATTTCTTGCAAACCGGCCTCTCTTCTCGTCTCATCAGTTCACATCCTCTAAATTCTATGTTTTTTGATAACCCTCTCATCCATAGTCTGAATTGGGTTTTGAAGGAAGAGTTGGATAGCTAGAGATATTCTCTTGAGTCCTCTTCCTTCCATTATAAGTTTACCTTTCAATATGTTATGCTATTTAGGTGATATATATTTTCCCCTATTTTTAGGGTGTTGGACTGTTTCATCAATTTCTTCCAATCTACTTTGAATATGAGGCCTCCATTAGATGAGGAGTTGTCAATAGCCCTAAGGTAGGTGGTCTTGTCATTTTCCCCCAAAGTTATGGTGTTTTCATAGTCATACAATTGTGCTGCACATAGAACTTTGTCTTGCATTTCCTTAAAATATATTTATTCATTCTAAACTGATATAAATACCTTGTTATACTCCCAAGGATTGTTCTTTAGTAATTAGTGGGTGTAGAATTTGATCTTGGACACCCATTGGTAGTTCCATATTGAATTTCCTCCTTATAATTAATTGATTAAATTACATTAATGCCTTTTAAAAATTTGGATTGTATTATAAATGGAATTTACCACTGTTAAATAATTTTCTATTGAAACAATTCACCTCCTAAGTTTATAGATTGACTTATAAATTGAATTTCCCTCATATGTAATTTCCCCATTGAGAATCGCACCTTCTAATTTCTTCTTTGAGATTTGAAATTAATTTTTCAAGTTTTGATTAATCAAATGGACTTTGTTAAATTGAATAGATTTCTTCATGATGGGTTTTCTTTCTTGAGAAATTAAATTGAGTAAATTATTAAATGTAAATGGGTGGAAAGGCCACACCAATTTTTCATGATTTTTTGTTTAAATTATATTAATTATAATTAACATGGTCATATATGGTATTGATAAGTATAAGGAAGGAGAGGTAATTAATTATGGATAATATTTTATATATGATTATTCCTTTCATATATGATGTGGAATGATGGTTAATGGAATTATTGAGCACATTGACTCAGGATACCTTATATTGGGTGTTGAGCATGATTTCTTAAACTATTGAAACTATTTGGATGGTGGGTATGACATACCAGGTCCCATGTTTCATGTGTTAGAATGATGACACAACAACCATCTCGAGTGTTTATCATGACATATCACATTCATTATGATATTTAGGTCATGTACCCTTTTTTAGAGATTATAAGCTCGTTTAGACTACTTATGGATGATTGAATTATGCCCTGGATCTGCTAGAACATAGTATTAATGGTATATGGATGATTACAAGGTCTAGTGGAATGCAGAGGTTATGGTAGGATGGGGAATATCCATCACTTATGCAAGACCTTCTGGTCAATGCCTAGCGAGCATATATCTACTCCCACCCCACTTTACATAGGGAGACCCTTAGGATCATGACAAGAAGGTCGCTGGAATACCATTGGCCATTTGGGCCGAGTTGGTGGTCGAGGCAGTGGTAGTCAAACACATGATTATCAATTCCAAGAGAGTGGGTCTTTTTATGGTAGTAAGATAGTGACTCGGGGCTATGGTACATTATAGTTACATGTACTCCAACCTATTTCAGAGAAGCATAGGTACAAACCTTCTACAGTTCGAGGTACTATTCTAGTATCCCCCACTTTAGTGTCAACATAATTTGACACATACACATATCATTATTTTATATCTGAGTCAATTAGGGAGTGTTTGGGCCTTGATATTGAACACGTTTATATCTTTATGACACTTGATATCCCCATTAGGTTTCCGATCAGTGGGTGTTCACTATTGTAAGTATTTTCCCCTTGAGATAGGGGGATACCACTTTATATGGAATATTTTCATCATCAACATGGTGAGCTTTGATTCAATCATTAGGATCGATTGGTTTGGTCCCTATCAATCCCAAATTTACTTCAATATCTGGAGGGTAATGTTTATATGAATGGAGGGTGGTAGGAACATGCATAAGAGATAATGGGATGTTTATGTGACTCAAGCAGGACCTAGGCAGTATCTGTTGTTCTGTGTGATAGCTTATATCACAAGTATTTTCTTAGATGATTAGGGGTTATAATATATTTTTTTCCATTATATAGTAAATAATTTCAAATATGTCTTCCCAAATGACCTCTCTTGACTACAACTTGTGAGAGAGGTAGAGTTCACCATTGAGATAGTGTAGGGAGAAACACCAGTGACCATTGCTCTTTATAGGTTAAAACCTATGGTGCCTATATATCTTAATAAATAATTATATGAACTGGTGGTTAAAGGATTTACACACCCCAAAACTTCCCCATGGGTTTCACTAGCCCTTTTTTCCAAGAAGGTAGACGGTCCCCTTATGCTTTGTGTGGATTACCAACAATTGAACCATATCATGTTAAGGAATAAGTATCCACTACCTCCAATAGATTAACTCTTTGATCAACTCTAAAGAGAGAAAGTTTTTTGAAATATAGATTTTAGGTTGGGATTTCATATGGTGTAAGTCAAGTTATCAGACATACCTCACACAAATTTTAGGAGAATGTATGGTCCATATGAGTAGTTGGTCATGCCATTCGATCTCACGAATACAACTATAGTTTTTATAGATATAATGAATCATGTTTTCAACCCATAAATGAATTTATTCATGGTAATATTTTTTGATGAAATCTTAGTGTAGTCGAGCTTAGACACAACCATGAATACAATATTTAGATTGTTATTAATACACTAAGAGAGCATTGGGACTTTCTAAGATCAGTAAATTCAAATTTTGGATCGACAAAGTGCACTTCCTTGGTCATATCATCTCAGAGTCAGGGGTTTTCGTAGACCCAAATAAATGTAATTATTTATATTCTTGGGATTAAAACAAGAATGTATTTGAAATATGAAATTTTTTGGGGATATCTGGATAATGATGTAACTTCATCTAGAATTTCTCACACCTTGCAGCACCGCTTATAGGCTTTAAAAAGAATGGTGTGAAATTATTACAGTCAGAAGCTTTTGAAGAATCCTTTAATGAGTTTAATGGTAGATTGACTTCAATGTTGACATTGATTATGTGAGATATAGGTAAGTGCTATACTATTGTGTGGTACATCAGGTATGGATCTTTGATTTGTTCTGATATAGGATGAGTGAGTAGTCACGTATGGGTCTCATTAGTTGCAGCCCCACAAGTAGAATTACCCAACATAAAACCTCAAGCTATCTCATGTAGTTCATTCTTGATGTTGTTGGAAACACTATCTACTTGGAGAAAATTTTTTGTTGCTCATTGACCATAAAATCCACAAGTACATCTTTATACAGCGATATCTAAATATATGGCATCACAGGTGGGTTAAATACCTGCAGTCATTTGATTTCGAGCATACTTACATGTCGGGTAAAGGAAATGTTATAGATGGTGCTCTAGCCTAAATGAATCAGACACATGTAGTTTAGGAATCTAGTGGAAAATGTAAGTTCATGGAGTTATTTTTAGATATAGACATTTAGGTTTTGGGAAATCATGGCTAGGCTATCCTCACAGCCTTAGTTGTGGAATCTACTATTCTAGAATAGGTAAATATGAGGCAATTATCTAATCCCAAGGGACTTTTCCTGAGGGAAAGTTTCTCAGATAATGATATGTCTTCAAGTTAGACCATGGATGGGGATGATACTCCACTATTCTATGTCCATGTATGGGCTCCAACAAACACCAAAGAGGAGCTGATAAGGTAATTTCACACTTTGTATTTTTAATGTTCACCCTGGTGTCACTAAGATGTATTGGGATCTACAACACCATTATTAGTGGCCTTGTATGAATTATTAGAATTATGACTTTATCACTTGTTGTTTCACCTATCATCATGTGAAATTTATACAATAGCAGCCTATAGGAATTTGGTAGCTATTGTCTATTCTAGAGTTAAAATGGGATGATGTTTCTTGGGATTTCATGACTTTTTTACCTAGATAAAATTGTGAGAATGATATAGTGTGGGTTGTATTTTATCTTTTGATAAAGGTTACACATTTCTTACTTAGGTGAGCAACCTTCTCGGTAGATAGTTTATGAAGGATGTACCTCAGAAAGTTTTTACGACTTCGTGGATATCCTCATTCTATCATTTCTGATAGAGATGCTCTCTTTAAGTCATGGTTCTATCATGGGTTTCATGAGGCCTTGGGTACATATGTTTTTATGATCACGGCCTATCACCATTAGACTGATGGAAAAACAAATAACATGATTTTGGTGTTAGAGGAAATGCTCTGTGTATGTGTCCTTGAATTTAGGGGTTCTTGGGAGAAATACATTTCCCTTTTTGATTTCTCTTATAAGAAGAGATTATAGGCTACCATCAGAATGATCATTATGAATCCTTATATGATAGGACTTTTTGATCACGTCTGTGCTTGCTAGAGGTAAGGGAGGAATGTATTCTTGGACCACATCTCTATCAGGATACAATATAGAAAATCCAGAGTGCATGATGAAATTTTAGTCTAGACAATAGTCATATGCCAATAGACAGCAACGACCTCTTGAGTTCGAGGTTGGTGAATGAGTTTTCTTGCGTGTCTTGACCAGGTTGGGTCGTAGACATATTAAGATGTAGGGTAAGCTCTCACCTAGGTTTGTTATACCCTTTGAGGTTTTGAAATGGATCTGGATAGTGGATTACTAGATATAACATCCTCAAAGATATTAGTCCACACATGACATCTTTCATGTATCTCACCTTCGTCGGCATTATCTAGACCCATCACACCTCTTCTAGACTTAAGAGTTCGAGTTGGATATAGTTTCTTCTTTTGAGAAGTATCATGTTCTTATTTTTGATAGGATCATAAAGACACCCCAATGTAGGTTAGTTCCTTTGGTATTGGTGCTATGGAAGCATGACCAATTACAGGATGAGACTTGTGGATTGAAAGATGATATATGAGTACAGTGGTCAGAACTCTTTGCTGATGATACCCCTTTACCCTTAGAAGGACAACTCGGGGATGATTTGCTTTAATAAGGAGAGGTTTTAATGAACCATCTTTTCATGAAGTTACAAATCAGTTGTTTATGGTTCAAATTCTGTAAAAAATACCTTATGAGGTTATTTAATATAGTTACGGAGGTCCTAAAGGTGTCTAAGGGTTGTTTGAAGCTCGAAACCCCATAATTTTGGAAAATAAATTGTGTCACATGGTTTGTGGAAACTGTGTCTCCCATATCTCATGGTCTCTCATAACCGTGTAGGGTGAGAAAAAGGAGAATTAGGGGCCACATGGTTTTTTTCAACCATATTAACTATCTCACATGGTTATAGAAGACTACAAACTTTGAGGACAGAGCCCATTTTCATGGTTGGCGCACGGTTTGGCCAAACATGTGGCCAAACCCAAAACCCCTATATTTGAGGGTGAAATTACCCTTTCTACCATAATGAACCTAATTAAATCATCTTTTATTTCCCCATTTATTTTCCAGTGGACTAGCCTCTCTTCTCCACCCATGGTTTCACCTCCTCCATATTCTAGGTTTTTCAATAACTCTTCGGTCCAATGTCCAAATCATGTCCTAAAGGAATCATTGTATAGATAGAGGTACTCTCTCGAGTACACTTTGTTCATTTCTATGCTTATCTTTTGATCTATTGTTCTATTTAGGTGAATGATATTTTCCCCTATTTTCAAGGTGACATATTTTTTCTTAGATTTCTCTCAATATACTTCAAACATGAGGTCACTATTAGATGAGGATTCATCAATGACCATATGGTAGGTGAGATCATCATTTTACCTAAAAGCCATGGATTTCTTATAGCCATGCCATTATTCTACAAGCCGAAATTTTCCTTGTATTTCCTTAAAAAAATTCTTCTTTCGAAATCGATATACACACCTTGTTATACTCTTGAGGATAATTGTTTAGTAATCAGAGGGTGTCGACGTCGATCATGGACACCCCTTGGGTGTGATAGCTTGAATTTCTCATTTATAATTAAATGAATAAATTCCAGAAATTCCTTTAAATTATTTTAATTGGATTATAAGTGAAATTTACCAATGTCAAATAAAATTTTATTGAACCAAAGCACCAGATAAGTTCTTGGAATTATAAATTGAATTTACATCATAGTTAATTGCCCCTTAGATAATGGAACCATCTAAGTGATTCTTTATTCTATAAAATTTATTATCTGTGTTATGATTAATCAAATGGATGGTATTAAATTTAATGGTTGCCTCATAATGGTTATACTTTCTTAATAAATTAAATGGACTAAATGATTAAATGTAAATGGGTTAAAATTCCACACAAATCATTTCATGCTTGTTTATATGGATTATTTAAATTATAATTCCCTTAGCTATATTTGGTCTTGATATGTATAATTAATGAAATTTATTTCATCATGGATATTATTATATATATTATTATGACTTTGATATATTCCATGGAATGATACTTAAGAGAATTTTTGAGCATGAAGATTCATGCTTCCTTATATCGGGTGTTGAGCATGACATCTCACACTGTTGACCCTATTTGGATGGCAGGAATGATGCACAATGTCACTTATTTTGGGTGTTGGCTTGAATAAACACATACCATCCTGAGTGTTGAGCATGATGTATCTCTCTCATCATGGGATGTAGGGAACACATCCATTTTCATGAGATTGTAGGCTTGTTTAGATAGGTTATGGGGGATTGAGTTACACCCTGATCCATCCAGTACTTAGTATTCCATTTATATGTCTACTTAAGTCCATAGGTACTTAGTACATATAGGTGGATAAAATATATAAATGTACTATATATATATTATTAGTATATAAATATAGTTACAGAACATACACTCATTCTGACCATAAGTTGAAGCAGGTAGAGTCACGAGGTGTCCTTTAAGAACATGAGTAGGATGATATTTATTTATTCATAATTTTTGAATATTTTATTATACCTTCACACTATTTAACTTTTATAAATTCATGGATTACATATAGAGACTGTTGGTGATGTCCTACTATGATTTTATCTCCCAGCCTTCTCATTCCACCTTTGGTACCCGAGTAGATTACTTTTCCATAGGTACGGATAAGGGAAAGTACCTTATTACTAATATTTGACATGCTTAGATTATAGAGAGATATTAGGATTAGTGGACTATGAAAATACTCCAGATAGTAGTGGAGTAACATCTTGTTCTTTTTGTCTTTCTATATATCATATTGTATATGCCCGCCCCCAATCCCCTTTTTTCATTCATCAACATTCCATGAATCCATGTATATAACTCTACCTAGTGGATTGTGATACTATTATTTTATTTCTCTATTATTTATGCTTCCACTCTTTTCTGCTATATCTAATATATTCCACCTTCCACTATGAAAGGTTAATATTCTAATATTTATTGTGTTAAACTAGGATTCTACTATTGTCCGTTTATTTATAATATCTGCTATGAGACTCTGAAATGAGGGTATAGTCTCCCCACAAGACCAGATATACATCCTCGCTGCTAATTATAATCCTTTGGCATAAATGAAGGTGATCTTGAGGCCATATGACCCATGGGATTTTCTCCTAGGTTAGAAGATGCTCGATTGGGAGGTTACATGAACCCCCTACCTTGATCAAAAAAACTGATTTCCAATAGTTTTAATTCACAATAAATGAAGAGAAGTGACCCTTATATATCAATGGAAATATCCACACAGAATAAAAAATATCATAAAATTCATGTCGATAAAATCCTATTCCACAATGGCTATAGAGAAGAACAAAAACCAAATAGAAAGAAGGGAAAGAGATAATAATGAAAATAGAACCCACTTAGTAGGATATTTCTAGAATAATCTAATAAAAAATTCACATGAAATGAAGAAATAAGGGACTATGGAGGATAAATAGATGCATAGGTTCCCTTGATGTTCATGTGATAATAGAAGGATGGATTATGGGAGTTATAATGAACAAGTTCAATATTCTAAAACCAAATTTTTATTGAAACTATTAAGAAATAATGTTTTGTCCGAACAATTTTCCAAACAATGTTCCAACCATACTTTTGGAATTGGACACACACGATGGATCCAAAAAATTTGAAAAAACATGTGAAAACTATGAATACACCACTTTAATATGATATAGTCTCATATACCTTTAATTCACACAATATCCACTATGTATACATAGACCGTGTGATAGATATAGTTTCCACAATTTTTCAAAAGTCGAAAGAAAATGACCCAATATAGAATCAAAATAATAAAAATCATTAAATAATGATATAAATACATAAAAATTAGACCATGATTGTAAAATAATAGTACTTTTGATAGGATATGATCAAGAACAATAGTTCCATCCTTTGTATGGACAAGCGATCAATAATACATGCTTGTATAGGTTGCTATCATTAGAGAGTGATGTGCTTCAAAAATGATAGATCGATTATAAGGACCAGATCCTTAGTTTACCCATAATTTAATTTTTAAACAAGAAATAATTTTCTTTCATTATTTAGGACTATTTCTGGTATATATTCTTAGATAATTAGGTGATAACTCTTATATACAAAACTCATTCGTTACCAACTGATAACTTATACTCTTTTTTTATTATTTTTACAATAAAAAACTTTAAATATGAAAAATGTTTTCTTTTTCATGAAATTAATTATTTCAACATGAATTAATCCCTATTACTGCTTAACTTTAAAGGGAATAATCATTTATTTTAAAAATAGATCATTAGATTACCTTATAAAATAAAAATATTTAGATGAAAATTAATTTTCAATCATATAAAATTCAGTTAGTTTCTCTGAGACATCATCATTATAGAACCCTTATAGAAGGAATAACCTGCTCAGTTAATTCCAACATTTTTATTTGGTAAAAAAATCATTACCCAATGAATTAAAGAGTTATATCAGTTTCAAAAATCATAATTTTTTCCCATGAACCATAAAAAACCTAAAATATGTAAAATATTGTATACAATAGAATCTCATAAAATAATCTGTTTAACACATATTTGGAAGCACTATTGGGCTTTACATATAAATATCGATAAAAATCCTTTCTCTTTGAAAAATATTTAAAAAAATCCCAAAAGAACATGAAATGGGTTAATATTTTGAAAACAAAATTAATATTGATGAGGAATATTAATAAAGAATAATGGTCTTGAAATTGGTAAATTCCACTCAGCCATATACGTTAACAAAATATTCCATTCACGCTTTTGTAAAAATGTCCAAAATAACCCGTTTGGAAAACATTTAAAATAATTGTTTTAATATCGATATAAAGTAAGTAAATAATTTTATAAATTTAATTTTAAGATAATTTTTATAATATTAATAAAAAAATAATTTTTTTAAAGAATATAGATATGGTGAAAAAATAGAATAAAAACATTAAAACATTTAAAATATAGTTATAAAGGGTAATCCCATACGTCTTGATAAATTTTGAACCAATTAATTATTGAAGGATAGAATTTTTATTGGATTTTAAAATAGTTTAAATTTTAGATAATAAGGATAAAATAAATCCATAAGGTATCTTATACTCTGCACAAAATAAAACATGTGTTGAAAATAGCTTAAATATCAAATAAAGTGAATTATGACTAGAATTATATACCATGAGTCTGACCTATCATGTAAATTCATTATCTTATTGAATAATAAAATGGTTATAATTATTTAATTGGAAAATAATAATTTTATTTTTTATTATTTCTTTTTATTTCAATTATACCCATGTTATACTTAAATACTTAATCGATTATGTTCATATTTGATGTTTTCAAGACATTCGAATTATAAGTCATAAATGAATTTACTTGGTTGACTATGTTTAAATAGATCATGATTGTATTATTTATAAAATATTAATCATACTATAATTATAATTTTCTAAATTATTAATATTTTTTTAACTAATAATTTAATGTTGTTTTGAGAAATGAATTATGTTACAATCATGAAGAAAGTTTCCACACGTATGCATTAGTAACATTTATATTTTTCAACGTACATGAGAGAAATAAGGTAAGTATTATTTTAAATTTACATAATGATAATTATATTATATATATAATATTATTTATTTAAATAAACCTATATATATCATCCATGTGATTCGATGATGAAAACAAATATCAGTTCACGGGGCGGTAGTCCGTACATATGCATGAGCGGTATTTTTATTTTTTCATTAGATGATAAAGGAAGAAGTATAATATTTATTTAAAACTATATAATTGAATTTATTTCATATATATCTTATTATTTAGTTTTTATCCATCATTATTACCATACTTAAGTGTTGATGATGAAAAATGAAATATACAATCTTCGTGAGGCTATAGTGTTCACGTGAAAAGAAAAGATGTTTTCATTTTCCATTAGATCAATAAGTTGATGAAAAATGGTTTTTAAATAAACACTATAAAATTTATTTATATGGAATACACTTATGTTTTTATATCACAAGTTTTATTAGAGATTTGGAGGATTTAAAATAATATATTGAAAGAAAACACTCGGTTAATAACTATACCTCTTCTTTGGAAAACCTCCTTAGGTTTATTCCTAAATCCTTTGTAGGATGACATTATTATTAAACCAAGAAATATAGGAAATTTTTAGGGTTTCTAGAAAGGTATGTTGGTTTGGTTTTCCTTAGATAAGAGTATTTTTATATGTGGATAAGAGAGGAGAGAAGGTTTCCTTTTATAAGTGAGGTTGAGCACACACATGGATTTTTTTAAAAAGATTTAAATATATTAGTGTATCACCCAATGAAAATGGCTCCAAAATGGAAAATTTTAGAATAATATAGAGTATAAGGTCTAAATAATACCAATAAATAGTATTTAGAAAAACTTTTAGGTCATTTCAACCCTTATCTTTTTAGTTTTAACCCATTTTAACTCTCACCGTGGAAACTATTTTTTTTTACAAAAGTTACTTTTTGTAGTGAAAAAAAATAAATATGGAACCATTACCAAAATATTTTACTATTATTTAAATTATTAAATTAATTTTATCAAATTTAATTTGTTTAATTTGTAGAAAATTCTTTTTAAATAAACTAAAAAAGGTGATGAAAAATAATTTCTAGAAAAATGGATTATTAAATATAAAAATATTAATATATAAATTTTAGAATAATGTAGATTACAATAAAATTAAGTTAATTATGATGAATAAAATGGAACTAATTAAAATTTTAAAATGATACAAACCAAAATGGGGGTTTTTTAATACTTGAAAAGAAATAACAACTTTCTATAAAATCAGTATTTTTTCACTATTCAATGATAAATCATATTTTTAATAGAAATACAAAAAATTTAGCCGAAGATAATTTCTATGTGATGATTTAAAAAATTATATCCTCTTTAGAAAATATGATTCATTAATGTGTCATAAATTAATTATAATAACTGTGCACAAATTGTAATAAGAACCATTTTTGGGGAAAACACATATTTGAAGTATAAAATGACTTTATTATCATTACTCACCTAATAAAAATAATTACATAAATTTTAATTCATTAAATTTAATATATAGTCTATTTATTTTATTAAAATACATTATCAATATTGATTAACTAAATCTATTATGTTTAAAATAAATTATTCATATAATATTTTTTTATAAAAGATATTTCTTTTTCTTCAACGGATTTTGTCATCATTTATAACCAATTAAAAATATAGGAATAATCGAGTATTAATTTTATTAAGGAAAAAAATTTCAACATATATTCCATAATATTGTTATTTTTATTTATACTTACCAAACCAACACTGACGTCACAACAACTATCTTTAAATAATAACATACTATGATTAATTTAAGTTTGATATTGTGTATACAACATACTATAAAATATATCATTTATGTAAAATAAATTTTGAAATATAGGGGTGTTACATTATACCCACTTAATTAAATTTCATCCTCAAAAATTTATCATGTGACCCATAGAATGGCATTAAAACCCTTTCACAATCAATTCCAAGGCTTAAAAGATAAAACAAACGATCATGAAAGAATAAACATTTTAATATTTATTAATACCTTTGTTGAAAAACCACATCATAAAAACTGATAATAAAAAATACTTTTAAAAAATATAAGATAAATATGAAGGTCATCTGAAATAAACTATGATCAGGTTCTTAAATAAAGGGATCATGTGTGGAAAGTGAAGAAAAGTACTTGGAGAAAAAAACAAAAGGTCTATCGAATAATAGAGAGTGATAAATAAAATGGCCATGATAAAGTTAAATACCAAAAAAACATAAATCAGAAAGGGATAATGAAGTCCATTAATTCATTATAAATGAATATATAATAATAAATTTTTTATTTCAAGATCATTTTCCCTGAGTTGATATATTTTTTACTATCAAGATAGAGAATAAGATAAAACATACTTAATTGATTTTTTTCAATTAGATAATAATAATTTCATAAGTTAATTTCACAATGATCAATTTACAAATTGATCACATTTTTAACTCAAATAAATGAATATTTAGGATCATTTTTTTCATCCATTAAGTATTTTAATTAACTTTTAACAGATCACAATATCCATATAGGAATGAAAAGTTATCTCTACGACTTCTATACACTAATCGAGATTATTATTATTTTCAACAGGTAAAATAATATCCAATACGAATAAATACTACATTAATCCCAAAATAGAGAAAAATAATACCTAAATTTAAACTTTAAACATTCCATAACTAAATAATATTAAAAATCTTCAAAATATACCCTACCAAGTTCAAAACCAAAACATTAAATGGAATTGATCACATGTTATTCCAAAATCAATTTAACATTTATCTCCTATCAATATTGGTCACTTAAAAAGTCATATACCAAAAATCAAATATGGGATAATCATAAAATCTCTAAAATATGATAATATTTTCCATAAATAAGTCAAATCAAAATAAATCCATTTTTTATAAATACTTACAAAAGATAATTCAACCATTATTACTCAAATAAAATCCAATCTTACCAAAAAGTATTTCCATTTTCATTAATCATATAATGTACAAAAATAGTGAACTTCGTGAGAAATATCATTAAACACATATTTACCAAACCAATTTTTAATCCCATGGTTATCTATATGATAAAACATATGTTTCTAGAATATAACAACCCTTTTATCCCAATTAACCATAATTAAATCAACATCAAATATCATCTTAATCTTAATTATTATCAATAACTTTAAAATTATACCCATAAAATATAATAGAATTATTCCTCAAATAACCTTTTCACTAAAATATAAGTTAAAAATAAGGGTTAAATATTTCTTTAACGTTTATTTAAACTCAATAATTGTATTCTAAATTACTCCCATCACATAAAACATGAATTCCTTTAAATTTATTATCATTATAAAAATCATCACTTCATCATAACTCTTGATTCCCTATATATATAAAACTCAATCTTTCTATGTACTTCGTAATTAATTTATCATGAATCGACATATTATTCCTTAATACTTCATTCTTAGAAAAAATATGAATCATGTCTTATGATTAATCAATATCAAAACATATGCAAAAATATAATCCATACGTTTTATATATCATTCATAGTTTCCTCATCTTCAACTTCATTGTAATTATGCATTGAAATGTCGTTATCCAAACAATCTTGATGATCCCGTTATTTAAATTCCCCCTGGTAAATTTATTTGAATAATGTCTATACTCCCTAAATTTATAGAATTCAGTTGATACATTTGGAATAACATTATTCCCCTTCATGGTGTTAATATAAATCTACTATTTTTACTAATAAATTTATTACTAAATTCCCTCATTTAACACAAACATCTTCCCATTCCTTAAATAATTTTCCTAACGTGTTGCGTCCCACTTTCTTGAAATAGAATACATTGATTCTTTTTACCTTAATGATATTTATTACCTAAGAATCCACAGGACTCAATTTTTCTCTTGTTTGGTGTGCTTGGAAACTCACCAAGGTTCAAGTTCTTAATCACTACTCGTGATAACTTGTTAATAATAACCATAAGAGTTTTATCTATAGCTTGTATCCTATTTGGTTTATCATTTATTCAACCACTGCATTTTCCTTCACATATATTATTTATTTGGTTCCTACTGGTTCTTTCCATTTTGTAAAACAAAAAAATGTTAGTGTGGGTATATCAGATAAAATCACAATAAACCATCTTATGAGAAGGATAAACAATTAGATATACTTAAGTATTTAATATTCTTTTCAACTCTTTAAATTATCTAAAATAACAATAATTATCCCTAATATTCCAGATTTTGTGTTTATAAAGGACTTTTTACTTATTATTAAACAACATCCAAACACCTAGAGTTATCTAAACCCTTATTCTAATAATAATTATGAGGACTCAATCCTCAATAAACCCATAATTTAATTTTTGAACAATAATTTATTTTCTTACATTATAGTGGACCTTTTTAAATTTAGTGTTTTAGATAATTAGGTCATAAAACTTACATAGTAGAACCATGCACTAAAAAGTGGTCACCAACGCACAATGTTTATTTTTTTCAAAATGTAAAACTTATAACAGTGAAGCATGATTTATTTTCATAAAATATCATCATGATTTTCAACAAGACATTAGCATAGTTCCTAATAATCCTTAAACCTTGTTAAAAACATTTGAAAATGTGGTATGTGTACAAAAATATTAGTAAGGTTAATAGAAAAATATGAAAATAAACCCATTGGTCAATTTCAATGCCATATAATCATATAAGAGAGTTTTCCTTCACAATAATAATCTTCGAGTGGAAAGAGTAATTTATTTATACATGAAAACATTTTTAATTCCCATAGTTTTTCATAAAACAATGTAAATGAAAATATAAAGGCAATTCACAATCATGAAGGTTTCATAGAAAACATGAGGACCCATGAAAAACGTTTTCCTAAGAACATGCCTTTTACCCTTAAAGAGAATTATAATTCCTTTAAACAAATGATCATTATCAAGCCTTATGTAATAAAAATATTTCAATTAAGAGTAATTTTAAATAATTGAAAAGTCATGTAGGTTCCTTGGGACATAATCATCATAGAACCCATATAATAACCCTAATAAATGGAATAACCTACTTGGTTAATTCCAACATAATCCACCAGAGAACATAATCATTACCCAATACATCATAGAGATATATCAGGCTCACATGTCATCATGAAAAATATATAGGGATCATGAAATTCATAAATCACATAGAATATTAAATTTCCATCATAAAATCTCATTAAATATTTTTTTTAACACATATGTAGAATCACTTTTAGGATTTACATAAAAATATAGATAAAATTCATTTTCTATGAATTTTTTATTTAATTTCCAAAAATAATGAGAAATCGGATATTATTTTAAATAACCATTAAAATTTAAAGGTGAATATTCTTCAATAGTAACACTCATCACAGTACAAAATTTCACTCATTCTGTATACCTTAAAAAAATTCCTTTCACAATTCTGTAAAAATGTCAAAAATAAACCATTTAGAAAACATTTAAAAGACATATTTTAAAACATACATACAGAAATTAAATCATTGTTTAAAATTAATTTCAAAATAAGTTTAATTATGTTAATAACCAACTTGAAACACTTTAATGAACATGGATATAGTTTATAAATCGAATAAAATAATTATTACTTTTGGAATATGGTTTTAAAGAAAAACAAATTATTTATTGATAACTTACAAAGAAATGAATAACTGAAGGAAATATATTTGGATGGATTTTTGAACCCTTTTATTTTTTATATAATAATTATAAAATACATCCATATAGTATTTTATACCCCACAAAAAATAAAATATGTGGTTAAAATATCTTAAGTCTCAGAGAAAGGGAATTGAGACTAGAAATCCCAAAACTCATGTCTGAATTGTCAAATATGCTATCTATCTTCCTGAATAATAAACATATATTAAATATCTAGTTTTTAATAAATTTTTTAATTTTATTTTTAATTTTATTTCACTTATATCCTTGTTATAATTAATTACTTAATTGATTAAATCCATGTCGGATTTTTTGAGAACATTTGGCTTATAAGTCAGAAATGGCATTGGTAGATTGAATATGGTAAAATGGATCATAATTAAATTATTTCAAAAATCTTAAATTTTTTATAATTATAATTTTTACACATTATTTATTATTTTATAACAAACAATGTATGCTGGTTATGAAAAATGAATTACATTACAATCATGGAGACAGTTGTCTGTACATACGCATGAGTAACATTTCCATTTTTCAACGTACATGAGGAAAAAAAGGTAAGTATTATTTTAAATTTAAATAATTATAATTATATAAGAAATAGAATATTATTTAATTAAATCCACCTATATATATCATCCATGTGAGGTGGTGATGAAAAATAAGATTAATCAGCTCATGAGGTGGTTGTTTGCACATATTCACAAGCGATGTTTTTATTTTTCATTAGTTGATAAAGAAAGAAGTGGAATATTTATTTAAAATATAAAAATAAAATTTATATCATATATATTATTTTAATTAATTTATCTCTATTATTAAAACTATCCATAAGAGTCGATGTTGAAAATTGAAATACATCATCTCCAAGAGGCGGTAATACGCACTTACACATGAAAGGTGTTTTAATTTTCCATTAGATGGATAAGCTGATGAAAAATGATTATAAAACAAGAACAATAAAATTTTAGTATTTTTGAGACACTTATATTATTATATCGCAATTTTTAGTATATTTTTTAATGAGTTAGTATAGGAAATAAAATGAAAACATTCAGTTATGAACTATATCCCTTCTTTGGACAACCTCTTTAGGTTTCTACCTAAAGGATTCATAAGATGGTATTCTAATCAAACTAGGGACTGTATGAAATGTGGAGTGATGTTAAGAATTTATTTAAGTAGGTATTTTCCATGATTATATTCACTTTAAGTGTGTATTAGATAGGAGAGGTGGTATCATTTAATAAGTGATGAAGAGGAAACACTTGTAGGTTTTGAAGAGAATAAAATATATTTATTACTTAAACAATATAAATGGATCCAAAATGAACCATTTTTGAATAATTTAGGGGATATGGTGTATTTATATCCATAAAATTTGATTTATAAAAGTTTTTAGGTCACCTTAACCTTTCTATTTTTTGTTTTAACCCTTTTAACATGTTTTAACTCTCACTATAGTAACAGACTTTTCTACTAAAGTTACTATTCATAATGAGAAAAAAATGAAAGTCATCTCATTAAAAAATTATGATATTTTTATTAAAAATATGTATTTAATTTGATCAGAATCAATTTAAATTATTTACAAAAATAATATTAAAAAATCAACAAAACACAATGAGAAATTATTTTCTAGAGAAATGCATTTTTTAGTATAAAAATGATTATATATAAATATTAAGCACAATGTAAATTAGAATGAAATTAATTGGATTAATATTAATAAAAATCAACAATTTAAAATTTAAAATTTATTCAAAACAAAATGGGACTTTCTAAATACTTTAAAAGTAATGACGGATTTCTATAATGTCAGTATCTTTTCACTATTCAGTGAAAAATTGAGCTTTTCAGAAAAATACAAAAAATTCAAGATAATATAATTATGATATGATGATTTTAAAAAACAGATAATTTTTATTAAATAATATCCCTAAATGTGGTAGAAATTAATTATAATATTTATGCACAAAATGTAATAAAAATGATTTTTAATGAAAATATATTTTTGAACCATAGAATAACTTTATTATCATTCCTTACCTAATAACCTTAACTAAATAAATTTAATATATAATAAATTATTTAATTAAATTAGCTTATAAATAGCGATAAATTAAATAAATTAAGATTAAAATATATTTCCCACATAGAAATAGTTTTTTGAAAAATATATCTTTTACCTTCAAAATAGTTTATCTTCATTTATAAACAATTGAAAATAAAGGGATAATTGATTATTTATTTTAATAAAATAAATAAATATATTTTATAATATTATTATTCATATTCATTCCCTCTAAACTAATGAGTTATTCACAATAGTTATATATGAATAAAAGTATTTTATAATTTGTTTAATCTTAATGTTGAATATACCATATATTATCCAATATATTATTTAAGGAATGTAAACTAAAAAATATTAGGGTTTTTCATTGATATTATACATTATGGGAGAGTGGGACCTTCAGTATAGATAAATGAGGCCTAATAATAGGAATTTTTAATTAATCATCCATTAGTTGGAGAGTTTTCCCTTAAATGTGGCAGATGACTTAGATGACCATATTCCTGGAGTAGTGGTGGAGTACTTGGATGTTTTTTCCAAGAATGTTCCATAGTTTCCCCCCTCATCAGGAATTAGAATTTTACATATATCTACGCCTCATGATTGCTATAATATATTCTACATATTATCAAATTAACATGATGGAGATCAGGGAGATAAAGCTATAAATGGTGGTCCTTAGAGAGAAATGTTTCATTGGACCATGTGTGTCCCACTGGGTAGCTTCATCATTGTTCACTAAGGATTCATATGGGAACTCAATAATTTCTAACAACTATCACCACCAAAATCTGATGAAATTTTTTTATAAGTACCCTTTACTAAGGATTCAAAACCTCCTCAACAAAATATAGGGAGAAAAGTGGTTATTGAAGATTGATATTAAGTATGGTTATCCTCAATATAATGTTCATGAGGAGGTTATCATAGATATGGATTTATAATTTCACTATGAATATTATGAGTTTCTAGTGATTCTCTTTGGAATGATGAACACTTTTTCTATGTTAATGGGATTTATGAACTAAATATTTAATCCTTTAGTTGATTCATTCATGGTTTTATTCATCGATGAAATCATGTTTTATTAAAATCATAGGATAATCATACTGATTATATGTGGATTATTTATACTTTCATTGGGAGGACCAACTATGTAGAAATCTCTTGAAGTCTTATTTTTGGACTCAAGAGGTCTATATTCTAGAACATGTAATCTCAGAGGGTTGAGTATCCATATAACTGTTGATGATCGAGGTAGTGTTGGATTGGGATTCACCCATAATCTTTTTCAAGGTGTGATAATTTATTGTTTGGAAAGGAACTACCATAGATTTATGAAATACTTATCTAGTATTGTAGCCCCCATGACTTCACTTACCTAAAATAGGAATCCATTCATTGGGTTAGAGAGAGATGTTAGAGAGACTATGAGGAGATAAAGAAGAGTATAATGTGTTATCATATTCTATGGTTTCTAAAGGAGAAATTTAATTATGTGGTGTTTTGTGGTGCCTTTGGAGTTGTTCTTGGTTGTGTGAAAATGTAGAGGCAGGTGATGATCACTTATGGGTTGAGATATTTGAGAGATCAGGAGTAAAGGTACATGAACCATGATATATTTTTTTTAGGGATAATGTTCTCCTTTAAGATTTAGTGGTACTACCTTATTGGTGAGTGGTTTACAATCTATATATATCATAATAGTCACAAGTACGTCTTTACTTAGATAGATATTAACCTAAATAATATGTGTCTATTAGAGTTCTTATATGACTATAACTTTGATATATAGGAAGTATCATTCTTGGTTTTTGGGGGAGGAATCTGAGTTGTGGTCCTTATTAAAGTTTTCCTTAGTGAATGAGGGAGAATTTTACTATCTCTGATTTATGCTGGTGGACCTGTCACTTATTTAGTGTGTGAGGGATTCTTAGTTATGATACATTTACTATGAGATATTTTCTTAACCAAATATCCTCAAAATATGAATGGGATTTATATCATCAATATGAAGATCAAGACACCATCTTCTATGGGTAGATAGTGGTGTCAATTTCATTGCATGTGGATGTACTTGGAGAGTTCCATTATCCACCATTATTGATGCTTTATTGAGTGATGAAAATGTACCCAATCCATAGGCATCAGTTTTGGTGGAAAAATATAAAATATAGTGTTTATAATTTTATCTCATGGTGGATGATCTATCAGTAGGAGAAGGTAGATCACTAGTTTCAACTAGGTTTTGATCAACCACTTGAGTTTTCATAGTAGAAGTAATATGGAATATCAATGGATTTAATGATAGGACTTCCCTTACTATTGAGAGGTCATGATTCTATATGAGTGATCATCATCCGACTGACCAAGTTAATCTACTTGGTTTCTATTTTAGATCCATTTTCATTGGAGATATTATAACACTAACATCATGGAGAATTTCTAGAAACATGGGATACCCTCTAGGATACATTCTGATAGAGATTCAGTATTTACATCTTAGTTATAGATATTATTGTAGTAGAAATTTTAGAATTCAAATATAGATGAGTATAAAATTCAACACTCTATATGATGGAATGATTGAGTGAACCATTTATGTTTTGAAGGATATGTTGATGGATTGTTTGTTTCATACATGCTTTATATGGTAATATCAGTTTTCTTAAGTGGAGTTAACATACAATAACTACTACCACTTCACCATTGGCATGGAAACATTAAATTCCCTTTATGGGAGACCTTATAAGTCACCCCTATATTGTAAAGAGATCAAAGAGATATTATTTATGGGGTCAGAGATTGTATGGTTGATTATGTATATGGTATAGGTGATCTTGGTGAAAATGAGGAAAAATAAGATCTATTGTATGTTTTGTAAATATAGATAATTGAGGTATTTAGTGTTTGAGTAGGGACATAATGTGTTTACAAAGGTCACTCCAAGAAATGATTTTTGAATATTTATTATGGGAGGAAATATATCCCTAAGTTTCATTGGTTTACTCCAGTTCATGAGTTGGGTGGGAAATATTTTTCAACACTTGGAATTTCCACCACACTTAGAGAGGTGAAAAAATTATTCCACCCATCTCAACTGGGGATTCTTGTACATGATACCTTATTCATTATTGACCAGGATGGGATAGAAATTGAGGATAGTGAAATGTTCTTAGAGTATCCAGTATTGATTGAGTATTAGTAGGATAAGACCCTCCATATATGATCTATTCCACTTGGGTGTATTATTTAGCATTATGAGACACTTCAAAAGAGCTCACAAGAGTGTGGGAACTAGATACAGGAAAAATAAACTAACATTTTTGAGTAAGTGGTTCTTTTAAGGTGAAAATACATGATGGTAGGGATCATACAATGACCTTTTATTTTTTAATGAATAATTAAAATATTTTAAATAATATTTTTATGTTCATTCATTAGGAAATATAATCTATTTTTTGAATTGTGGGGCTTCAGAAATAATGTATTATTTTTATTTTTTACATGTGGGTTTTTGGGAATAATGATTTTCATTAAAATTGAATTAATGAATGGGAATTATAAGACAATATATTCATATAAAATGGGGTCTTTAACCTAGGGGTTATTTATTTTTTATTCTCATTTGGGTCCCTTATATCAAATTACCATAATTGTAATTAACTAATTAAATTGAATTAAATTAGTTAATTTATTTATTTATTGATTAACCTTGTAATAATAAATTTAATTATAATAAATATCCCTCCCTAGGATTAGTTTATAAAACCCCTATCATTAGAGTGGGATAAAGATAGAATGAAGTAGAATTTGGGTGTATGGAGATTCAGAGGATTAGATGAATGTGCTCTTAGAGGAATCACCAAAGACAACCCAACATAGATACAATATGAACCACTTAAATACCAAAACATGAGGTAAGGATTTTTTACTTATATATTTTTTATGGTCTTCATGATTTATAGTATGAAAAATGTAATCTTAAGTTGTTATCCAAAAAAAATGTCCCTATGATTTAGATACTTTGTTTTTTTTTATTGAGATTCTTGATTCTATATTGCATCCCTATTGTGTTTTGTTATTGCAGTCTTATGCACAATGGTAAATGATTGGAAGATAATAATGGGGTAGATACATTTCTACCCTTGATTTTATTTATTTGTTTTTTACACTTTCATCTCTGACCATTTCCATAGTTGGTGATTTGATAGATAATAAACCAGATTGAAGAAGTAAAAAATATGGGTATATGATTACTGGGTTTGGGCGATGGTGGATCACTGGAGGTGTAATTGTGAAGAATCCAAAAAAAACATTGGGTAGGGCCTTGAGGATATGTGTGAGGTGGTTCTGATCCTAATTTTTGGTAGAGGATGACCATAAATAGATATTTGGATGCACGATATCATTGGATGAGGCATTTTGGGAAGGTTCAGGCATGAGTGGGGAAGAGACTCGAAAAAGCAGTGATGTTATAAGAATTTTTCAGATTCTAAGATTGAAATCAAGGTAACATCATGAAGCTATTTTCATATTATGATCTCTATGTCATAGAATTTACTACATTCCATGGAGTTAGATCCCATGCTGCCTCATGGTGAACATAACTTTATAATGTGGAAGAGGGTAACCTTGACATGATTGTGTCAAGTGAAAAAATACTCCGTAGTTAAATTTAATATGAAAGAGTCATCATGTGTGTGTATTTATTCAATGTATGGAAACTCCATGGTGAAGGGTTCCACGAAATAATGGATGGATGGAGGTTGAGATTCAACAATGTGATGAAGGGTTCCACAATGTGATGGAATGGAATTAGAAATGCTCATGGGGAGAGAGGAAGGGGTCGTGCTGTGAGACACTCTTTAGGATTAGACATAACAATATGATAAATATGATCACACCATGATGATTAATTACCACTGGGTTGATATGAAAATATTTTCTTTATGTATGTTACATAATGGTATGCTTCATTTCAATACAACATGATAGATTTGAGGTGATATATGTAGTTTTTCCTTCTTAGATATGTAGAGATGACAACGGGGTTTGAGCATGGCTATTAGATTATTCTTGAATTTGGTCCCCTTGGTGGTGATTTCATGATAGGTATTGGGTCCCCATATCATATATATAGTTTTTTACTCCCCAAATACATAGATAACATTTCCTTAACCTCTAGAGACATTACCCCCCATTTAAGGCCTCAAATTAGGAACAAGTCCTTCATCGGGGTTGGTTAATCCATAGATTGATACTTATCCTTCAGTGATACATATCCCCGCAAATACCATTATAAATTGGTGATACATGTTTATTTTTTTAGGTAGATTATATTATTGGATCTACTTATTGGTTATCCAATAGCAGGGTTATGAAAAGTGGTACCTTCTCTTATGTTTTGGGTTCTCCTCTTCAAAGAATATCTAGGTTTGGTTCATGGGTTATTCTCACCTTTTATTATTGTAGTTTTGAGAAGAATAGTCTTATTATTATTTATATATGGTATTTGGAGTGGCATACCTAGTTTTTATATACTCACCTCTATATATGAATATTTTCCAGAACATGACATGTCTTGTGTAGATGATGAATAGTTCATCAATGACTTGGGTGGAAAGGGATTTGGTGGAACCTAGTGGGTTTAAAAGGTGATATAAAGTGGTGGTTTTTATTTCTAGATCTATATTATTACAGGGACCTCTAAATTTAATCTATTTAGAATGGTTTCTCATATTTGGTTATTGGGAATGTAACCTACCCCCATTTTGTATTATTTACTATTTTCTCCTTTGTGGTTATTTTCATTTATTGTATGCATTTTATATACTTTAGTTATTTATATTTTTATATTATAGATTATTATATCACCTATAGAGATTCAAGTTTTATACATGTCCATTAGGATAAGGCTACCCATTATGTATGGTATACATACTCGATGTTAGTCACAAACACTTAACCTATTGGAGGTGGACATGGCATGAGACACTCGGATGACCACTGCCCAGGAGGGGTCTCATTAGGTTGGATTGTGTTATTCCATTTCAATTCATATAGGTGAAACTAATTTAGTAGAAACAAAAGAATATATTTCACATATACTCAATAAATAACAAAATAATTTAGAGGATACCAGAATTGTACCTATGGTAGTAGATTCCCCTACTACTACATCGATAGTAGAGTAGTCTACCACATATACCACATCTATAGTCATTTATTATCCATGTGTAATATACTCCTCCATCTATGATTTCACTATGGATACTTACCTCTATCTACCATACCATTATACATAACAAAATCTCAAATAAGGTGGGTGGCTACCTCCAGCAGACTGAGCTGCTGATGGAGCCTATGATTTCTAGTTCATTGAAGGAAACTACTTAATTCATATAGATTTTCGATAATGGAAAAAATTTGGATATGGCCACAAAAACCACATAAGTGGAACATCTTAGCTTATTAGTTATAATATATCTTGAAATGACTAATGTTTCCACACTAGTGACACTATGTATAAGGCTTTCTTATACTAGGTTATAGAGGTATACAACTACCATGGATCCTTTGGATCGAATGACCAGAGTTCATCTCCTCCTACTACCATTTCCAACCACTTGGGAAACTATCACCCACCATCAAGCTAGGTAATGATATATCTTCTTCATAGCCTCCTTTGTATCTTGTCTTGGAAAAAATATATTTCATTATCACATTCAATGAGTTATAACGATTAGAATGTGATGACCCACCTTCACCAATTTGAAGGAAGGGACAGCGGACTACTGGACCCTTCCTTATTCAAGTTGGCGGTGAGATAATGACCCCTGAGTCCTGCCTTCAGTAGGCCCCAGAGTGGAGACTATCACCATGGGTTAAGAATCACACATAATATGGAAGGCATTACCCTTTTTATAGAACAAGATAGATATATAGGATGGTATATCCCAACAAATCCAAAAAATTAAAGCAAATGTAAAGCCAAAAATCCATTCCCATATGCATGTTAGAAATAAATTGATATAAAGAACAAGAAAACATTGATGAAAAGTACCAAAGGAAAGAAAAACAGTAATGAAAACTGTCCCGATGTCCAAGCTAGTAAGGTTCGGCAAGGTCCTCAAAGTCATCCTGGAAACCTGAAAGTAGTTTTATATATGTAGGGTGAGTATATAGGTATACTCAGTAGGGAAAAACCAAAAACTCTTGTGCATAAATGGGGAGGAATTATAATTCCCCATGATGATGTAAAGGTAATAAAAACACCTAACAAGGAAAACTACTCACCCAGCCTCACCAAGGCACGCTCCCCAAACAATGAAAACCATGTAAAATAGTAGAAATAACACATCGATATTTGGTTATCTCAAACCACTTTATAACTAGTTATTTAGAACATCCTAAGTGTCAGACCTCCCCCACAGATCCCACCGTAGTCCCACAGCCTCCCCTATTAACAACCATATGGGCCATCCCAACCATACGTTCATCCCACCCGCAAACACCTGGGCCACCACAACCACACATAACCACACCCTCAAACATCTGGGACACAACAACCACCACCATACCCATAGACACATGGGATAGAACAACCACTTACATGCCTGAAGACACATGGGCCTCTTCCTGAAGACACTTAGGAAAATAACCTACCCACACACACCTGGTCCAACCACCACAACACCACCCTACCCAAAGAGTCTTGGGCCATAATAATTCTTAGGCTCTCACAACCTGCCCAAAGAATATTAGTCTACCTATGAGAGGGAGAATAAAGGATCTAATAATTATCCACTCATAAGAATGTTGGAAATAACACCCTCCACCATGAAATGGGGGTGTTTGGCATGAAGTGCTCAACTTGGTTGGGGTGCGTATAATAAACACAAGAACAAAATATTATACATATAGGTAATCAAGAACTCATCCCAACCTAAGGTTTTCTAAATAGACAACTAGATCGTACACCACCACTCTCATTGTTATCCCTACATGCACAAATACACAATAGCCACAACCAGAGCACAACCCATTTCTGGAAAACAATCCCCTATTGTACTTGTTCTTGTTATCATGTTCATGTGATTCCATTAAAACAATACTTCACTACTGGGAAACTAAAATTCATAGCCACAATCCAAAACAACAACTGAAGGAAAAAATATTCAAGTAGAAATTTAAGAATTCACACATGGTTGTCTTGAAAAGTCACAACAACCAAAGGGGTCTCTGAGGTCCCTCATGGTACTAGAACCAAACCAATCCAAGACCTCATGTTCCCAAGCTAAAAACTTCTCAACCAGAACATCCCATCCCCCTTTTTGAGTAACCCCACAAACATTCAACAAAACAACCATGCGTATTAGTAGAACAGAGCAATGGAGTTTCAAATTTAGCCACACCATTCTCTATGTTCCTTCCATTTGGTTAATCAGGGTGATCACACAGGGGATCTTATTCATCAGAAATCCATTTAATCAACCATGTTTATGTGATTTATCAATTTCCAGGTTAAATCCATTGATTCATAAGACTATCCAGGAAAACATAGCTTTATTAGTGTGCATGAAGGGACCACCAACGAATATGATTTTTAGTGGACATGAGTCCATAAAATTCACAACATAAAACGAAGGTAAAACACATCAAACCCAACATTATCATTCCAACCCTTTCGTTCTTTAAGAGTCCATTAATTATCTTTGTTAAAGTGGGTTTCATCTATGTCTCAAACGATCATCATCATTCCCAGCCCACATGATGCATAGTTTAAGAGATACAAAGGAAAGACCCTTACTTGGATGATCAAGTATCGATGTTTTCTATTGGTTACAAGAACTGTTGATGTACCACTTGTAGAGGAAGAACTCCAAGGACTCTAAGGTTGAGCAGGAAGGGCTCCAGCACGGGTGCATGATTCGTCTCCGAAAGAGGAACTACAAGTGCACCAAGGAAAAGGAAGGGACCAAGGAAGAATGAGATATCGCTTTGTTAAAATGCATGATCCTAGAGTTACGTGATGTGAAATATTGAAGTTCATAAAAGGCGGATCATGGTTTTACCACGCGGTTGGGCGGTTTCACACGTTATAATTTATTGAGATTTAAAAAATCTCCTTGGAGATGGTGTAGATAATATCTATGAGTTAATTGATTTCCTTTAAATGGATAAGACACGTAACAAGGGTGAAACTAGAAAACATGGGAACCTAGAAAACATGGTAAAAAGGGGTGGCATGCCACATGTTTTGGTAACCCAAGGGTCCACCCACTCTTAGGAGATTTAAAAAATAATTTATGGGATTTAAAAAGGCCTTAAGATAATTTAAAGAGTTATTAAAAAATAAAGGAGATGTTATGGGAAAACTGGGGAAAGAAATATTGACACCCCTCTATGGTCGATCGGTGAAGTTGATTGGTGATGTGGATCAGTGAAGCAGATCGGTGAAGCTGATCAGTGAAGATGATCTGTAAAGCTGATCGGTGAAACTGATTGATAGAGCTAATTAGTAAAGTTGATTAGTGAAGAAGATTAGTGAATTTGATCTATAAAGTTGATCCGTGAAGCTGATCGGTGAAGCGGATCTGTGAAGCTGATCGGTGAAGTGGATCAGTGAAGCTGATCACTAAAGCGGATCGTTGAAGCTAATCAGTGAAGTTGATTGGTGAAGAAGATTTGTGAAGATGATGGGTGAAGATGATCGCTAAAGATGATCGATGAATTTTATTAGTGATGCTGATTAGTGAAGTAGATTAGTGAAGCGAATCAGTGAAGTGGATCTGTGAATTGGATCAGTGAAGCAGATCGCTGAAGCGAATCAGTGAAGCAGATCAGTGAAGTAGATCACTGAATTGGATCGCTAAAGAGGATCCCTGAAGCTGATAAGTGAAGAGGATTATTGAAGATGATCTGTTAAGCTAATCAGTGAATCCGATCACTGAAGCTGATTGATGAAACAGATCAGTGAAGCAGATCACTGAAGCTGATCAGTGAAGCTGATCAGTGAAGTTGATCAGTGAAGAGGATTTGTGAAGCTGATTAGTGAAGCAATCTCCAAAGTTGATCTATGAAGATGATCTGTGAAGATGATATGTGAAGATGATCAGTGAATCTAATCATTAAAGCTGATCCCTGAAGCAGATCGGTGAAACTGATTGGTGAGACTGATGGGTGGAACTATTCGGTGAGACTGATGGGTGGAACCGATCAGTGAGACCGATGTGTGGAACTGATCAGTGAGACCTATTGGTGGCACTATTATATGACACCACGGTGACACGTTGCCATCAACACTGACATCCTCTATACTCACCGATGGTGTTGAGGACACCCAAACACTTATAATTTAGCAAAGTAATGGACATGGAGGGTCTGATCCAATACATTGGATACCTCTCAAACTATTCTCATCCTCGATAATTCATGAGTAAGCCGAAGAAAAGAGAGGGGTTTGAACACCCATCTCGGAAGATACCTATCGGGAAAAAACCACCCCAAACAGTGATACAAACCCCAAGGATCACATTGTCCTAACACATGGATCAAGGAGTTATTTCCTCCTTGTTAAAATACTATTCTCTTTAAGTGGAACTGACTCACTCGCAAGGGTTTAATCGCATCTGCGCTGATGCATATTGATTAGGAATCTGGTTCTCTCTTCCCCACACATTAGGACTTTTTAGACACATTCACAAAGTAAATGAAAAAACTCATCTCATAACAAAACAAGGTCCGCATTACATCACAACAATCCATAAAAACAATAACATTAGGGAAGGATCAGAACAACAACTCGAAATAGCTCTGGGTATTGGGTGTGTATCTGAGCTTCTTTCTTAGGAGTACTCTCCTCGAGGCCACTATGCATCCACAAAACATGAACCAAAGGGATGGTCCATCCACGAAGCACCTTCTCCTTTCTATCATTGATCCTTACTAGTTTATCCACGAACATAGCATCATCCCCTATATCCAACTCTCCCCAGTCAATGACATGGGATTCATCATGTAGATATTGAAGAAGATGAGATACATGGAAAACGCTATGGATACTTTCCAACTGAGGTGGAAATTCCAGTTGATATTCTACCTCACCAACTCGCCCCAACACTTCAAAAGGCCCGATGAACTTAGGAGAGAGCTTTATCCCCTTGTCAAACCATTGCTTCCCACGTCAAGTGGAAACCTTCAAGAACACATGGTCTCCAAACTATAACTCCAAGGGCCTCCACCTACGATTAGAATATGACTTCTTCTAATCCTGGGTTTCCTTCATCCTCTGATGTACAAGTTGAACCTTCTCAATTGTTCTCTTTACTTCCTCTGGTCCAAGAACACTTACGTCCACAACCACGGTCCAACACACAGGCAGGAAAATGACACTACCTCCCGAATAGGGCTTCAAATGGTGTCATGTCAATAGTATAGTGATAGATGTTATTGTAAGAAAACTCTACTAAGGGAAAAGGCCATACCCATTATACCCCCAAAATCTAAAACACATGCCCGTATCATATCCTCTAACATCTGGATGGTCCGCTTAGTTTTCTCATCTGTTTGGGGTGGAAAGCGGTGCTAAGGCGTAGCTGGGTGCCAAAAACATGCTACAAACCCCTCCAGCCAGATGAGGTAAACCGTGCATCTTGATCCGAGAATATGGACCTTGGAACTCCATGAAACCTCATCATCTCATCCATGTATGTTTGTGTTAGGGAATCCACCGCACTCAACTCCTTGATCACCAGGAAGTGAGCTAATTTCATCAACTGGTATACCACTACCCAGATAACATCGCAAACTCCTTGAACCTTGGGTAGTCCTATGATGAAATCCATCAAGATGTATTCCCACTTCCTCTCGAGGACATCTAAAGGATGTAAAAAACCTCCTGGGATGTGGTGTTCACCCTTCTCCTGCTGACACACTAGGCACCTTTCCACAAACTCTGTCACTGCCCGTTTCACCTCGAGCCTCCAAAACTATTCCCTCAGGCCTCATTACAACATGGAAACTTCTGGGTGTACCTCTAGGGGTGATTTATGGAACTCAAAGATAACTCCCTCATGAATCGTCTCTATGAAAAAAAAACTTCCCATAAAAGATCATTTGATTCTAACCATCCTCCAACCGCCCTTCCAGAGCATTTCCCTGGTCAACCCAATAGCACATCACTTCACTCTCTGAGTCTCCCTACTGATACTCCTCCACCTTCCGCAACAGAGAGGACTACATTTTCATTTGATACAAATATCCTCTACCACCATTCACCCACACATCCAGGTGTAAGGCAGTCGACTCCCCCATCGCCTTCCAAGCATCCACAGATTTCTGAACAGCTTCTCTCTACGAATTCATACTCAAGGCATTGGCCACAACTTTTCCCTTACCTTCAGGGTAAGAGATTTTGAATTTTTAGTCCTGAAGAAACTCCACCCACCCTCGTTTTCACAAGTTCAAGTCCCACTAGGTAAGGATATAACTCAAACTATTGCGATATGTGAAGACCAAAAAGTGCTCCCAGATGAGGTAATGCCATAAAAACTTCAACGAGAACACTACTACTAGAAGATCTAGGTCATGGGTGTAATAATTACACTCATGAGGATGTAATTTCCTAGACCCATAAGATATTACTCCCCATTGCTGCATCAGCACACCCCCCAAGACAAGACCAAAAGAATCACAAAATACCTCAAACAACACCCCTTCCTCTGGAAACCTGAGCACTAACCAACCTTTTCTTCAGATAGATGAAATATTTCCGATAAAGCACACTCTACATGAATTCCTGGTCCTTTCTGATCAAATATGTAAAAGGAGTTGCAACTCGAGAGAAGTCATGTACGAACATCTGATAATAACCAATCAAGCTCAATAAACTACAAACCTCCATAACATTCTTGGGTTATGCTAAAGAAACAACCACTTAAACCTTTGAAGGATCCACCACTACCCTTTGATGAGACACCACGTGTCTAAGAAATTGAACTTCTCATGTCAAGAACTTTCACTTTGAAAACTTTCCATAGATCTGGTGGCGTCAAAGGATCTACAAGACCATCCTGAGGTGCTCAGTGTGCTCCTCCATTGATCTTGAGTAGATCAGAATGTATTCAATGAAAATAATGATGAACTGGTCTAGTAACTCATAGAAAAAAGAGTTCATGATCCCCATGAACACAATAGGTGTGTTCGTAACACCGAACGACATGACTACAAACTCTAAGTGCCCATACCTGTACATGAAAGCTGTTTTGGGACAACACCATCTTTCACCCTTAACTGGTGATACCCAGACCGTAGATTAATCTTAGAGAAACAACCTTATATCCTCATCTATTCAAAGAGATCCTCTATCCTCATGAAATGGTAACAGTTCTTAACTGTTACCTAATTCAGTCTCCGGTAGTCTATGCACAGACTGATACCACCATCTACCTTCTTCACAAACAAGACTAGGGCACCCCATGGTGACATGTCGGGTCAGAAAAAACCCTTCTTCATCATATCATCAATCTTAATCTGCAACTCCCGCAACTCAGAAGGCACCATCTGATAAGGATCAATCAAAATTTGATGGGAACCAGGTTGTAAGTTTATCCCATACTCAACGTCACATTGAGGGGGTAGAGTCACAACCTCCCCAGTAAAAATGTCTAGGAACTCTCTAAAAACTCTTGTAACTTTAATTATCTCAGTATCCATAGATTATGCTAACTACTTAGCCAACTTAGAATGAAGAGGCTCTAGATGTCTTCTCCCCACTAGACAACATTGTTCACCAACAAAAGCCACACATCATCCACCCACGTTGAAGAGAAATAATATTATCCAGAAGCAGTCAATAAAAGCATGCATAGAAAACATCTAGTTGATTCCTAGGATGACATCGTATGGTTGTATTTGTAGTAGAAGAAGATCCCCACTAGACTGATGTGGCCCAAACATCCATATGCATCCCCAACAAACATCAAATCAGTTGGTCTAACCTCTAAATAGTGTGCTCAACACCAGGGGCATGGAATATCTCTCTACATCGAGACCCAAGGAATTGGCTAGAATAGGTGTAACGAAGGAGTGAGAAGCTCTTGAATTGAACAAGGCAGAATTAGGTGTATTAAACAAGCTGATCATACCAAGAATGACCTCTGGCCCTACTGGAACTACTAACTCTATAGTGTAAAAATACCCAAGCCCAGCTCCTCTACCCCTCAGTTGTTGGCTGCCTCCCTGACCATGCCCTGGTCGAGGTCCCTGAAGAGCACCCTCAGGTCAACCTCCTCTTCCAACTTCTGCCCTCAGAGGAGCTGGAGCTCGTTGTTCCTAGTACTACTATTGAAGAGGTCTGGATTGAAACTACTACTGGTGAGGTTGGTGCTGAACCTCCCCACCCCCACTATAATGTACTCAGTCTTGGAACTGATTCTAAAGGTTTTCATGGCTTCCACAGATAAATAATCTCGGTCCTAGACCCATAGAGAAGGGGTGAGGACCGGGAGATCAAAACCGGAACTGTTGAGGCCTTCTTCCTGCGGGTCGAAACCTGGAAGGCCCTGATGCTGGAGTCCTACTACTAATGACCTTCCCCTTTGACGAATCCACCTAGCTCCCCTCTCATGGAACACCTCCCAGTGTGTGTATCATCTATACTACCTCCGATTTTTTTTGAACCTACATGTATTTCAGTAGAGTGAAGGGAGTAACATCATACTGTAGAGAAGGTCAGAGTGCCTCCACTAATCCTCTCGCTCGAGAATCCTCATTTAGAAAAAGGTTGGGAGAGAAGTGAAAGAGATCCTTGAACTTGATCCCCAAATCTCTTAATGACATTCTCCCTTGCTAGAGGAAGATCATCTCTTGCCTCTTCTTAGCCTCCATTGTAGAAGAAAGGAATTCTGCTCAGAACTCCTTCTCAAATTCATCCCATGAAACCTCAGCCTCTATCCTCTCTCTAAGGTAGATCATACACCACTGACATGATGATCCTCTCATCTAACTAACCTCCAACAGAACCCAGTACTCCCTTGGAGCATAGATCAAGGTAAAGGTGATCACCAGCTCCTCAAGCCATTCCATTGTCTCCTAGTCAGAAACAATGCCCTCATACTTCCCAAGGGACTGTTGCTGGAAAGAACATTGAGTCTTCTACCACTTTTCATCCTCTTCCTCTTGGTCAATCCTCCACTGATTGACCAAATCATTCTCCAGGGTCTTGATCGTTCGCACAACTCATGGAAGTTTTTAGGCTTCAATAACTACAAGGAAAATAAGGAATGAATAATCCTGAGTAGTGTATAAGATTACTTTTAAATTTTTCTTAAACTTTTTATTTATTTTAAGTTCCTAAAAAACCCAAGACACGCAAGAAAATAATTCCTTATGATCTATGTACCTTTCCAAGGATATCTACCCTACAATCATTGTATCCACACTTGGTCGTTTGGAAGGTCCAGATTCCTTGAATCGGATCACGGGGGGCCCTAAAATCTCATGTCCTATCTAGTCTTCTATGGCCTATTTCACACCCCAATATTTCCAAACACTATTTCACTACCATTACATGAAATGGTCACTATACCTAACCCAAACTCCATCTAATCTTTCAACCATCAGCTCTGATACCATTCTATCCTAACCCACCTTCACCACGATGAGGGAAAGGATGTTAGACTGCTAGACCCTTCCTTCTTCAAGTTGAAGGAGAGATGATGACCTCCGAGTCCTGCCTTCAGTAGGCCCCAAAGTGGAGACTAGAACCAATGGTATATAATCACACATAATATGGAAACAATTACCCTTTTTATAGGAAAAGATCCGGAGATAAGATGGTAAATCCCAAAAACTCCAAAAACTGAATGTAAAAGTAAATCCAAAAATCTATTCTCATATGCATGCTCAAAATAAACTAATACAAAGTACAAGAAAAATCTTATGAAAATTACTAAAGGGAAGAAAAACAGCAAGGAAAAATGTCCCGACGTCTGAGCTAGTAAGGTATGGCATGGTCCTCAAAGTCCTCTTAGAAACCTGAAACCAGTTTTATATATGTAGGGTGAGTGTACAGGTATACTCAGTAGGGAAAAACCAAAATCTCTCATGCACAAGTGTGGAGGCATTCTAATGCCTAGTGAGAAAGTAAAGGTATCCAAAACACCTAAAAAGAAAAACTACTCACCCGACATCACCAAGGCAGGTTCCCCAAATATTGTAAACTATGTAAAATAATAGAAATCGCACATCGATATTTAGGTACCCCGTACCTCTTCTCTGCTGGTTATTTAGAACATCCTATGCGTCAGACCTCCCCCCAGATCCCACTGTAGTCCCACTACCTCCCCTATTAAAAACCATATGGGCCATCCCAATCGTACGTTTATACCACCCACAAACACCTGGTCCACCACAACCACACATAGCCATACACACAAACACATGATACACAAAAACTACCACCATGTACGAAGACACTTGGGCTAGAATGACCAATACCATTCCCAAAAACTCTTGGGCCTCATCTCGAAGACACTTGGAAAAATAACCTGCATGAACACACCTAGTCCAATAACCACAACACCACCATCCCAAAGAGTCTTGGGCCATTATAATCCTTATACTGTCAAAGCCTACCCGAAGAATCTTGGGCTACCTGAGAGAGGGAGTAGAAAGGAGCTAATAACCATCCACTCATAATAATGTTTAAAAAAACACCCTCCCCCATGAAATGGGGGTGTTCAGAACGATGTGCTCTACAAGGGTGAGGTGAATATAAGAAACACAATAAATAAATCTTATACATATAGGTAATCAATCACTCATCCCAACATAATGGTTCCAAAACAAACAACCAGCCTATACACCACCACTCTCGCGGCTATACCTACACCCAAAATACACAATAGCCACAACTAAAGCATAACCCATTTCTAGAAAACAATCCCCCATTATACCCACTCTCGTTATCATGTTCAAGTGATTCCATTTAAAACATTCCTTCACTACTGGGAAACTAACATGTATAACCCCAATCTAAAATAAAAACTTAAGGAAAAATAGTCATGAAAACATTTAAACATTCACACCCAGTTTTCTTGTAAAGTCACAAAAAAAAGGATCCGTGAGATCCCTCTAAGTACTAGAACCAAAACAATCCGCAACATTTTGGCTCGACACAACCTCTGATTCACAAGCCAACAAATTCTCAACCAAAACATTCCATCCCCCTTTTTTAGTCACCCCACAAACATTAAATAGAAAAACCATGCGTATTACCAGAACAAAGAAAGGGAGTTTCAAATTTATCCACACTATTTGCTAAGTTCCTTCTATTTGGTTAACTGGGTTGATCACATAGAAGATCTTACTGATTGGGAATCCATTTAATCAACCTAGTTTACATGATTATCTAGTTTCCATGTTACAACCATTGAATCATAAGACTATCCAAAAAAACATAGCTTCATTTGTGTGTAAGAAGAAACCACCAACAACCACGATTTTTAGTGGACATGAGTCCATACAATTCAAAACACAAAACTAAGGTAAAACACCACAACATCAACATCATCATTCCAAACCTTTTGTTCTTTAAGAGTCCATTAATTATCTTCATTAATGTTGGTTTCATCTAAATCCCAAAGTATCATCATCATACCCACCAAGAATGATGCACAGTTAAAGAGAAACGAAAGAAAAACCCCTACTTGAATGATCAAGGATCGATGTTTTCTCCTGGTTCCAAGAATTGGGGATGCACAACTTGCAGAAGAATAACACTAAGGAATTCAAGGCTGGGTGGTAAGGGATCCAGAATGGGAACAAGATTCGTATTGGAAAGAGGGGCTCCAAGAACACTATGTAAAAGGAAGGTACCAAGGAAGAAGGAGATCTCGGTGTGTTAAAAGGCCTGATCCTAGAGTTGCGAGATGTGCAATCTTGAAGTGCTTAAAAGGAAGATTGTAGTTTGACCACACGACAGGGTGGTTTCACATGTTATAATTTATTGATATTTAATAAATCTCCTTAGATATGGTGGAAATAATGAATGTGAGGTAATACATTTCCTTTAAACAGAGAAAACATGTAACATAAGCGAAACTGGAAAACACAAGAACCTAGAAAACGTGGTAAAAAGGAGTGACAAGATAGAAATTTTGGTAAACCAAGGGTTTCCCCACTCTTAAAAGATTTAAAATATAATTTATCTTATTTAAAAAGACCTTAATATATTTTAAAGATCTATTAAAACTTAAAGGAGGTGTTATAGGAAAACTGGGGAAAGAAAACCTGACACCCCTCTATGGATGATCAGTGAAGCTGATCAGTGAAGCTGAGTGGTGAAGCTAATCCGTGAAGAGGATCAATTAATATGACTAGTGAAGGTCATTGCTGGAGCTGTTCAGTATAGAAAATGAGTAAAGCTGATCGGTAGAGCTGATCGATGAAGCTGATCGATGAAGCTGGTCTGTGAAGCAGATTGGTAAAATTGATCGGTGAAATTGACCCAGGAAGATGATTAGTGAAGCAGATCTATGAAGTTGATTTATGAAGCTAATTGGTGAATATTATCCCTGAAGATGATCAGGGAAGCTGATCATTGAAGATGATCATTGAAGACGATTGCTAAATCTGATCACTAAAACTGATCAGTGAAGCTGATCTGTGAAGAAGATCTGTGAATATGATTTCTAAATATGATTGCTGAATCAGATCGGTGAAGTTGATCCATGAATCTAATTAGTGAATTGGATCAGTGAAGTGGATCTGTAAAGCGGATTAGTGAAGTAGATTAGTGAAACCAATTGGTGAAGATGATCAATGAATCGGATCAGTGAAGCTAATTGTTGAAACTGATTGCTGAAGTTGATCACTGAAGTTGATCGGTGAAGTTGATCGATAAAGATGATATGTAAAACTGATCGGTGAAGCTGATCACTGAAGATGATTGGTGAATCTTATCCATGAAGCAGACCACTAAAGTAGATCAGTGAAGCTGATCTGTAAAGAAGATCAGTGAAGCTGCTCCTTGAAGCTGATCAGTGAAGCTAATCGCTGAAGCTGATTGGTGAAGCTGATCCATGAAACTGATCAGTTAATTCCTAATTGTGAAAACCTATTTATTTATAATACAATACATGATGCTTAAGGATCTAAACTGAGAAAAAGAGTAAATAGAAAATAAATTATAGGACCACCCCTTTTAACATAAACTATCACTATAATTATGCGTCCAGGTATATTTATGGGTTACTTACCAAGTCATGAATTCCCTATCATCTGAAAATTCTCATGTCAATACAAAAAATACTTAAATGTTAATGTCAAACAATTTTTTAATGATCTTGACCAAATTACATGAAGGGTATTAGGTTAGGTCATACCAACATCTTATGTACACCTCCCAACTAGCATTGGCTTGTGTAAATTCTGGGGGTTAAGTAACATTTATGTGGGAGGTGTTTTCCCCACTTTTTATGGATATATAAGCACATTTGGTCCCCAACTAAAGTGTATGAACCAAATGGGTCATGGGAACACCACAATTGTAAACTAACATTAATGAATGTAAGTAAAAATACAATTTATGCATAATAAAAGTTATTTCATAAACATAAAAGCTTTTATCAAAAAGGTCCACCAAAACCATACCATGGATAAATAAAGATTAAAGTAGTAAAATTGATATATTTATATATGAGACAACCAAACGTGGCATAAGACTCCCAAAAGTAATGAACTATGTATGAGAAAACTTAGAGAAAGTTCCATAGATAGCCTTCATGCCACCATCTAGATCACCATACAAGTTCAAAAAATGAGTCCATCTAGATTTAATCATTCAAATAACAATATATCCCATGTTCATGAAAATTTACATTTCTTGGGTCATGAATAAATGGGTCTTCTTACACCTCAATAGGGGTCTATGAAAGGTGTGAGTAAAATATTCAATGTCGGTGGTCACCACCCACCCCAAATGACCTATCATAAAACAATGTGTATTTAATAAAAAATAGAACCATAATAATAGATAAATAGAATAGTCAGCACTGATTAACATACTTTAAATAAAATAATTTGTTACCATAAAAAATAACTCCCAATACTTTGGGGGTTGATATCTATCAAACCTACTTTGGGATTAACCCAAATATGTGATAAAACATAATTGATGTTTGGGTGAACCACCCATCCCATTTTATGGAAAGGGAATCATGTATAATAGATTTAAGATAGCCAAGCTATCCATCCTATTAAAGGTATGGAAAGTGGTATAATATATTTAGGGCATTATGATCCAATCCTATTCCATCAACCAGTTCAACAAATTTGAGTATCTAACCACCCTTTATACCATCGTATAACATATCTCATTTTTTGAATAATTTATCAAATTTAATTATCAAAACAATACCAATACCATAAATAATAAACTCATAAAAACATAACATTAACCATTTAATATATATAACACATGTTAAATAATAAACAACACAATAAAAATGTTGAGTATATAATTTTTTTGATTAAAGAAACAACAAAAAATTCTTTATGATTTTCCCAATACGAAATTAGTGTATGATTACTAATTAAAACATACCAACATGTAAATCTAACGATTCAACCAAAACACTACCATGTTTTTCATTAAACCATTTGGGTAAAATATTTATTAGATAAAAACTAATTTATCTCAAATAATTTTACTAGACCCTACATTTTTTCTATCCCAACCCTAAATTATTAAGAGAGAGATAAGGGGTTTTCATACAAATTAAATTACAATGTATTTATTTTTAAACCATGGGAGAAGAAAAATCCACTACATGAATCACTTTATAACTCAAAAACACAAGATAATTAGGTTTCATACCATTATTGACATGGAATAAGAGATTGATGAATGGAACTGAGGAATTACCCAATTATTTCCCAAGATAACCTTTAGTGACCACTAAACTAGTAGAATAATGAAAGTTTTGGATGATATACCAATACTTAGAGATATAGTAATAGATATTTAAGATAATAATGTAGATTATATACCATAAGGATGACATTAGAGACAATCTGTGACCTTACCCCACCAAATGTGAGCTTTCGTGACCATAAAGAGCTATGATGGCCAGGTGATTCATGGAGGTTCCATGTATATGAGAAGTAAATTGAGGGGGGGTCCAAAAAATTATTATTAGTGATAAATTAATTTAAGATCCCAATTTAGGGAAAATATGAGGCATAATTTAGATTAGGAACTGATAAAATTTCCCTTTATAATTCTCATTTTTTTAGAACCCTAATGGTTATCCAATACAATTGCATCAGGTACCCAATGGATCTAATAGAGCCACCCAAAACCTACAAATCCCCATTGAGTAAATCATACCAATCCAATAGGTTACCAATGCCTTCCATACTCTATCCCCTTTTCATTTTTACCCAAAATCCCTTATTGAACCTCTTATATTCCTTTTTAACTTAATAAAACTCCACCAAAAGAAATTAAATATTGAAATGAATGGACATTACCCAATCCAAAAGGTCATGTTTTTTAAATATTTTTAGTAATATGTTTAATATGGTAAATTATAAATTTGGAAAGAAATATGAAATTAATTAAATGTTTTTATGGGCCTTATAAGAAATAAAAAGTTGTAACTCCTTGAATGCATCTAGGAAAGTTGACCAGGCTCATCTCACAAAGTGTCTAGCTGAAGAGTCACAATTAAATTAAATTATAAATATTTTTATTATTTTATATATTAAAAAATAGATGATAATGAAGGATAAGTGGAAGTCTGTGATGATGAAAAATAAATAACTAGAAACATGAAATATAGATGCAGAAAGAATGACTTTAGGAAGAAATGAGACACACCTAAATTCAACCTAGATAATCCTTTATTATCTCACTACCTTGGTTTCTCATTCTCACACATTTTTTACTTCCAACCATTTGTTAACACCCACACTAAATAATTTTTTGAATTTATATCACACCTAGAAAACCTCCTAAATACTCTTCCCACCACTGTCTCTATGAATAGAGAGAAGGGAACCACTCAATTGAGAATATACCCATCACCGCGTTAGTGGATCAAAACCATGAATCCACACAACACTCAACATATTAATCCCAATTTACAATATAAAATCAATAATAGGGAGAAATAAAGGGTTTCATAGTGTGAAAGGAAATGGAGGAAATAAAAGATTGAAGTTTCATCACCCACCTCACTTTCTTGATCACCCAAAACCACAATGTAATATAAGGAATTAAAATTTTCACACATGTAGACCTTGAATAATTTATTTTTCTTCCAGGTGGTGGTCATTGGGTTAACGTATCACCATCCATGAGATACATAGAAATAATTGGTACAAAAATAGGTAAAAATAAGATTACGAGAGAAAAAACACAAACATAGTATGAAATATAGTAAATTCGTAGGTTAATATAATATAAGAATGAAAATAATGGAGAATAAGAAAAATGGAACCGTGGATAAAAGGAAAATGGGACTAATCTTTAATAATTGAAAAGTTAAATTGAATTTTTTATCATTATATTCCTCTTTTCTAAATTCATAAAATTCATCACTCATAACTCTTATTTCTTGATATCTTACACATATAATTCCCAAGTGTAGGGATTTCACTATGTTTTCTCATATATCAAATATTATAAGATTCATTATTCTACCCTATCTTCCATTAATCATTGCCTCATTTTATCAATGGATGAAAACCTCATAAGATATTTCAATGATAATTTTTTTATTAGGGAAGGAATGATAGGTTTAATTTTTAATTTTAGATCAATTTCAAAATCCCTTTCATTTAATTATAATGTAGTCACAAATGGATGGAATTGAGGTTTTTATTGACATCATGAAGGTTTAAAAAATGGGATTTAAAAAGAATTGGTGGATATATATGGATCACTAAATAAGACCAACACACAAGGCTCCCCTAATGTATCAACTTACATAGTATATCGAGCATACATTTAATCTTTCATAGTGACAATTTATTCTGACACATGAAACTATTAATCATACATTATATCGTCTATATAGCCATAAACTTCTCAATAGTGTCTATACTAGGGGTGTAACATGGCCTCAGGTGCACCGCTCTATTTTCAAAAGGCCAATAACTAGCTGTGAGGGTCTAATGTATTGTCATAGGGAGACTATAACCTCATATTAGAGAAGTAAAACTATGAAAACAACCAACATCACAATAAATAATTAAATAATATAAAAAATAAAACATATCCATAATTTATAAATGAATGAGTAAGCATAAAAGCACATGTACTAACTGACCGCCCACTCGACTAATTGCATATATAAAATAAGTAATATAAATAAAATGTCCATTAGTTCCTATTTAAATTCATAAGACATCCATTAATAATATTCAATGAATATATCTATGAAATCAATATTGATCATGAAAAACTATGCCTCTGACCCACCTCAATAATAAACAATAACTTCTTCTCAAGAACCAATGTTTTGTGGATGTTTGAGTAGGTCATGAGTTAAAATCAATATGACACCATCAACGATGTCCCTAACAAATCTAGTAAGTAATGTGTTGACATGTGATATTATTAGAATAAAAATATATCATGGAAACATAAATAAATAATCACTGTTGATCATAGGGTTCTATGGTGGGATCTAGAATCCACCAAACCTACTTCAACTAGTGCTGGAGTGCTTATGAGAATATCATACCATGCCCAAGGTAAACTCATCCAGCCCTTGAACTATATAAGTGAAAGTTAGGGGAAACTCATCCTACCTTGATACCTCTTTAAAATATTATACCAACTTCAACTAGTGTCGTATTTCTCTAATATAGATACATAAACATCTAGTGGGAAACACAACTTACCCCATAACCATATCAGTATCATATATGGGGAAGCTCATCAAGCCCTAGAACCCTATAAGAACAACCTAGGGAGAAACTCATCCTAGATCGATACTATAAGACCAATGAAATGGGGAACTGAAATTTCACTAGTACTAGAAGAAACACCCATTAAGGGACTCATTCTTCCCCAGAACCTGGTATCAGGCCTCCATTACTCAAGGGTTGTATCCCACTCCCCATTATTAAACCATCATTCACTATCCCAGGGGAAAATTATCCTCACCTGAAACCATATGATATACAACTGGGGGGCCTCACCCCACCATTAAGTAGTACCAGTCCCCCATTACCTAGATCCCTGTCCACCTAAACACCTGAATGTTTATTCTCAAGTCACACTCACCTAGGGAAACTCAGCTCACCCATAACCCGCCATCATACCTCTATTACTCTCCACCCTGATGTATGACCATAATTTCACACATATAAAACAAACACACACACACAAATAAATATATATATATATATATATATCATAAACACCTGAAGAAACATCTTCCTAAAAACCACATGTCACACCAGAAGGGTTATCCACATGGTTGATCCCATCACATGATTTCTATGCCAAATTCTCAATAACATAACCCCTCTCCATCACTACAACCACAATAAAATAACATTATTGACCTATATGTTCCATGGTGACACCAACAGTTGAGGACTCTTACTCCACCATGTAGACCCTATCTAGGGTTAACCTCAAACCAGGGAGCCCACCAAGGTCCCTTAAGCTATATCATAGTTATAAGACACTACATGTGTTCCTCTCTCTAATTTCAATATCATAGGCCAAATCTTATCACTCAAATAGAATATCATCCATCCACACCAACCTGATTACATCTCAGTAGCATTGGTCTCATGGTATATAATATACCATTATCATAATTGAAAGATGGAATATTGTTCATCGTCCATACCAATTTGTCCTAGGTTGGTCCTCACACATCTAACTTACACATCATCATAACCAAGTTAGACAAACCCAAGCACTCACATTCTAGTGGGGTAGGGAGAGTCACTTGAATCTATTAATTAACTATACAGATGGTTCTTTGATACCTCGTATATCCTTTATGGCCTATTTGGACCAATTATTACCTATATATCACTCTTACCCAATTAAGAGAACTAAGGGAACCTATCTCAATGTCTTATATATTTAAAATCATCTTGTTGTTACTAATCTAATGTCCAAACATTCCATCAAAAATATTTTCATATCATGTACTCAGTTATCAGTGGATGAGGCATTGAGATTGTGCTCAATGGACTATCGTGGGCCTTAAAACCTCCATTCTATCCATAAGAATTAGCAAAAATTAATTTTACCAATAATGTTGATTTTTATTAGTGGTGAGATCATATATCACATAATACATTATAAAATTCATAATATTTAAGTGATATTTTAGGGAATACATACCTTATACAAAGTTACTCCCTATAATTATAGTTGGACATCCTCATTGATGCTCATTCAAGAATCCCTTAATCTACTGAGTCCTTATATTTAGTAAAAACACCCAAAATAATCAATTATAAAAATTTATAATGAATTATATAATTTAATAAATATAGGAATAGTCTCCTAAAAATAATCATACCACATATTCTTAACCAAACATTGAGAAATGAGGTGCAGTAGAGTCCCAACATGCACTTGGACCCAAGCCATACAAAATACCAAACTTTACTTGACCTATTCAATGATATATATGAACCAATTTCTTAAAAGAACCTAGATAAATTCACATGGTGATGTAACTATAATAAAATATAGCGAGGCATTAGGAAATCATCCTTATAGGACATCCTTTATCTATGTTGAACAAAATACCCATAATCCTGACCTGATTCCACCTTACTTTAGTGAAATCATCCCCAAAACCCAATAATATTTCACACGAAAATTTAGGGAAACATAGGGAACACAAAATAGAAGGAGGAAAAAGGATATAATCACTCAAAATAATATTAAAACAAACACAAAAACAATCCACTAGGTATGGGGGATTGAATGACGAAAGTGTGGGGGGGAGTAAGCCTAAATAATTGTTTTTTCCAAAACTATAAATTTTATTATATAAGAATGAATTATATGTTTATAAAACCTTTTATTGATCAAATAATTATAAGGAGTAAAAATATACATTTTGAAATACTATAAAACCTAGATTAATATTTTATGAACTTAAGTAATATTTTCTAATAAATGAAACTGTTTTTGGTCTTGAATTTTAATTAAATATTATTTTGAAAAAAATCAATATTGTATTTCTTTGAGAGAAATTTTTTTATTTTTTAATAATAAACTAATTAATTTCCGTAAAATAAAATAAATTTATAATTTTATCTTATACATAAAATTTAATCTTAAAAATAAATATTTTCTAAAAATGGGTTTTTATGTGCTCATATTAAAATTAAATTTTATCTCTTTTAGAAATTTAATAAAATAAAAATATTTTATTATTCTTAGAAAGAATTTAATAATTAGTTAATAATGTAAATTTCAATTTTTGGCATAAAATTATGTTTCATAGGTAAATTTTAATTAACGTGACAAAACAATTATTTTTCAAAGAATAATAATTTTTTAAATGTTATGAATTTTTAAATTAAATGGATCTATCATTAATTAAGACTATAATATGATTTTTAAATATTTATACAAATAAATTAATACTAATTTATTTGGTAATTAATGTTAAATAAGATTAATGACCACTAACAATTAAAACATCAATTTTTCATAAAAATATTTTTCCTACATATATTATGTTTTAATTTAAAAGTTAATTTCCACATATTTAGAAATTGAATTAGGTTAAATGGAACCTAAATTATAATTTAGATTGTTGAAATTTTTTAGTAAGGGCCCTCTTATATGTTTTTTAATTGAATAATTACCATGATTGTTTTTTAATCAAGACTAGTAAGGGTAAAAATGGATAAATGAAGAATCTAAAATATTAATAATTAAAAGGTCACTTACACCTTCTTGAAATACTTTTTAGGTATTAAATTCCCACCCAAATGTATCACTTACCCTTTATTATCTTAAATTACTAAACTAACCTAACTCACCTAACCCAAAACCCTTCTGATACTATTCTTACCCCTCTAATAACTTTAGCTTCCATGAAAATATCCCCCCTCGCTTATAATGGGTGTTCACTCCCACCCAATATCTCATACCTCTATAACCAAAATGAATTCATAATTAATTTACCTTCACAATGCATCTATAAATTCATTCTAAGGAGGTAATAAAGTTATATGGAGTCCTCAATAAGTTCTGAGAAGCTACATAGAAAGTTAAGGGTTCTACAGGACCTCCTTTTGATTCATGTACTTATTTTGGAACAATAAATTTTATTTCCATATGATTATGATTCCATGTGTTCTTAATCAATCCTTAAATATCCAATTGATTCACTATTGGTGTGATACTACCCATATCTCACATTAATCCTATTTCATAATCCCTTTTTTATCGATGGAATGCTACTGAAATCACTACCTGATTCTTACATGACAATTTTTATTTCAATATATTTCTTATTTTTATGCCTCTTAAAATCCATGTGATTTGTAACACTCAAAGGTTTATGAATTATTTTTTTAGATAAATTAAAATTAATTGATTACTTTCATTGCATGATATATCAAGTTAATATTTATATCTATAAAACACCAAACTAAGAATTCCCTATTCGCAACACTTATATTAGATTAAACATATGACCATGGATAGCTTGTGTTACACACAATTCTGAGATCCTTCGAAAGCTTACGTTACATGCAAGACTAAGTTTTAACTAACTATGATATACTATTTATATTATTATTAAAATATTATTATAGTTATTAGATAGCTGATGGAATGATGAATATGAAATGGATTAACTGAATTATTAAAATATGTTTTATGCATGAATTATTTGGTTAATAATTAATTAAAAATGAGATTATGGTCTTTTTGAAAATAAAGAATTCATTTTTTGAAAAAACTATTTTCTATGCACAAACATGTTTTATCTCAATAAATTAAACACAATAGTTTTTATGTATAATTTTAAGGAAATTTATATTATATATATATTCAATCAACTATTTAAAATTCATCTTAAGTATTTTTTTATACAATAGATAATAATAAATCCAATTTTACTCAAAAAAGATGTATTTTTCTAAGAGGATGTTTTACTACATTTTAATAGAATTATTGTTTTAAAACTAATATTTTACAATATTATAATTTATATTTGAAAAAATAAACTTTATTTTTTAAATATTAATTTCAAAATTTATATTGGGAAAATTTTTGGAACTTTTATGAGAAGTTTCATTTATTAATGAATAGTGAAAACACTGAATTTTAATTGAAAAGAACTTTTTCATCTAATTTATTTATATAGTTAAATAATATTTTAAATTAGTTTTAAAGTTTAATTAGTTCCATTATACATCATTAAATCCAATTTTTTATAATTGTAATCAATTTCACATTGAAATTGGATATAAAACAATTAAAACTTTTGAACTTTTTACTTTAAAAACCCATTGTCACATCCCTTCTGTGAAATTAATTTTAAATGAAATTCAGCCACTTCTATGATAAGAATTGGTAAAAATGGATTCCATATTTATAATAAAAATAATTAATAATATTTTTAATGTTATACTTAGTTCTTGAACAAAAATATTAGTGAAATAAATTAAAATTAATTACAAGGATTAAGAAAATTACGAGTTTACTTAGTGGCTAAACAATAAATTTAATGGGGAAAATAACATAGAAACATGTAAAAAATACATTTTGTTACCATATTTAGATATTTTTTCCTATCATATTGAAAATTTACCATTATTTTAGGCACATGATTTAAGTTAGACCTCTCAATAGTGTTTACCTTTTTCTTATGTTGAAGAATACCACTCCTTCTCCACTATAAAAGGGAAATCTCCCCCTCACTTGTTCAAACCTCTAAATCCCTTTTCCTCATAAAAAACCTACACGTATAAGCTCAAAAGTTCCATATTATAAACCTAAAATCATCACTTTGGAATAAAATCTATCCATCAATTCCCTTTAGTTCAAACCAAAAGGTGTTTCCCAAAAAGAGGTAATGTTTATCAACATGCATTTTGGTTTTCTTACATTATGAACTCCCTCGAATTATTATTATATTAAACATATATAATAACATTAGTATATTAAATATAAATTTTTATTTATTTTTATTACCTACACCTTCAAACACTTCTATAAAATTGGATAAACAATCATCATTCATGTGTATGGAAGACTACCACCTCGTGAACCGATGTCGTCTGTTCTTCCCTTAAAACCTTTCAAGTTTGGTAATAATGATGCAATTAATGTTTTTATATGATATATATGATATTTAGGGTGTATTAATTATTTTTTAATTATTATAAAATACATACCTTTATTGTTTCCATTTTTTGGGAAAATGATAACATCATTTATGGACATGTGGACTACCGGCTCCTCAAAACGGTGTGATCCGTTCACAAATTACATGGAATGTATTAAGGATAGGTTTAATAAAAATATGTGATATATATGAAATATTAATTATACATAAAATAATATATGTAAATATATATTTTTTTTCATTCAAAATAGGACAAAAAAACAGAAACCACATTCATGCATACATACGGCGTACCGTCTCCATGAATGGTGTTTTTCATTTACTATTTATATAATTTATAGTTTAATATAAATATATATATAAAGAATATATATGATATTTATTTCATGGTTTAAATTCTTTAAATAAGTAATTAATGATCTAGGTAATAGGATCAAAGATAATAAGTCAATACATATACGAAAAACAAAGTGGTTATGAACCAAAACATAAATTTAACATGAAATTGTTAAAAAACAGGTAATATAAAGTCATAATAAAATCATATATGGTATGATATATAATAATATGATTCTATGGTAGATTAATAATAAACTTATTTTTATCATACAGTATGTTTTAACATGTATGGAGGAAGTCAAGACTTAAGGTAAGGGGATTTATGGTCTCTCTTTTATTTTTGTGAGACTTATGCCATATTCACCGCTCATTTTTAATATGTGGTGTATATACTGCCCTATGAAATTTTATATATTGAATTTAATATAGTTAATTATATTAAAATTTTAAATTCATGTTATTTATTCAATGATCTCATGATTAAAATGTTATTCAAGTAGTAATGTATTTTTTTCTCACTTTTATTTTCTGTGAGACACAAGCCATGTTCACCTCATATTTGTTATATGCGGTGTGTATAATGAACATGGATTTATTTTAAGATTATTATAAATAAATGTATTGGTATTTAAATATCCATTTTTTGATCTATCTTTAATCAGGTTAATGTTTCAAAAGTTACCAAATTCGTTAGATATTTTTGTCTTAACATGCCTTCTTTGAGGCGTAACTCCTGTTATGCACCTATATTATTTCACGAGGTGTATATAAATCCAATTTTAAATGTAATATAATGAATTTATTAATACTAATGATATTTTAGGATTTATTTTATGTTATTACTTCATGGTTATTAGGATTGATGTCTACTAATGTTTTAAGAGTTTTATGTTACAATCTCAGAGTTTATTGGGATTATTTATGATCAAGTATCCAATGTTGAAATATCATGATCTATGTATCAAGAATTATCACCATTTAATATACTCTAGTTATTAATGATATATTTATGTAATGGTATTATTTTACCTCTCTTTTATAATTAATATGATTAATAAAATCGTTTCAATAAAATTCAACCTTATTCATCTATTTGGTAGAAAATCTGTTTTATTCAAAAACCATGCTAGGTCAAAATGTTTAAAAAAATATTTTTATATGATATTTTAAGATCATATTCAAGTAAATGGATTTTAAAATTTTTTATGTTTTAAAAGTTGTTTAAAATGGTTTTCATTACTTTATTTATAAGTTTTCAAAGGTTATATTAAAAGAAAATGAATTCAAAACTGTTTTATGATTAAAAAGTGTTTTAATTTAATTTTAGATATTTATTTATAATTTTTCAAAGGTTATTAAAAAATATATAAATTTAAAAAAAAGTGTTAAAAAATTGTTTTAGACGATTTTCAAAGAATTATTTATATGATTTCGAAGGTTATTTTCAAAGAAAAGGATTTTAAAAGTGTTTTCTGTTCAAAAGGCGTTTTAAATGATTTTTAAAATCTTCTTTTTTATGTTTTTCAATTTGTTTATCAAAGAAATGTATTTTGAAAAGGTTTATTTTTTTAAAGATTTATTTTCAATGAAAGGTTATTTTCCCTAAGAAATTATCGATGTGATATTTTAAAATCCATCTCTATTTAAGATGAAATCCTTTGATATAATTTATAATTTAATGAGGATATGATCCATGGAGAAAATACATATTCTTTCTTTTATTTTTTAATGTTTAATATAAAAAGTTGTTTGTGAAACATATTTCTCTTCCATAGGTTACACCATGATAAAAAACTAATTGAACCCATTTCATTTCATGGGTTATTCTTTGATGAAATGATTATAAAACCATTATATTTTCCATAGGTTATGATATCATGAAATTTTAATGAAACACATTTCAGATGATGGGTTATGAAATGATGATTGTTGTGATCTTGTGTCACCCGTATGAAAGATTTCATTATGTGATGAGTGAGACCTTTATCTCCCTCCAATGAATTAGGTACAAACTGATATCTCATGAGATAATGATGTGAAACAAATCAATGAGCTTGGTCCACTAAGGGAATGAGGTTTAACTAGATCTACTATGGGTATAAGGTGTAATCTAATCTAATATGGAAAGATGGTATTACTAGATCCAATATAAGGAAAGCAGTATGACTGAGGATGTTAGTGTGTCCCAACTAGTTTGTGTAACCACCAAGAGGTGTCCTGGTAAGATTTGGAAATAATCCTTTAATTATGGAGAATAATTTTATATGATTATGTGTATGTCAAAAAATCCATATCTCATTCCAATGTTATGATTTCTTTTTTTATCTTCATTACCTTATGATTCATATCTTATGATCAACTAATATTTATACCATGACTATTTATTATGATATTTGATATGTAGGTTATGATATTCTAATGTTATCATCATGTTCTCAAACCCTTATGCTCGTGTTATACATACATATCTCCCTTGTTTACCCTACAGAGAGTATGAGATCAACCCTTTCTTATGTTTCCTTTCCCAAGTTATGAAGGATGGTTTAAGTATTATTACTAAATGGGATGATATTTAAGGGATATATTGATGATCTTTAACCAATATAGAATATTATGATTTCAAGTTTCCAAAGACACAGAATAATTATGATTCTCTAGCATGTAATTTTATAATGTGATGAATATTCATCTAAAATTATTTAATATTGATGTATGTTAATCTTGGCCAGCTATAGTTTGTATCAAAGAAAAAGTTTAGTTAACCATTAGAAACTAGGATGAGAAAACTTTATTGATATCCATATGGATATTTCTAAGGATATGTCTAGGGATGTATCCAAGGAAAATTATAAGGATGAGTTAATTTATAGAAAAATGACATGGAATTTTGGTGAAGGAATGAGAAGATGTCTTATGTGTGGTAAATAAGGACATAAGGTAAGTAATTTTTGATAAAAAATTAAGAGTTTAGTTATTGAGGATACTGGAATTTATAAGGTATCATCAAATTCTGAATTCATTAAATGTGGAATGTATAGGGATTTTTCGAATCAATGCATTAGGTGGAAATCTAATGAAGGAAATCAGAATGGTTGTAAGAATAATATTTTTTCTACTGATGATGAAGATACAACAAATGACATTTTAAAGGTATGTGTTTTTATAATAGTATTGTTTATAATAATGATTAAATATCTCAAGAAATGGGTATTAAGGAATAAGATGATGAATCTTGGAAAATGGTTTGATAAATTAGTGGGATTATTGAAGAGTATATGTATTGGAATTAAATAAGTATGTTAGGTGAATATTGATGTATATATATTTCCTTAATAATCTTACAAAATATATTGAATGGTTTTGATGACTTAGAAAGGTGATTTAATGGAAAAGTGATATTTTTATCAAAAAAAGGTAACCCTTAATGTGTTCCCGATGTTGATTAAATTGTGTTTAGTTTGGAAAAATAGATTATTGGTATGGATAAATTAAATTGGATAATATTAATGACCACATAAATGATAAAGTATTTGTTTATAAAGTTGTTTATTTTATCACTAATAAAGTTAATTTTTTTTTATTTAAGGAATATATCTTATAATCAGTGTTATATGTACAGAATGATAAAGCATGTATGTTTTCAATAAGGTTTTATGGTAATTCATGTTGTTACAATGTTTGAAGATATTACAAGATGAAGGTATTCACATATTTGGTATGTGATAATAAATATTTACTTTATGATATTGGGGGATCATGTTAAGATTAGTGAACTTATTTATAAATTTGTTGATATTTAATATTCAGAAGGGTCAAAAGGTTAAGCGTTAATGAAAAATTTTATGTTGAACTTTGGTTGAGGTTTTAGAGATTAATGTATTATTTTTTCAATATAAATATTTATGAATATTGGATAACCTGTGCTAACAATTTTTTTTGATGATACCTAAAGATATAAAAATTTAATTATTAATATATCGATGGATCTTATGATCTGTTAGTGCTTCAGAAATAACAGACTCACCTTAATTTCATAAAGTATGTGATAAAGTGGAAATTGATCATGGAATAACCAAAGGGAGAGATTGTTTTTATGAATGGGAATGAAATCCTGTAACTATATATTCTCATGAAAATCATTTAACTTTAGGAAAATTATCTTTAAGAAAATTTTATCCTAGTACCTTCATTTCTTATGATCCGATGGACTTTTTGATTATCACAGGTTTATGGTTTTGAACCCCTTTAATTTCCATTTAGCATTCACTTTAGTGTGATAATTGACCTCAATCACTCTGTATAGTTATTTATGATTTTCTTCCATGTCCAAATCTTCACCTCCCACTTATGTTCTCCTATGTGTAAATCTAGTTATGAGTTTCTATGGGTAACTATTAGGTTTCCAAATTTCTCTATTTAAAGTAAATTTTAGTTTTCTTTTTGTGATGTGGGTTACTATAAAAGTATATTTCATATATTAAACCAGTAATGGCTGAGAATAATTTTAGGGGATAAATTCATTTTAAGGGGGGGTGAAATTTAACACCTTGAATTTTTATGAATTAACGTTTTTCGGATAAATTAGAATTATTTGATTGCATGCATTACATGATACACAAATATAGATATTCATTATATAAAAAACCAAGTTAATATTTCACTACAAAAAACACTTATATTAGCTTGTGGTACACATACCACTTTTTTTTTTCTTATGTTGCACAAAATTCGGAGTTCCTTTGAAAGCTTTCAATACATACAAGATTGAGTTTGACTGAACTACGATATATAATTTATATTATTATTAAAATATTATTATATTTATGACCTATAAATTTTAATGGGGGGTATTAAAATAATTAAATAAATTATAAAGACATTATTTATTCATGAATTTTTTGGTTACAAATTAATTAGAAATGAGATTAAGAACAATTTTAAAATAATTGAATTCCTTTTCTAAAAAACTATTCTCTATGCACATACATGTTTTTTATCAATTAATTAAACAAAAAAAAATTGATGAATTGTTTTAATGGAATTTATATATTATATATTATATAAACTATTTAGTATACATCTTATTTATTTTCAAGGAAAGAGATAAGAAAAAAATCCAATTTTATGCATAAAAGATGTATTTTTCTAAGATGAAGTTTTATTGCATTTTAACGGATGTATTGTTTTAAAAATAATATATGAAACTTTTATAATTTATATTTGACAAAATAAACTTTATTTTTTAAATATTTATATAAAAAATAATTTGGGGAAATTTTTGGTACTTTTTAAAAAGTATCATTTTTAATAAATAGTGAAAACACCAAATTTTAATTAAAAACTGCTTTTTCATATAATTTATTTATATAGATAAATTTTATTTTAAATTACTTTTGAAGTATAATTATTTAAATTATACATCAATAAATCTAATTTAGGTCATTGGAATAAATTTCACATTGAAATTGGATATAAAAACAATTCAATCTTTTGAACTTTTTACATTAAAAACCCACTGTCAAATCCCGTCTATGAGATTAATTTTAAATTAAAGTATGCCACATGTGTGATTATAATGTTGAAATATTACCCATATTTTTTATAATAATAATTTATAGTAAGTTAAAATTAGTTTTTTACCAAAAATATTAGTGAGATAAATTAAAATTAATTACAAAATTTAAGTAAAAAATGAGTTTACTTAGTCGTTAAACATTGAATTTATGGGGAAAATGATATAGAAACATTTAAAAAATACATTAGATGGAAGTATTCAGAACATTTACACTATTTTATAAAAATGGGACCATTATTTTAGTAAGATTATATTATTCAAATCTCTCTATAGTATTTACCTTTTTGTATTTACAAGAATGTCACTTATCCCCCACTATAAAAGAGCACTCACCACCCTCACTTATTCACACATATGAAGACATTTTTTTAATAAGAACCCTGAATAAATAAGATTAAAACATAACTAATATAAAAATATAATCCTAATTTTGTTCATAATGTCATCCAAAGAATACATTTGGTGCAAAACAAAAAGAAGTTACACGAAGAAGAGGCAACATTCATCAACATGAATTTTTGTTTTATTACCTTTGACACCCCATTAAATTGTTATTATATCCAGATTATATAATATAATAAGTATAATAAATATAATTATATGTTTTTATATTAATTTTATGACATACACCATCACACACTTCTACCAAATGGGATATACAATCATCATTCTTGTGTATGGAGACTACTGCCTCGCAAACTGATGTCGTTCGTTCTTCCATTACCACCTTTAACGGTTGGAAATAATGATTGAAATACTATTATTATTTGATATATATTATATTTAGGATGTATTTATACTTATATAATGGTTATATAACACATAACTTCATGCTTTCTATTTTGTGGGAATATGATAACATCATTTTTGGACAAGTGACTACCGCCACCTCAAAGCAGTGTGATTCATTAACACTTTACATGAAACATTTTAAGGATAGGTTTGATAAACATAGATGATATGTATGACCTAATAATTATAATATAAATAATATATATATATATATATCATTTACTTATATCTATTTCAAAATATGACAAAAATGGAAACAACATGCTTGCATACATACGACTTACCATCTTCAAAAAATGTGCATTTCATTTAATATTTCAATATTTTATAGATTAATAATAATGAATATATAATTAATATATATGATATTTATATCATTTTTTACATTATGAAAAGGTTTAAATCTTGATCTAAGTTAAAGGATCAAGAATAACAAGTCAAAACATATATGGAAAACAAAGCGGTTGTTACCCAAAATGTATCTTTAAAATTAAATTGTTAATGAACGTGTAATATAACGTAATAATAAAATAATATATGGTATGATATTTAAGAATATTAATATATTTTATATTTATAATAAACTGATTTTTTTATATTTGAGTTTTGAACGTGTATGAAAAAATTCAAGACTTAAGGTAAGGGTATTTCTAGTCTCACTTTTATTTCTGTGAAAATTATTCCATATTCACCCATCATTTATTTTGTGTGGTGTATATATTTACATATGGAGTGGTATACCGTGGATTTAAATTATTTCATGATATTAATAGTTTCAATTTATCTTATCTTATCACAGATATCATGATTCAAAAGTTATTCAGGTATTAAAGGTTTTCCATCTCACTTTTATTTTCTATGAGACACAAGCCTTGTTCACCACCTATTTATTATATATGGTGTGAATAATTACTATGAATTTATTTTATTATGGTTCTAATTAATGTTATTGGTATGTAAATATATATTTTAATATCTCTATTTAATGAGGTTAACGGTTCAAAAGTTACCAAATCTGTAAGAGATTTTTTTCTCAATTTTCCTTCTTCGAGATGTAAGTTATGTTATGAACTTATATTCATTCAAACGGGGTATATACATACCATTTTAAATGAAATATCATGAATTTATTCTTCATCATGATATTTTATGTTATAAATTCAATGTTATTATCTTTTAAGGTTACCAAAGTGTTAAGAGTTTTATGTTATAATATCATTTTTTATCGGTATTGTTTATGATCAAGTCTCCAAAATTGAAATATCATGATCTAACACTCAAGAATTATCATAAATTCTAGTAGACTTTGGTTATTCATGATATCATCATTTAATATTACAATTTTACAAATTTTTCGTACTTAATATAATTTAAAAAACGTTTTTAATAAAATCCATCCTTATTCCCCTCTTTAGTCTAAAATATATTTTATTCAAGGACCATGCTTTCTAAAAATGATTGTAAAAAAATTTTTAAATTATATTTTAATATCATTTTCAAGGAAAATGATTTTAAAAATGTTTTATCTTTCAAAAACTATTTAAAATGGTTTTCATTACTTTTGTTATAAATTTTCAAAGGTTATTTTCAAAGAAAATGAATTAAAAAAATTAATATTCAAGAAGTGATTTAAATGATTTTAAAAGACTCCATTATAAGTTTTAAAAGGTTATTTTCAAATAAAGGTATTTAAGAAATGTTTTAAGATGAAAAAGTGTTTTAAATGATCTTAAAATAATCTTTTTATGTCTTTAAAGGTTATTTTCAATGAAAGTGTCGTTCAGAGTTTGTATCTCAAGGTGGGGGTGAATTGAGTACCCAATAAAAATTTCTGTGAAAAATAGATTATTGGAAATCCCCCAAATAATCAAAAATATCCCATCTTATCAAAATAATAAATATGATATATATCTTAATCATTATAAAGATCAATCTTAATATTTATTAGGTATCAGATGAATAATATATATATAATATTATTAAATCCTTTGAAATCAATTTACTTGATTAAAATACTATATAAACATGAATTAAGATAAACTAAAAAATTAGAAATTTTGTATATAGTTAAAATAGTTTTCAATTTTATTGTTAAGACAATGTAAAACAAAATTAGAAACACACAGTAGAAAAATGAATACAATAGGCTCAATCTCAAGGCGAGACTTAGTCCTTTCCTCTTGGTGATCACCATTTAGTAAGAATTATATCAAATATAAACAGATGATCCACAACCAAGATCATGTTTTACAATAAATAATTCTGTCTAGGTCACACATGACCTCTTAAACAGATATTCATGGGATTAATGATAAATTGGCCACACGTATACCTCTACCACTCTTATCTGTGGGAAAAATGAAAAGAAAGTTTTAGAAGATATCATGTCTCTTTTAGTTTAGTATTGGAGATAGTGTGTTTAAATAAAAAAAATATATAATAAACACTTATCAAATGAGATAAAATGTAAATAAGAATGAGAAATCATGGAATATAGAGTTTAGAGATTCTAAATCTATTACAATGCAGATTTTGACTCTTGATTTGTTTTAGTACAGAACATTGAGTTGAGTTATCTTTAAATCTTCATAAAAATATAGGGTTGAAAACTCTTGTTTTCTAACTAGAAGAAGGAACTGAATAAGATGATACAGTTTGGAATTCTCATCAAGACTTCTCAGCAAGTCATATCTTTTGATTTTAAATATGTTCAACATGATATGTTTTGGTAGATTAGGCTTCTCTATTTTCTATTGTGTGTGTTCTATCCCTTTTTCACCATGGAGTGGGTTGTACCTCAATATTAGCTATAATATTAAGTAGAAAATCCAAATATTCTTCCACATACTTCTAGTTCTGACATTCATTCTATCAAAAAATTAAGGCATAATAATTAAAATCATAAATTGAATTAACATCCATAAATATAGCACTTAGAATGATATAATTCAAAAAATAAGTAAAATAATATAAATAGTGATGGAGTCTTAAGTTCTGGAGGTGTCTCATGTTCGGGCAGTATGAAACTTCCAGTATAAAATTGGATGTATGTTTCTTTGGTAGCATGTTTTTTTGGAAGTTTCTTAGAGTTAGAAAAATTTCCAGAAAGCTAGTGGTGCCTCAACTAAAAGTGTATGGTCTGGTAGTGTCTCATAATTACAAAAATTTTCAGTGTCAATGGTATGAGTCTGACACTATGAAACGGATGGTGTCCCATTTGGAGGTGTCTCATACATATCCAAAATTATTCTATGGTGTAATTACAACCTGATGGTGTATAAACCAATAGTATCTCATAGTTAGTCAATTCTTCAGTCTGGTAGTATGACAGTTTGACGGTGTGATATCCTGGTGGTATCTTAAACTTAGAGAATATTTGTATTGGTTGTGTTTCATGACCAATTGTGTCTTATAATTAGATAGATTTATCACCTATACTCAGAATATATATTTCTTATAGTTAAATATTAAATATTGAGACTTGGTGTTTTCCTTATAAAACATTGAAATATTTCAAAATATTTTTCCAAAGCTAGGAACTAAAACAAAGTTTGATTTCGAGGCCTGGTGTGCCATGAAATAATTTTATAAAAATATTCAATATACTTTATATTGCACATGTGAGGTTAATTAAATAAAATGGGATAACTCTTAGGTGTTTGATCAGATTGGAAATTTGATACCAAAATTGCCTTCAGAACATAGTGTTTCCCAACATTTGACATAAAATGAGTCAGCGTGAGATGTTTAAACCCCTCATTCGTTGGTGGTGCATTTAAGTGATTAAATGGATAGATTAATTTAATTACTTATTTTACTTTAAAACTAATAAATGTATTTTAATACTTGTTTAATAGGTTTTGAACCTCATAACCCTATTTTTACCAACAATGACTTCCTATCCTCTCCTTTCCCATTGGTGAACAAAGAATGAATTATGAATCCCTAGATCTAGATTTATCAAGATGTGACAGATCCTCCCCCTTAACTGGTGAACATGTTCTTCACTAACATTCGAAAAAAAAGAGTTAGGACACATATTTGGTGTTTTGAAACCATGTATTAAATGATTTTAGAATGTTGGAATTTGATTAATCAATCTACACCCTTTTCCCTAGTCCCGATAACTAAGAACATGCAGTTTATTATTTGTTTGTATAATCTGGATGCCCGATTTTTATCGTTGTCCAAGAACACTTGGAAAATAATCCAAACCTTTTTTCATGGTACATTTTCCATCTCATTTCTTCACTTTCTTCATTGTGGAATCCTTGTGGATTATGGTTCCACTATTACCAGGCCACCAGAGCTCGATGGGGTGCCCATAATCGTGGAAGAATCATGGAAACACAATGAAAATGTGAGAAAGGAATTGATCTACAAATGACATGATTCAATGATGAATAATTAGAATATTTTACACCAATCCAAAAATAAACAAATCTGTGATGGAGTGTGAAAGATCCGGCCAAACCCTCATTATTGAATGAGATCGATTCGAGATGAACAGAGAAGAAATCGCACGTTCTTTAGCTAAATCTGAAACTTTCAGAGTGAAATCAGGATACTTGGACTATGGTTGAAGTCAATTCAGAAGTTGTGTCTTGGATCAAATAAATATCTAGGTTTCTGAAAAAATTGCGGCTACACACCATGTTCAGTGAAGAACACATGGCATGTATCCTCCCTCAATGGTGGCAGTAGGGTTTGGGAAAAGATAAGGATGACACAACGTGCACTCCCCTAGACACAATGTGTACTATATTTCCATGTGAGGCAATCCATGTGAAGGACCATACATCTAGGAACATGCCATGTGCCGAGAACATGGAAATTGGTTGGCCACACACGATGTATATTGTGTGTGCCAACATGCTGTGTACCGGAGTACACGGACACAGGGTTCGAGTACACAGACACGACAAGAATACATGGACCTTATCCCTTGGAAAATGGAACATGACATGTAGTCGACTAACATGGCATGCACTACTACATGGGATGTGACCCATGTTTGGATAGATACATATACAGAAAGTGAAGTGGGGACATACACCATGTGGTCCCCCTCAAACACCATGTATTTTTTGTGCTCCCATGAGAAATCTTCAACCCTCTATATCTCCTTCATTTAAACTAGGATTTCGGCCCGCGAGATTCCTATCCAACGTATTTTTCCACGTATAATTAAATGGTTCCCTTAGAAGCATATTTTGAGATACGTTGCAGATGTTACTGGTTTGGAACATGTAGTGATGAGACCGTTGACATTCTATGATGACTCTCCAGTAGGATCTAGGTAGTGTAGCCCCCTATGACCATTCGGGATAACCCTCTAGTAGGGACAAGTAGTGTAGTCCCCGATGACCATCCAGGATAACCCTCCAATAGGGTTGGGTAGTGTAGTACCTGAAAACCTTCTGAGCATACCCTCCAATAGGATCTGGTTAGTATAGTCCCTGATGACAATCCAGGATAACCCTCCAGTATGTTTTGGGTAGTGTAGTCCCCAACAAACTTTTGGAATTACCCAATAGTAGGATCTGGGTAGTTTAGTCCCCGAAAAACTTTTGACCTGACCCTCTAGTAGGATATGGGTAGTGTAGTCCCTGATGATTTTAGGCTAACCCTCCAGCTGGGATAGGTTTTGTAGTCATTGACGACCATCGGGGTGGACCCCCTAGCTAGGCTAGGTAGTGTAGTCACCGAAAAACTTTTAGATAAGATCGTTAACTGTGCGGCACAGTAGCGAGGTGTGATTTGACTTATGTAAGTACTCACAGGAAAGAGGGGCACTTTATCCACCGAGATGCATTCCTATGATGCAACCTAAAACTTTGTGGGAGAGTTAGTGCTTCCCAAAGAGGATAGTATCAAGGTTTGGTGATTTGATCCCCTCTGACTTGCAACTCCTGGGCAGATGCTTGAGGTGTTGGGCATCGCAGATGACTTTACCTTGGAATTGTTGGCTACTCATCTTCTTGGTCTGTGCTATGAGATGGAGATCCCCATACTCTCTCATTTGGTATTATTTGAATCAGTATGTATGTATGTATATATATATATATGCATCTTGTTACAGTAACCGCTCATTGGGTCTTGGTTACTCTCCTTCCAAGAGAGGAAACGACGCGTGAGGTATTCTACGTGCATTCCATGTCTAGATTCTCATGGTTGGATTGGTCTAGTCTTCAGCTATAGGTAGTGAAGACTCGATGGGGGGGTCACTTCCTCGCCATTATGAGATCAATGTGTTTAGATTACCCTACTTTCACACTCTTGTTGGGTTGATATGCCCTCTTTCTATTCTATTTTACAACACCTTGTTCTATATACAGTTTCACATTGGTTGTATCCATTACTGCCTCCCCTTTATCTTTTCAGGATGTTCTACTGGGTATGTATATACTCACCCGTGCATGGGATTTTCCCAACATGTGTCGTGTCATTTTCAGATGGTGGACAGGTTAATCATGATCTCAGTGGAGTTAGGGATACGGGATGCATGGAACACATTAGGTGGTCAAAGTTGGGATACTGGAGTAGGGCTCTCTCGGCAATTAATCTCTTCAAGTTGTCTTTAGGTTGGAACCAGTTTATGGTTTGGCCATTTGTTTCACCCTTTTACATTTCATTATTCACTACTGTACCATTTTACTATCTATAGGTTCATGCATGTTTATGTAACTTTATAGAAGATTCACATTTTTTCTACTTTTCCTCTACATCTTCGCATTGATTTTACTGCGTGTGTGTGTATAGGTTCATAAGAAAAGGCCTCCCTAAGTTTTTTATGCTTTAGATGTAACACCCCAGGTTTTTCTAAAAATAAATATAAATGTGTGGAACTTTGTTTTAAGTAGATATTTATAACTATCCTTTAAACATAATTTTTTTTCCACTTCTAAGTTTTTAATTTCAAGAAACTATCATCTACAATTCTGTTTAGTAAGTTATTTGGAGTCTGATGAAACCAAATTGTTTTTTTGTGAATAGTAACATACCCTTATGAATAGTAGTATGTAAAGTAATATGACCCTGATTAATAGTAAATTTTATTATTATTTTATTTTCTTAAGGCTTTAAGATAATAACATCTTGGTTAATTTTTCATCGTGATATAGAAGTTGTTATAGAATTAGAATTGTTAATTTTTGAATTAAGTATGATCTTACCTAAAAATTAAATTAACAATATTAAAAAAATTATTTTCAAAAAATGGTATTCATTTTTTAATTCTACACGTTGAAAAAAATTTATGGTAAATTTTTGGGATTTTTCTAAAATTCTTTAATTTTCGATGAATAGTGAAATACGATAAAATACCGTATAATCAAATTATCAATAAAATTCACTATTTATGACATCATAAGTGATCCAAGGACACTTGGTTCGAACTCACATGCCATTATTACTATTTCAGGTAATATAAAATAAGACTATTAATAATATTGGGAAAAATATTATAATAATGATTAAAATAATGAAAAGTACCCCCTCTCCTCCACTATCAATATCACCCTCACTCCCCTCTTCTTCCCACACCTCTCAAGCCTTGTGCCATGCCTATGTTCTGCCCAATACTCCTTTCAAATCTCTTCCCTACATCTTAGAGTTGCTGGTATCACCAAAAGACCAAAACCAAAGCCCTTAAGAAGGATCTCAAGGAGAAGAGATCAAGAGGTAAACATCCTCTTTTATTTCATGTTATGTTATTCTATTCCTTTTATTTGGATTATGTTGGGATATTTCATTCCATATCCCCCCTTATTGTCCCTATTATGTATGAGTGATGATAAATCCACTTTCTTAATCAAACTATTTTAATGAAATTTTATGAGATGTCGTTAGGCTGCCGAATTTCTGTGAGAAATTTCTCAAGTTTTCTTTTAATTCAAGATTCCTTTATTTTCTTCTTATTTCCTAACCTCCTATTAACCAAGAGGAATTAAAGCTCCAGAATCTTTTTTATTCTGTATGTTTTCATGTTAATGGGAAATTCATCATAAATATTTTTCTCTTCCCCCACTTGTTCAACTAATTAAAAACATTGTCCGTGATGTGTCGAATTACCGACATCGTGGACGATGTGATTTAAATTTTCATTAATTCCTTCAAGTATGGTCATGAAACATTTTTATGGTATAAATAGGTTATAATATATGTATTATGTTTCATCCATGGTTCTGTAATTCTTTTGTACACATGGTTTTAATTTATAAGACAATATTAGGTTGTTATTATCAAAGAACCACCAAAATGATCTAAACGAACATCATTAATGTTTTAACTTATGAATCATCCTCATATAAAACATCAAATTGATAAATGGTATAAATTATGGTAATATAAATATGTAAATACCTTCCCATTACAATTATGGGGTTTCACTTCCTATCGACAAGAACATCTATCATGAACCGATCATGAAAATCATTTAAAGAACTCACCCTAAACAGTGCATAGAACAAAATAATAACAATTAAAGGGTGAAACGAAGTTATGAAATAATCATATAAGATGTCATAAACAATAAAATGTTTCTATAAAATATTAATAACACTCTTTTAACCATTATACATAAGGTTTAAACAAGTTGTAAGTAAGACAAACCCGAGGTAAGGGAATTCTTAACCTGATTTCCATTCTTTGGGTTAACCTTCTAGTTCATTATTTATGTGGTATTAAAATTGATTGTGTGAAGGTTTTTTCTTATATTATGTTGAATTATTTTTTATTATAGTCTATATACATATTCCATCCACTCTGTTAAGTCTCTCTTCAATTGTATGTTATTTGTAATGGTCTTTTCTTTTTAAAATCCTCTTTTAAAGTTATGTTTTACAAAGTTCAAAAGAAATATTTTTATGCTATTATTCGTGTTGTATGATTATGTTTTGGTTTGTGGGAATTGTTTATGATGAAGGGTGGGACCTATATTTCCCTCTATTTCATTGGGTATGTGTATGTTGGAGTTCGGCCTTATGGTTACTCCATGTGTAACTGCGATGATTACACAAATTGTGAGGTATCCGTGAGGGTTACAAATTATAAGGTAGTCATGAGGGTTACAATGTTATGTAAGTAATTCCCTAAGATACCTTAATGATTATATTAATGTTATCATGTTTTTTTTGGATCTTGTATTAATATAATGTCACATAAAGTAAGTATATATGGGTGCCAAGCATGTCTTTTGAAAATGCTTTCATACGTTACGATTATTCAGGGACTAATGTGTCCTTTCCTTATTTTCCATCCCTTACTAAGATTTTGTGCTCATCCCAAGTTTTTAAATGATTTTCACAGTTTAATGGATGTGTAATACAAAGAATTAATCTATGTAAAATGTTGAATAATTATCAAGGAGTCATGTTTATGTTTTAATGTTTTATATTTTGAAAAAAATACGGAAACTGTTTTTATGGTATCCACTCTGTAATAATGTGTATTTTTATTAATTTATTGTCCCAATTATATAAATATCTATACTTGAAAATATCTTCAATGTAAAAGGAAGTGTTTTCTTGAATAAATTCAAGATTATGTATGTAATAAGGTCGGGTCCTTATCGTTGGTATCATAGGAAGGTCTAGATAACTTTAGGGGTTAGGGTGATGTTAATAGAATACCATAAATTATTTTCAATCTATGTTTAATTTGAAATGTTATAGAATTTAAATATTACCATGTTTCTTCATATATGATATGTTTTTTTAGAAAGTTTTTCTGCAGAAGGAACGAGGATGCTGAAGAGGAGAGGCACCAACATAATGACATCCTTACAGATCTACAGCTCAGAATGGTAGGGGTTGGAACCGAGCAGTTTGTGACATTAATGGATCATCTAACACAGGAAATAAATGGTGGTGGAATCCATGCAAGAGAAAAAATAGATTCACCACAATGGAACATGACAGTAGTGGAACATTTTATGAGACAACACCCTCCTTCTTTCAATGGATATTCTAACCTAGTAGAGGCTGAAGGATGGATCAAATCCCTTGAAAAGATCTTTGATGTTATGGGATATTCAGATAATCAAAAGTTAAGTCTTTTCATTTATCATTTTAAAGGGGAAGTTGATCAGTGGTGGTCAATGGTAAATAATATCATAGGTAGAGAGTATTTTTATGCCTTAGAGTGGTATGAATTTAAAAATATTTTCCTTGAAAAATATTTTCCTAAGGTGGTGCGACTTAGGATGGAGAAGTAATTCCTTGAATTGAAACAGAAGGAGGATGATTCAGTGGCCGTGTATGAAGAAAAATTCACTTGACTGGAGAGGTATTCTCTAAATCTTATTTGGGATCTTGATAGAAAAATCAACTGCTTTTACTCAGTACTGAAGCCAAGTTATCAAAGGGAATTGGCCTCCCGTGAATTCAAGAGTTATGAGAAACTTGTCTGATGTGATGAGAGGATAGAGATGGAGTTTTCTGATAATCATGTTCATTTTGGAAATACGGAGAATAAGAGTTCTTTATGGAAAGCTATGGGTAAGAATCAACAAAAGAAATATGATGGTAAGAAAATCCAATTCCCAATTTGTGAAAAGTGTTGAAAAAAACACTCTGGGGAATGTCTTAGAAAAACTGTGAAGTGTTTTAAATGTGTTACGTTTGGACATATGGCCCAATATTCCAATGAAAATGATCCTAAGACTAATCATGATAAGCAGACTATAAAGTGTTTTAAATGTGGTGATATGGGTCATTATGCAAATGCCTATCCAAAGAGAGATCTGAATGATGCAAAGAATCCATAATACAAGGATAAAGGTGTAGTGAGATCCTTTGTGACTACATCAGTAGATGTCAAGTCATCTAATGAAGTTGTATCAGGTACTTTGTTTGTTCACTCCGATTTTGCTAAAGTTTTGTTTGATATGAGGTCTACACATTCCTTCATATCTGAGAAATTTCCTGGTAAATTGGAAATATCACATCAACAAATGAGACTTGAACTTGTTATTAAAACACTAGGGGAAATATTATTGAAAAGAGGAATTATAAGAATATTTCTATTATTTTATGTGGAAGGAGTTTATCAGAAAACCTTGTTGTTTTACCCTCAGTCGAGTTTGATGTTATTCTGGGAATGGATTGGCTTTCTGTTTATCATGCGAAGATTGACTGTAGAGCTAAAGAATTTGTTTTTCAGAAATCATTTTTGTTTGTATACAAGAATGAACCCATATAATTGATAGCATATCAGGAAGATGAGAAACTATTGAAATATTGAAATGAAAGTTATCTTTCTCATATTGTTGAAAACAAGGGAACTATTCAAATTAATGATGTGCTAGTGGTAAATGAATACCTTGATGTTTTTCCTGATGATTTACCATGTGTCATACCTAATCAAGAATTTGAATTCACAATTGACTTAGTTCCTGATGCTAAGACAATTTTAAAACCCCCATATCGTTTCTCTCCAATAGAACTTCTTGAATTGAAAAATCAGTTGTAGGATTTTCATGAAAAAGGCTTTATTCATCCTAGAACTTCACCATGGGGAGCCCCTGTTTTGTTTGTTAAAAATAAAGATGGTTCCATGATACTTTGTATTGATTGTAGTGCTTTGAATAACATCACTGTTAAAAACAAGTATTCTTTTCCTCATATCGATGACTTGTTTGATCAGCTCCAGGGAGATCAGTACTTTTCCATGATTGACTTGAGATCCGAATACCATCAAATAAAGGTGCAGGAGGATGACATCATAAAAACACCCTTTCGTACTTGATATGGGTATTATGAATTTGTTGTTATGTCATTTGGGTTAACTAATTCACCTGTTGTATTCATGAATCTTATAAATAGAGTATTTCATGAGTTCTTGGATAAATTTGTGGTTGTATTTATTAATGAAATTATGGTATTTTCTATAAATAAATAGGATCATGAAAAACATATAAGGGTTGTTTTACAAACCTTAAAAGAAAATAAACTTTATGGAAAATTCAGCAATAGTGATTTTTGGTTGCAATGGATTTTTTTTCTTGGGAAAATTTTAAATAAAGATGGAATAACAGTTGATCCTTCCAAAACAAAGGTGGTTGATGAATGGAAAAGACCCAAAAATGTTATAGAGATTCGTAGTTTTCTTGGGTTGGTAGGTTATTACTGAAGGTTTGTTAAGAACTTTTCATGGTTATCTAGCCCGATAACTAAGTTAACACGAAAATGGGTTAAATTTGTTTGGACAGAAGAATGTGATGTTTGTTTTCAGGAACTGAAGAAAATATTATTGAATGCTCCAGTTTTGGCCTTGCCTTCCCGAAATGGTGATTTATTCATCTACAATGATGCTTCTTTGAAGGGACTTGGTTGTGTTTTGATGTAGAATGATCAAGTAATTGCTTATGCTTCAAGACAACTAAAACCTATTGAGTTAAATTATCCCACACATGATTTGGAATTGGCATCTATGGTTTTTGCTTTGAAAATTTGGAGGCATCATTTATACGAAACCAAATGTCAAATATATACTGACCATAAAAGAATAAGTATATATTCACTCAAAGGAATTAAACATGAGGCAGAGAAGATGGATTGAACTGATTAAGGATTATTATTACACGATCAATTATCATCCTAGAAAAGCAAATAAAGTGGTGGATTCCTTGAGTCGAAAACATCATGCATCATTAACCATGTTACATTTGGAACATGATCCCTTGATTAATGGTTTGATGAATTTTGTCTTAGAAGTTGTTAGCACAGGGAATACATATTTTTTGTTTCAGTTTTAAGTCCAGTCTTCATTGTCATATAGAATTAAGCTAGCATAGAAGGAAGATCGCAAGCTATAGAAAAAAGGTAGAACTGGTTAAAATGGGTAAGTTTCTAGAATCTAACCTTGATAAATATTATGTTTTAAGATTTGGAAAAAGGTTGTGTGTGCCTTGTGATTCTCAGTTGAAGAAAGATTTGATGTGTGAAGCTCATAGTTCTCCATTTTCAGTTCATCCTGGAAGTACTAAGATGTATAGGGAACTTTGAGAGTATTATTGGTGGGATGGAATGAAAATAGATATTGCTGATTTTACCATGTGATGTTTGACATGTCAACAGGTTAAAGAAGAGCATCAGTTACCGAAGGGGATGATTCATCCTTTTCCAGTGCCAGAGTGGAAATGGTAGAATGTATCCATGGACTTTGTGGTGGGACTACCAAGACATCTCGAGGTAACAATGCAATTTTGGTTATTGTTGATTGGCTAACAAAATCTACACATTTTCTTTCTATTCGAGATACAATGTCTTTAGATCATCTTCCTTGATTCTAACTCAAAGAGATTATTAGGTAACATGGAGTTCCTCTTTCCATTGTATCTAACTAGGATCCCAGGTTTACTTCTAACTTTTGGAAGGGACTTCAGAAGTCGTTGGGCATAGAGTTAAATTTCAGTATAGCTTTTCATCCTCAATTAGATGGGCAGTCAGAACGAACAATTCATACATTGTAAGATATGATTCGAGCTTGTTCAATGGACTACCAGGGAATTTGTGATCAACATCTTTCTTTAGTTGAGTTTTATTATAATAAATATTTTCATTCTAGTATTAAGATGGCACATTTTGAGGCCTTGTATGGGAAGTAGTGTCAGACTCTAGCGTTTTGGGATGAAGTTGGTGAATGAATGTTGATGGGGGCATAATTAGTAGTAGAAGTGGCTGAGAAAGTGAGGATGATCTAGCAATAAATGAGGACATCTCAGAGCAGGCAGAAAAGTTAGGTAGATAATATAAGGAAAGACTTATCTTTTGAGGTAAGTGACCATGTTTTCCTTAAAATAACTCCTTGGAAAAGTATGATTCATTTCAGTAAGAAAGGGAAGCTAAGTACATAGTTCACCGGTCCTTTATAAATCATGGATAACATTGAAACATTTGCATACCGCATAGCTTTTCCTCTGAGTTTTTTTCAGGTACACAATATTTTTCATGTTTCAATGTTGAGAAAGTATGTTCCAGATTCATCACATGTCTTGAGCCCAGAAGCAGTTCAGCTGGAAGAGAACCTTTCTTATGAAGAGAAACCAGTTCATATTTTTGATCGAAGGGAACATGTATTTCGGAATAAGGTAATCCACCGGGTAATGGTTTTGTGGAGAAACCACATGGTTGAAGAAGTAACATGGGTGTCTGAAAATGTTATGATGGAAAAGTACCCTCACTTGTTCAATAAGTAAATAAAATTGTGAGGACACAATTTCTAGAAGGTGAGAATAATGTATCACCCCAAGTTTTTCTAAAAATAAATAGAAATTAATGGAACTTTGTTTTAAGTAGATATTTATAACTATCCTTTAAATATAATTTTTTCCACTTCTATGTTTTGAATTTCAAGAAACTGTCATCTACAATTGTGTTTAGTAAGTTATTTGGAGTCTGATGAAACCAACTTGTTTTTTTGTGAATAATAACATACCCTTACGAATTGTAAAATGAATTTCAATATGACCCTAATGAATAGTAAATTTTATTATTATTTTATTTTCTTAAGGCTTTAAGATAATAACATCTTGGTAAATTTTTCATCGTGATATAGAAGTTGTTATAGAATTAGAATTGTTAATTTTTGAATTAAGTATGCTTTTAATTAAAAATTAAATTAATAATATTTATAAAATTATTTTCAAAAAATGGACTTAATTTTTGAATTCTACACGTTTAAAAATGTTTAGGGTAAATTTTTGGGATTTTTCTGAAGTTCTTTAATTTTCGATGAATAGTGAAATACGATAAAATGTTGTATAATCAAATTATCAGTAAAATTAACTATTTATGACATCATAAGTGATACAAGTCCACTTGGTTCAAACTCACATGCCCTTATTACTATTTTAGGTAACATTAACTAAGACTATTTATAATCTTGGGAAAAATATTATAATAATGATTAAAATAATGAAAAATACCCCCTCTCCTCCACTAAAAACATCACCATCACTCCCCTCTTCTTCCCACACCTCTCAAGCCTTGTACCATGACTAATTTATACCCAATACTACTTCCAAGGATCTTCCCTACTTCCTAGAGCTTCTGGTCCCGCCAAAAGACCAAAACCAAATCCCTAAAGAAGGATCTCAAAGAGAAGAGATCAAGAGGTAAACATCCTCTTTTATTTTCCTTCTTTTCTTTCATTTTTATGTTATTCTCTTCCTTTCCTTTGGATTATGTTGGGATATTTCATTCCATATCCCCCTTACTATCTATATTATGTATTTGTGATGAGATATCCCCTTTCTCTCATCAAACTATTTTTATGAAATTTTAAGAGACGTCGTTAGGATACCGAATTTCCATGAGAAATTTCTCAAGTTTTCTTTTATTTCAAGATTCCTTTATTTTCTTCTTCTTTCCTCGCCTCCTCTTAACCAAGAGGCATGAAAGATCCAGAATCTTATATATTATTTATTTTCTCATGTTCATGGTAAATTCATCATCAATCTTCTTCTCTTCTCCCACTTGTTAAAGGAATTAAAAACATTATCTATGATGTGTCGAATTACCGACATTGTGGATGATGTGATTTCAATTTGCATTAATTCCTTCAATTTGGGTCATGAGAACATTTTTATGGTATGAATAGGTTATAATATATTTATTATGTATCATCCATGATTCTGTAATTCTTTTGTACACATGGTTTTAATTTATAAGACAATATGAGGTTGTTATTATCAAAGAACCACCAAAATGATCTAAACAAACGTCATTAATGTTTTAACTTATGAATAATACTCATATAAAACATCAAACTGATAAATGGTATAAATTATGGTATTAGAAATATTTAAATACCTTTCCATTACAATTCTGGATATTCACTTCCAATCTACAAGAACATCTATCATGAACCGATCATGAAAATCATTTAAAGAACTCACCCTAAACAGTGCAAAGAACAAAATACTAACAATTAAAGGGTGAAATGAAGTTTTGAAATGATCATATAAGATGTTATAAACATGAAAATGTTTCTATAAAATATTAATAACACTCTTTTAAACATTATATAGGAGGCTTAAACAATTTGGATGTAAGACTAACCCGAGGTAAGGGAATTCTTAACCTGATTTCCATTCTTTGGGGTAACCTTCTAGTTCGTTATTTATGTGGTATTAAAATTTATTGTGTAATTTTTTTTTTCTTTTATTATGTATAATTATGTTTTATTATAGTTTATATACATATTCCATCCACTCTATTAAGTCTCTCTTCAATTTTATGATATTTTTAATGGGATTTTATTTTAAAATCCTCTTTTAAAGTTATGTTTTACAAAGTTCAAAAACAATGTTTTTATACTATTATTCGTGTTGTATGATTATGTTTTGGTTCATGGGAATTTTTTATGATGAAGGGTGGGAACTATATTTCCCTCCAATTCATTAGTTATGTATATGTTGTAGGTTGGCCTTATGGTTACTCTATGTGTAACTGCGATGAGTACACAAATTGTAAGGTAGTCATGAGAGTTACAAATTATAATGTAGCAATGAGGGTTTCAATGTTATGTAAGTAATGCCATAAGATTCCTTTATGATTATATTTATATTCTCATTTTTTGTTTGGATCTTGTTTTAATCTCATGTTACACAAAGTAAATATATCTGGGTGATAAGCATGTCTTTTGAAAATGCTTCAATACATTACGAGTATTCATGGACTAATGTGTTCTTTACTTATTTTTCATCCCTTATTGAGCTTTTGTGTTCATACAAAGTTTTTAAATGATTTTCAAAGGTTAATGGATGTTTAATAAAAATAATTAAGCCATGTTAAATGTTGAAGAATTATCAAAGAGTCATGTTTATGTTTTAATGTTTTATATTTTGAAAAAAATATGGAAACTATTTTTATGGTATCCACTCTATAATAATGTGTAGTGTTATGAATGTATTGCCCCAATTATCTAAAGATCTAAACTTGAAAAGATCATAAATTTAAAATGAAGTATTTTTTGAACTAAATTCATGATTATGTACATAATAAGGTTGGGTCCTTATATTCGACGCTTGTCGCCAGTCCCTGGCCTGTGGAGGTGGGCTTGGGGTAGTTATGGATTGATCCCCAGCTTGGTTCGGGTCATGACAGAGTGGTATCAGAGGTGGTTCATTCCTTAGGAATTTTTTTAGATGGTAACAGAAATTAATTGGTTAGGATTTAGCAAAACAAAGTTGATGTGTCTCAAGAGTGGCTCTTTGGATAGAGAGTTCAGTGATGGTACAAGCGTGTGATGTATCCATTCACTAGGACCCTGATAACCATATTGTCAACTCGACACCCTACGACATTTGTTGTAAGGAACAATGGTACATACATCATATAGGATTGAATATTTGACTATCCTTCTTGATTAAGATACCCATTCAATTATTGATATATATATATATATGTATATTTTATCATCTAACCATGGTACTCCTTGAAAATTTTCAGGATGCCTCCACGATGACAGCCAGTCGGGATACCAGCTCCAGTTCGTGACGATGTCCTTATGAGATAAGAGGCATCAGTTCAGGGTCCATAAAGCAATCCAATTCCTCCAAGTGGATAGGTAGTAGTTACTCCACTGGTCGAGCAGTATATAGTCCCAATAGGGATGGTTGAGTACGTGCATAGGCTGAGTGCACTCTATGAGTTCCAGCATTAGTGACCATTTTGGTTCCACCGCGAGCCAGATCCTCAAGTAGTTGAGGATTGGATGGAGTATGTGGTATGATTGTTCTGATTTAATTAGACCTTGATATATTACAAGGTGGATTTAACATCCATTATTTTCCACATAAAAGTTGGGTGTTGGTGGATCTTAGTTACCCAGATGCACGATGAGTCAACGCTCTCATGGGGTGACTTTCAACAGATATTTCATGAGGAGTACTACCCTTTCTTCTTGCACTCCATTCAAATTCAGGAGAGTATGGAGCTTCATAAGGGAGGGACTATAGTGTAAGAGTACATAATGAGATTCAACGACCATACACACTACTCGTTTGACTAGATCATAGATGGTAACATCTGAGCACGAAAGTTCGAGTTGGGACTCTATAGAGAGATCTGGGCTAGCGTGGTTCCCATGTGCATCCCCACCTATATAAAGGCACTGAAGGGGGATCTTTTTACAGAGATATTACTAGAATAGGGATTCTAGATATTTGTATATGGGGGTAGGCATGATAGGGCTGAGTCATCTTTAGCATTTGGTAGGCGTCAAAGGTCTCAGAACATGAGGCCCTTTCCCGAGAAGACTCGGGGGAAAGGTATCCCATTTCATGGACAACACAGATATCAAGGGAAACTTGTAGAGATATGATGCTACACTTGTGATGGGTGAGGTCACATGGCTTGGGACTTCCTGACTAGGCATATTGAGCATCCCAGGAAGGCAGAAGATAGACTTCCATGGAAGAGGCAGCACTGTGATCTGGGATCTCCTTTTTAAGGATAAGGTGTTCACCAGGGAGGCATAGCTGGTAGAGGAGTAGGAGGAGCTATAATTGGGGGACAATAGTACTAGTCTCTCCCACCATCATCATAAGGAAGACTACTTCAGGGTCAGGGATCTTGCAGTTGGGGCCACAGATAGGCATAGGCTATGGATGTCTACGACCTGACGACACACAAGATGATTCAAGGTACAATCTATGTTTAATATACTCTTTCTTTAGTATTTATATACATAGGTGCTAGAAATTATATTTTCTCTCAACCCTTTGTGTGATATATGGATCTACCAGTGGATATTCTAGCATAACATCTATGCTTTGAGGTTCAAACTGGGAATGCTTCCTCTATGTCTTTCATCTATTAGTAGTGCGAGATATCACTTGGAGGAGAGTGGTTCATGTGGGACCTACTGGTCATCACAATTGAACCCTATAATGTCATCTTGGGCATGTATTGGATTTACATGGTTTGATACCAAATTTAATATCACCATAGATTAGTTATATGCCTATGTTTTGATCAGACGAGGTTCTCCTTTTTTAGTGAGAGAGACCTCATAGCAAGACGAATGGGTGCTGCGAGCACTAGGTTACAACCCATTACCCATTAACTAGAGATTATGAAACTTGGTGTAGTAGACTCTTCAATTATTTGGATACCTTCATTTGGGGAGGATTATATGGACATCTTTCCCCAAGATATTCTGGGATGACCTCCAAGGTAGGATTTGGAGTTTTTCATAGACTTGCAGCTTGGCACTGCCCAAATATCTTCTACAACATATCATACGGAAACCAATGATTTTTTGGAGCTGAGGTTTCATTTAAGGGACCTTCATGAGAATGTTTTCATCAGACCCAATGTGTCCCCTTGGTGGCTCTAGTTTTTTTTTTGAAGAAGGAAGATGTGATCATATGTATTTCTATGGATTATTGTTGCCTGAATCAGGCCATCATAAAGAACAAGTATCCCATTCCAAGGATTGAGGAACTCTTCTATAACTTGCTAGGTGTGATATGGTTCTCTAAAAATGATCTCAGGTCAGGATACCACTAGCTTCTTGTTCATGAGGATAATATTCCAAAGTTGTATTTTTGAGGTTTCTATGGACACTACAAGTTCCTAGTGATTCCCATTAGTGTAAAAAATTCCCCCTCTACTTTCATGGCATTGATGAACTAGATATTCCATCCCAAAATGGACCATTTTTTCATTGTCCTCATAAAAAACGTACTCGTCTACTCTACGATAGAGGAGGATCATGCAGAACACTTGAGGAGGGTACTTGGTCCACTTTTAGATAACTTGATTTATATAAAGTATCTAAATTCTAGTTATGGATACAAAAAATTCACTTTTTTGGGCATGTCATTTCCAAGTAGGGTTTAGTCATAGATCTAGAAAAGATCAAAGCAGTTCTTTCTTAGGAGCCACCCAAGAATATATCTGAGGTGTGGAGATTTCTTTCCTTGGCAGGGTACTACAGTTGATCTGTGAAAAAACTTCTCAAGGAACACCACCCTATTGACTACATTGATGTAGAAGAGACATTTGTTTACCTGGTCTGAGTAGTGTCAGAAGGCCTTTGAAGAGTTGAAGTATAGGCTGATAACCTCTCTATTTTTGAGACCACCATAGGAAGGATTTGATTTCATGGTGTATTTTGATAACTCAGGAGATGGTACTAGTTGCGTATTGATGCAATGACAGGTGATCATTGCATTCAGGTAGAGGTGGTTAAGACCCCATGAGAATAACTATGTGACTCGTGATCTGGATCTAGTATTGGTAGTATTCACTTTAAGGATGTAAAGGCACTACCTTCTGGGATACCACTTTGTGGTTTACTCTGACCACCAGATTCTTAGGTACATCTTCACTCAGATAGACTTGAACCTGAGGCAGTGATGCTTGTTGGAGTTCCTGTAGGACTATAACTTCGAGGTAGTCTATACTCCATGTAAGGGAAACATTATTGCAGATTCCCTTAGTAGGAAGTCCCCGACTCACTAATTGTGGTAAGCATCAGAGTAGTTAGCATCCCTGCATATGACCCTGATGAAACAATAGGGTACGTTTTTCCTATAATCGATGGTGTTGACTCCCACATTCTTTGAACGTATGAAATATTTTCAGCTAATAAAAATTGACTATGAGGTTATATGTGATCAGATATCCACAAGTGACACACCAGATGGATATTCTGAAGGTGGGAATCATGAGATCTCATTCCAGGGGGAAAAAATAATTCTAGTTGTAATGCGGGAGTAAGTGATGTGGGAGTTCCACACTTATCCCCTAGGTGTGCATCCCGATGTAGGGAAGATGTATAAGGATATTTAGGGAAAGTTTTGGTGGTTCAACAACAAATGAACTATAGCTGAGTTCATCTCACGATACCTTACCTGTCAGTAAGTGAAGACTGAGCAACATGTCTTGACAGGTTTGTTGCAGCTACTTGATATCACAGATTTTAAATGGGACAACATATCCATGGAATTTGTCACATGGCTTCCATGCACAATGAAGGTCCATGATGCCATCTAGGTGATAGTAGACCAACTCACAAAGTCAAAACACATCCTTTCTATTAGGGACCAGAGTTCAGTGGAGATTTTGGGGTAGCTGTAAGTATGAGAGATCATCCTCCTTCACAAGGTACCCTCAACTATTGTCTCCAATCATGATTCTTGGTTTACGTCATGATTTTTTAGAGGCCTACAAGAGGCGTTCGGGACCCAACAATGGATGAGTACAATCTTTAACCCCCAAACCAATGGGTAGACCTAGCGCATTATCCAGGTGTTAGAGGATATGCTAAGAGTGTGCATATTGGATTTCTCTCGGGGCTAGTAGGGTCACTTGACCATGGCGGAGTTTGCGTACAACAATTTTTACTAATACACCATTGACATGGAACCTTTTTAGGCCCTATACAGGAGACTCTACAAGTCACCTTTTTTCTAGGTGGATATTGGAGAGTCATCTCTTATGGGACAAGAGTTGGTGCAGGTGACAATATATAAGGTGTAGGTCATTAATGAATGGATGAATATGGCCTAGAGAAGATATAAGCATTTTAAAAACCCCCGTCGTAGGCCCTTGGAGTTCGAGTAAGGAGACTGTGCTAGATGCAAGCCCAGTATCCTGAGTTGTTTGTTTAGTTTTTATTTTTGCGGATGAAAATATTGAAGGAGGGAATGATATAGAGACATGTTTTTTCCTTATAAGACATTGAAATATTTATAAATATTTTTTCACATCTAGGCATGGAGACGACGTGTGATTCTGATGCCCGATGTGCCCGAAATTAATTTTATAAAAATATTAAAAATATTTTATATTGTACACGTGCAGTTAATTAATGAAAAAGGTTTAACTCTTATATGGTTGATCAGATTGGAAACTCGAGACCACGGTCAGGTTCAAAACATAGTGTTCTATCTAAACACGACATAAAATGAGTGGGCATGGGATTTTTAGACTCCTAGATCATTGGAGGTGTGTTTGAGTTATTAAATGAAATAATTTATTTAATTAATTAATTTTCTTTAAACATAATAAATGGATTTAAATACATGGTTAAGGTGTTCTGAACCTCATTACCCTGTTTTCACCAATAATGACTTGCTCTCATTTACTTTCCCATTGGATAATGAAGAATTAATGATGAATCCATGGATCTAGATGGATCAAGATGCAACGGATCCTCCACCATTGAAGAACACGTTCTTCACCAACAATGAAACCAAGAAAGAGTTAGGACTCTTATTTTGGATTTTTACACCATGTGTTAAATGATTTATGCATGTTCGAACTTGATTCATCAATATTCACCTTTTTTCCTGACTCTGATAGCTAAGAACATGCTATTTATTATTTTTTAGTCTAATCTGAATTCCCTTTTTTGATTAATATACTAAAATGCTTGGACAATGATCCAAAAATTTGTTTATGGTTTCTTTTTTCTATTTTTTCTTCACTTTCCTCATAGTGGAATCCCTGTGGATTCTTGTTCAACTCTTTTCAGGCGACCCAAGCTCGATCAGGTGCTCGGAATGGAGGTTGAATCATGGAAATAGAATGAAAACATGAGAAAGTCATTGATCCAGAAACATAATGATGTGAGGGTGAAGAATACAAATATTTCATGTCAATATGACAATAACTGAAGCTGTTACAACATGTGGAAGATCCTTTTAAATCCACATTTTTATATGATATAGATTCACGATGAATGATGAAGAGATCCCTCATTATTCTTCCAGATCCAAAAGATTTTGTATTGAAAACAGGTGACTCAGACTGCGATTGAAGGAGATCCAAAAGTGTTGGTTGGGATCGTAGATGCCCTAGGGTTTCTTAGGAAATCATGACTACATTCCTTCTTCAGCGAAGAACACATGACGTGTAGCCCCCATTAGTGGCAGATCTAGGGTTTGGGAAATGATAAGGATGACACAGTGTGTAATACTCTTAACACTACATGTACTAACTTTCCATGTGTGGTGAGACATGTGAAGAAAAACATTTCTAGGAACATTCCATGTACTGAGAACCCAGACACAGATTGGCCACACATGCAACATCCTATGTGGGACAACATGATGTGTACTAGAGTACATGGACACGAGGTCCAAGTACACAAACATGAACTGCAGTCATGGCCCCAGCCCCTGGATAAACAAAACATGCAATGTAGTCCACCTACATGGCATGAACTACTACATGGGATGGGACCCTTTTACAGCCAGTGACACATCCAAATAATGAAGATGGACCACCTTTTATGGGGTCCCACTCACCTATTGTGTACTGTTTGATATATCACAATAAATTTTTAGTTCTCTGTATCTCCTTCATTTGAACTTAGATTTCATCCCATGAGATGCCTATCCTGAGAATTTTTCCCTGTAGAACATGATGGTTCCCTCAGAAGCAGTTTTAATGATACGATGCGGATGTTCCGGGTTTATCATGTGTAGATATGACACCTTATGACCTTTCAGGATGATCCTATAGTAGGATTGAGGTATTAATGTCCCCGATGACCTCTCAGGCTGACCCTCCAATAGGTTTGGGTAGTGTAGTACCCGATGAACTTCTGGGCTGACCCTCTAATAGGGTTGGGTATTTTAGTCCCCAAAGACCTTCTGATCTGACCCTCTAGTAGGATTTGGGTAATGCAATCCCTGAAGACCTTCCAAACTGACCCTCCTATAGTATATGGGTAGTGTAGTACCCTACTACATTCCAGGTTGATCCTCTAGTAGGATCTGGGTAGTGTAGATCCCAAAAAAAATTCGAGATGACCCACGATTATGATCTGGGTAGTGTAGTCCCCGAATATCTTCTAGTATGACACTCCAGTAGGATTTTGGTAGTGTTTTCCCCAATGATTTCGAGTTGACCCTTCACCTAGGCTGGTCATTATAGTCCCAAAAAACCATCAGAGTTGACCTACCAGTTGGGCTAGGTAGTGTAGTCCCCAAGGAACTTCCAGAGAAGACCCTCAACTGTGCAGCATAGTAGTGAGGCATGATTTGACATACCTAAGTACACATGAGAAAGAGGGACACTTTCCCCACAAAGACACATTCTTGTGACGTGACCTAAAACCGTGTGGGAAATTTAGTGCCACCAATAGTGGATGGTATAGAGGATTGGTGATTTGATCCCCTTTGACTTGCATCTCTTGGGTAGACTCTTGTGGTGATGGGCATCGCAGATTAATTTACCTTGGAACTATTGGCTACTCATATTCTTGTGTTGAGCTGTGATATGGAGATCCCCTTACTCTCTCATTCGGGATTATTTGAATGAGAATGTATATATCCATATCGTTATATTACCCACTCCTTTGGCCATGTCTACTCTCCTTCCATGAGTGGAAAAGATGCGCAGGGTAAGCAACATGCTTTTCATGTCTTGATTCTCATGGTTAGATGGGTATACTCCCTGACTATAGGTAGCGATGACTCAACCGAGGGGGGGGTCACCTCCTCACTATTTCAAGATACTTATGTTTGGATGAGACTACTTTCACACTCTTTTCAGGTTAATATGCACTCTTTCCATTACCTGTTAGTGTAACTGGTTCGATATACTACTTCAATTTGGTTGTATCTCTTACTTCCCCCTTCATCATTTTTGGGTCGTTCTACTAGGTAAGTGCATACTCACCCCTGCATGGGAATTTTTCAACATGTGTCATGTCTTTTATAGATGGTGGATAGGTCCATCTTGATCTCAGGGGAGCTTAGGGATATAGTCTTCTTGGACCATGTATGGTGGTTGTAGTTGGGATATATGAGTAGGGCTCTCTCATCTGTTACACATTTCCATTTTTCTTCAGGTTGGAACTATTTTTTGGTTTGGGAATGTGTTTTTCCCATTTAAATTTTAGTATTCACTACCTTAACTTTATACTGTTTAGTGGTTCATACATGTTTATGTTACTTTATATTTGTTTCAGATTTTTTCTCCTTTTCCTCTGCACGTTTTGATTGAGTTGGCTACATGTGTGTATGGGTTCTTATTAAAAGACATCCCCAAGTTTGTTGTTCCTTGAATGCTTGTTTCCAACCCATGGCCTATGGTGGTGGGATTTGGGTAGTTGCAGATCAAGCCTCAGGTTGTGTTGGGTCATGACATTAAATTTATTAGGATTATTAAAGACATGATTTTGGGATCATTAAAACCATGAGGTCAACAATCTCCCCCGTTTTTATTACCACAAATCATGGCATGAAAATAATAATATAAATGTGAAAAAAAGTTATCAAAGGTATTTGAGAATAGTAAAGAAATAATTATCATGAACAATATATAGAGATTTTATTAGTGATACAATAAGAAAATAGAATCAAAGATAAGAAAATATTCCAAATAAAAATGTAAAATAGATAGAATCAAAGATAAAGATAATAAATTACCAAAAAGAATGTAAAAATTAAGTAAAGAGAGTAAAAAAATTATAAAATTATGTATGCCATAAAAAATATCTCTCTATTGGGATTATAAAAAAGGTAAAGAAGAAAAAATTAAGAGATTTATAATGGTAGATAAAATTAAAAAAATCATAATAATAGGTAAGAAATATATTCATATGTATGATCATAAATTTATTACATGATAGATCCCATAAAATACATTAGAGTCTAATACAACAGAATACAAAGGTTAAACATTGGAAGAAGGGTCCATCGATTATTTACCATTATAAGAAGTAATGGGAATAAAGGATAAGGACCTAGGAATAGCTTTCGGTACTATGGGAGAAGTTGATTTGCTAGAGGAAGGTAATTCTCTGTAGATAACTTATTATAAGTGTCTGAGTGCCTCAGAAGGAAACATGGCTGCTAGTGTCTGATTTGAAAATTTAAATATGTACTTTAATATTAACATGATTTATAAAATATCCCTTAGGATCACCTTCTACATTTATTTCATGTTTATAAATTCTTATAGGGATCTATGAAATAGAATAGAACTTTCCCCACTCCTCTTCTATAGGGTCAACCTAACTCTTAGAAATAGAAATTGTGGAATAATTCACCACAATAGAAAAAACAACTAAAAATCCTTGATTCCATTAATTTTTTGAACTATGGGAAGCCACTGAGAGTCCAACACTTGTAGAAAAAACTTCCAACTGAGTATCCACAATTTTTACATCTTGCATCTCAACATCTCTATGAGCATCCCATGTAGTGGATTCATCATCCACTTTTTCTTCCAAAAAGGACTTATGAACATCAACTAACTATTAATTCCCAAATTATTCTTCAATAATATTCTATTTCTCTTTCTCGGCAACATGATGTTAAATAGTAGCTATAAAACTCAACTATTAAACCATAGTATAATCTGAAACCTCTTTACTGGTGGAAACTGAACTAGCCTCAACAACATCACCAGCTGGAGTCTCATGAAAGATATCCCCTGATGGGGAACACTCCCCATAAATGAATGCATCTTTAATCTTTGAAGGAATTTTTATATATATCCTCTTGATTCATCCACTTTCATCATTAGGGTCAAAATCACTTTCATCATCACTTCCATTTTTTAGCCTCTTTTTCATTACCAACTTTTTCTTCCTTTTATTCTTCCTCATATTTATCATCATTATCAGCTTAAGTTGACTTAGAAAGTCTATGTTGATCTTCTCAAAATACCTCGGTCTCTTCTTAATCACTTTTGATAAATTTATCTCTTTTTGGAATCCTCCTAGGTTGAATTGGAGCTCCATAGGTGACATGAGAGGAATTGGGAGACAGATCATGATCACTCCCTTCATTAATAGATTGATCCCTTTCTTCTTCTTCAATAGAATCCTCTTATTTCTATTAATCATAGTATTTAACTACCTCACTAGGTTCCAAACTAGGATAAAATTCATCTTTAGGTCTCGTAGGGTGATCAATTGGATTATACTATGTATAAAATTTCTCAGAATCTCCAACCCACTCTCTATTCTGTGGGTTCCATATTATCTTCATTCTAAAGCATGTGGAACTTGTTATGTAGAAACCAAAATAATTATCCACATACACTTCATCATCTCGAACTAGGACCTTGGATTCTAGCATGAAAGAAATCATCTTGGGGTAGATCAATGAATTTGATCTAGAAGAATGTTTCACTATCTCGCACATATGCACCATCAAATATCTACAGAGATTAATCTTATGGCCTTATGTCATAAGAAATAGTAGATAAACATATTTGTATAATAGCATGTCAAAATCCCTCTTCCTCGGGCAAAGCATGAGCGATAAGAACTTTAAAAAAACCTACATTCTCTATATAATTCAGAGGTAATGGTCCTCCTTATTGTGCCATATCCTATTGGAACAACAAGGGAATATTCATAAATTAACAAGTCAATGGCTTCTAGAATAATCCCTTGATAGTAATCAAAGACTCTATCATGAGGTACTTTTAAACATTTAGACCATTTTCTTGGGGAAAACCCAAACACTTTTCCTTTAACACTGCTTCTAACCCAATATGTACCTTCATTATTAAATGAAAACTCTATATTTTGATAAAACCCACAAATAATCATTAGATAAAAAAGGTCTATTATTTGTCAAAAACCTCTCTAAAAACCCTTATTTTTGAAGAACCTTGAGTACCAAGGTCTTTCTTGGTAGTATCCATTTCGAGTCTACTTCATTTTCTGGTACCACAATACAGTCTTCAAGATTGGGGTTAACTGGAGAAGAAACACTCCATTCCTTTTTCTGCTTCTTTGAGGATCTATACCTGAACAGAGAAGAAACCAAATGTCACATCATTCTAAGCATATAGATCATATTTGCAAACTCAGTTAAAGTTAAGGAGAAAGTTTGAAATAAAGAAGGAAAAGAGTTTCTCTCGTCCTGAGAAAGATAAATAAATATAGCGTGGGGCTCAATATTTGTTAGGAAAATAATTATGTCGTATTAATGTCATTTAGGATATTAGGTACTGTAAAGTCAAATCTATACATGAAATAAAAAACAAAATTGAGACAAATATACTCATTAGGTTTTAGTAAAATAAAAAACCAGAAAATAAACCGGAGTTTCATAATATCTAGAAAAAGAAAAACTTTTTCAAAGATATAAAATCAACTTTACAACAATCAATGGTATGAAAACCAATGGTATAACAACCAATGGTATGAAAACAAGTTATGACAACCAATGGTATGAAAACAAGTTATGACAACCAATGGTATGACAACCAAATATATGAAAACCAATAACTTGACAACCAACGGTATGACAACCAACAGTATGACTTAACTAAAATTTAGGATTCCTAATTCATGTTTCATATAATTCATTTTTTCTTAGAATTAAATGTTTTAGTAAATATATCATCTAATTGATGCTCAGTTCCAATAAATTCAAGAGTAATATCTCCCTTTGTAAAATGATCTCTCAAAAAGTGATGACTTATATAAATATATATTTTTCTAAAATGAGAACCAAGATTTATTGATATATTTATTTCACTAGTATTGTTACAATTTATAGTAAAATTTTTTAATTGATATCCATAGTCTAGTAAATTGTGTTTCATCCACAAAATTTAGGCAAAAAACTACCTACAGCTATGTATTCAGCTTCAATAGTAAACAATACAACAAAATATTTTGTTTTTACTACACCACAGAATAAGAGACTTTCCCAAAAAGTGACATGTTCCAGAGGTTCTTTTTCTATCTAACTTACATCCACCAAAATCAGCATCAGAATAACTAACCAAATAAAATTTTTATTATATAGGATAAAATAATCCTAAATTAGTTATATATCAGAGGTATTTTAAAATTATTTTAATAGTAACAAAATGTAACTCCTTTGTATTTTTAGGAAAACAATAACATATAAACAAACAATACATAATGTTTGGTCAACTAGTTTCTTAGTATCATCAAGACCCAATTTATCAGTGGTACTAATAAGAGTATCAATACATTTATTTCTATCCAGATTAAAAAAAATTAAAGATTTTTTTTATATTTACTTTGGTTCAAAACAATTCCTTATTTGTTTGGAAAAATATTAAATCCAAGAAAAAGCATGAGTACACCCATTAAACTCATTTAAAATTCATTTTTCATCATTTTAGAAAAAATTATATAATGTGTTTTTTTTTTGAGATCCAAAAATAATATCATCAACATAGATTTTTACTAAAAATACATTTTTTTAAATTCATATTATGATGAGGGTTGGATTAGTGATTCCTTTTGGAAATCATTTTGAAATCAACCAATTGCTAAGCCTATCAAACCAAGCTCTAGGATCTTGTTTTAAACCATATAATTCTTTGTTTAATTTATAAACTTGATAATAAAAATGAGGATTTTTAAAACTAGGGGGTTGTTCTATAAAAAAATATTCAACTATAAAACTATTTAATAATTCACTATTAACATTCATTTGTTAATGTTTTAAATCTAGATGAGCTGTATAGGAAAGTATGATTCTTTTAGACTCAAGTCTTGCTATAGGTGAAAAGGTTTCCTCATAGTCAATTACTACTTCCTAACTATAACCTTATGAAAAAATCTAGATTTTTTTCTAACTATATTTCTTGACTCGTCAAATTTATTCCTAAATACCCATTTATTTCCAATAGTCATGGAGTCCTTTGGTCTATCTACAAGTTCCCACACTTTTTTCATTCAAAATGATTTAACTCTTCTTACATTTATATTACCATGAATTCATCATTAATTTCTTCATTGACATTATTATATTAATGTTTAGATAAGAAATCTTAATAATAAAACTAATTTCTAACAGAATCTCTAGTTTGAGTTCCTATATTTAGACCTCCTTCAACAGCATCTAAAGGATATTTATTGAGAGTTATAATACTTTTAGAGAATGTTGGATTGGTTACTTCTATATTTTTTGTGGAAGTTCTGTAAATTCTTTAAAACTATATGATTCTTCTCCTTATTATATAGCATAATTGAAAGGTTTGAAATTTAGGTTTAGAGAAGATAATTTATCCTCTAGGTTTTCAAAATAAGTATTAGGCTCATGTAGATATGTGTCATTAATTTTGTCATAGAAAGATTCTTCCATATTTTTTGTCTTCTTATTGAATACTCTGAAGGCTTTTCTAGAAACTCAGTAACCATGGAAAATTACTTCACCCCTTTTGAAATAAAAATTATCAATATTATTATTAGTGTTAAGAATAAAGAATTTGAAACAAAAAAAAACTCTAATGTAATTAACCCTAGGATTCCTATTATTCCATAACTCATAAGGGAGTTTCTTAAGACAGTGTCTAATAATAACTATATTGATGATGTAGCAGGATATATTGACATCTTCTGCCCAAAAATAGATATGTAGGTCGTACACATTTAACATAGTCCAGGATATCTCTTGTAAGGTTCAATTTATTCTTTCAAAAACTTCATTATACTGGGGTTTCCTTAGAGAAAAAATGTTACGGGTGTACCATTTTGTGAGAAAAAATATTCAAAATATTGATTCTCAAAATCACGACCATGATAACTCCTTATGGTTTTAATTCCATATCCACTAGGATTCTCTATAGACTTAGCATACTTGGTAAAATAAGAGAAGGTTTCACTTTTATGAGCTAAAATGAATACACAACTATATCTAGAAAAATAATCTATAAGAACATAAAAATAATGCTTCCCATTAAGACTAGAAATTGTATAAGGTCCAAAAAAATCCATGTGATCCAACTTGAGAGGTTGAGAATATGACACTTCTTTCTTTAGTTCAATATAAACTTTGTGTTGTTTCCCTTTTTGATAGGGGTTATAGAGTTTATCAGTTGGAAACACAAGATTTGGTATATCCCTAAATAATTATTTTTTATTTATCTTTATTTGTGAGTGAATATTGTAATGGCCTAGTCTCTTATTCTGAATCCAAGATTTCTAATGAAAATAAAGTGATCTTGAATCATTTTTTGAAACTAAATAATTTAAATATACAACATAAACATTGTCATTTCTCAAGGAAGTAGATATTAGATCACTTTTAGAATAAAAAAATTACAAGAATCATTCTAAACCATAACAAATAAAACATCATTACACAAATAAGAAATAATAAGAAGATAATATTTTAAACCATCAATATATAAAATTTTAGAAATTAAAACTAATTCTTTGTTACCAATCTGTCCTAGGATAATGATTTATCCTTTTTCATTGTCACTAATGGGTACATAGCCACCATAAACCTTGAAAAGTATCTTAAAGTGGGAATAGTATTCTATTATATGTATTGAACCTCCACTGTCCAACTATAATATACTTCTACTAGATATCTTCAAGCATTTTTCCTATAAAACAAGTTTTAAAAAAAGAAATTATTTTGCTACCCAAATCTATTTGGGTCAAAAATTATTATTAATAAATGGTTTGGGAACCAATATTTTCCACATGGATTTAATGTAAATAGATTGCATAATCTTAGAAATTAAAATTTTGTTAAGTCCTTTTTAAGATTTTTTAATATTATATCTTTCAGGTATAAATTTAGGAATAAAATTATTTTTAGTTATTCTCCTCTATCCAGGATTATATCCCATTCCAATGACAAATTTGGGGGAAACATGCTTTCCTTATATTTGTGTCAAATTATCTCTACTTTTTTTAAAATTTTCAATGTATTTATTTAATTTATCATTTTAAAGTTTAAGTTCATTGTTTTCTTTGTACAGTTAAATATTCTTCTATTTTTTCTACAGATAGATCATACTTTATATTCATAGTTAAATCTTGTTGTCTTTTAAGACTTTTATAATTATCCATTAATTCATTAAAGGTATCTTGTATCATGTTATAGTATTCAAATAATTCATCATTTGTTATATCATCATCATGTTGCTCATTGTCATTGTTATCATACATATTCATATGAAAAATATCAGAGATAGTGGGTGAAGTGGATACCTCACTGACTTTAGTCATAAAGAACATATTTTCTCTATCTCACTTTTCTTCAGTTGAAGAATCTGAGTCACTAGATATGTCCTCAGATACACTCCATATGGCTTTCATAGACTTCTTATATCTTCTATCATTATCCTAATTTTTTTTGTATTTTAGATTTGGAGAGTCAGATTATACATGACATTTATTTTTTCGATCATAACAGTAAACTTCCTTTGAATCATAATCTTTTTTATTCCAATTTACTATGTTTACATATTTTATATTATAGTTTTTCTTTCTAAAAAACATTTTCTTATTATAGAACTTATTAAATCATCTGGCTAGGTGATCTATTTTATCATCACTATCAGAAGAATAATCACTATCACTTGAATCAATGTATTTTTTGTTTTCTTTTTTATGTTTTCTTTTTGTTTTCCAGGGAAATTAGTCTTTAAAGCTACTGGATTTCTCTTAGGCTCCACATTTTCCTCATAGTTTACATTATGTTATTCTTCATAAAAAAAACTTACCTTTCAGTTCCTTGGTTTCCAATTTACTGATATTGTAGGATTCTATGATTGACATTGAATTACCTTTCTACCTTTTAGGTAGACATCTTAGTAATCTCATTATTTGGTCCTTGTCAGATACAAGCTTTCCCAATAAGATCATAGTGTTGAAAATATCATTAAAGATAATGTATATATATCAAAAATAATCTCTTTGGGTTTCGTTTAAAATTTTTCATACATAATATTATATGTATTAGTCCCCATTTATTTAACTTTTTTATTTCCTTCATGTGAAACAGACAGAGTGTCCCGTATCTCAAAAGTAGTTTTACAAGAAGAAATTCCATTAAAATCTTCATCACTAAGGGCACAATATAGGGCATTCATAAAATCACAATTATTATTGTATGCTAATTTTTTTTCATCATCCCAAGTGCTCCTAGAAGTATTAGGTATTAAATATTCATCTTCTATAGTAGACCAAATATCCAAACCCACACTTTCTATGTGAATTTTCAAATTTAGTTTCCATTGTGAATAATTTATTCCATTAATGAAAATAGGTTTTTTGGTAGAAAAACCTTCTTGATGAATGTCCATATTAAATAAATAAACTTATAATGAACATAAATTTTGTATCTTTAAAGTTCAAGTAATATCATAGTTAGAAACATATTTAAAAACTTTAATAAAAAAGAACAAAACTTCTCTAATACAAAATGTTTGTCAGAGTGAGTATCTAAAGAGGGGAGTGAATTGTGTACCCAATATAAATTTCTATCAAAAATGGATTATTTGAAATCCCCCAAATATTCAAAAATAGTATAGCTAATCAAAATAAGTAGTAGGATATATATCTTAATTGTTCAAAAGATTTATATTAAGATTTATTTGATCTTAGATGAATAATATATATAATATTTGTGAATCCATTGAAATTAATTTACATGATTAAAATACTATATGAAAAAAATTAAGATAAACTAACAAAGTATAAATTTTGTTTATAGTTAAAATAATTTTTAATTTTAATGTGAAAAAAGTAAAACAAAATTAAAAACACATAGTGGAAAAATTAATACAAGAGGATCAGTCTCAAGTCAAGACTTAGTCCTCTTAACATGGTGATCACCCGCCACCAAGACGTTTATAAAATAAAAACAGATGATCCATAACCATTATTTGGTTTTATAATAGATAACACTATCCAGGTCACACACGACCTATTCCACACTTATTTTTGGTAGTAAAGATAAATAAGCCACACAAGGACCTCAATCACTCTTATCCATGAAAAAAATAAACGAGAATAATTTTCTATAAGATATCATGTATCTTCTAATTTAGAAAAGGAGAAATTGTGCATATGTAAAATAGAATATAGAGAATACCTATAAAATGTGATAAAATATAAATAATAACATGAAATATAGGATTATATATTTTAGAGATGGTCTATTTGTTGCAATGTATCTTTTGAATCTCGATTTGGTTCAACAATGAAGCTTTAGTTGAGTCTTCTGGAAATCATCAGAAAAATAGAGTGTCACCAAATCTTGTTTTATGACTGGAAGAAGGCACTGAATAAGATGACATATTTTGACTTTCTCATTGAGAGTTATCAGTATGTTAGCTATTTTGATTTTCAATAGATTTTTCATGACATGTTTTACTAGTTCAGGCATCTCTACTATCTATTGTGTGTCTTCTCTCTCTTTTTCACCATGGAGTTTGATACACATTTATCAGTTGTATAATTAAGGATAATATCTAGAGATTATTCATTATACTTCTAGTTATGACATACTTTTTACTGTACATTTAAGGAATAATCATTAAAATAGTAAATGACATTAAATTCAATAAATATATACATTAGAATTTTATAATTCAAAAAAAATAAGTAAAATAATATAAACAATGATGGTGTCTCATTATCTATCGATATAAAATTGAAATTACATTGCTCTGGCCATATATTGTTATAGTGATGTCTTAGAATAACCTAAACTTCTAGAAAGATGGGCATGTCTGTACTAGAAGTCAATGGTCTGGAGGTGTCTTAGATATTGTAAAATTTTCAGTGTCAGTGGTATGAGTCTCATAGTGTGATATGGAGGGCTTCACATATTATGTTGTCTCATACATAACCATAATTAAGCTCTAGTGGCATAACATCCTAACAGTGTTTCGATAAATGACATCTCATACTTATTCAATTCATTAGTCCAGTGGTATGAAATTCTGATGGTGTGATACCCTCATGGTATATTAGACTTAGATAATATTTATAATAGTGGTGTTTCATGACTAATGGGGTCTCATACTTAGATATATTTATCTTCTGTACTCAGAATACATATTTCTTATAGTTAAACATGAAATTTATTAGAATTATTAAAAAAAGAATATGGGATCATTAAAACTAAGAGGTCAAAAAAATGGGATTTGAAAAATGTTTTATATTTAAAAATTGTTTTAAATGTTTTTAAAATATTCCTTTAGAACTTTATTAATTTGGTTTAAAAAAGTATTTTGAAAATGTTTCATGCGTTAAAAAGTTAATTTTAAAGAAAGGTTATTTTCATTAATAAATTCACCAAATGATCTTTCAAAATCCATATCCATATAATATAATATCCTTTGATAAAGTTTATTCTTTATTATGGATATGATCCAAGTAAACCATTCTTATACTTCCTTTGAATGGTTTATGTTTATGATGAAAATTTATTTATTAAACCTGTTTGTCTTCTAGAGGTTATACCATGAAAAAAATATTATTAAACCTACTTATTTTCATAGGGTATGCTTTGAAGAAAAGATTATCAATCCCATATCTTTTCTATAGTTTATCATATGATTACATTTTTATGATACCTATTTCATTTAATGGGTCGTGATATGATGATTGTTTTGATCTTGTGGAACACGTATGTATGATATCATTATGTGAAGGGTGGGACCTATATATCCATCTAATACATTGGGTAAAGATTTATATCTCATTATATAATGATTCGAAACATGTTTATAAGCTTGATAAACTAGGGGAATAAGGTTTAACCTGATCCACTATGAGAAAAAGGTTAGACTAGATCCACTTTTGGAAGAAGGCATAACCTGATCCACTATAAGGATAGAACTGTGACTCGGGATGGTGGTGTTTCCTTCCCAGTAGGTGTAGCCCTATTTTTTCCTTGATAAATTTTGGAAATGATCCATTAATTATAGGGAATTATTTTATATTTTTATGTGTATACAAAAATACTATGTTTTATTCCTATGTTATACTTTCAGTGATTATGATCTTTAGTACCTTGTGATTCATTTCATATGAAATGAAAATTTTTATTCCAGGAATCTTGTTTATAATAGTGGATATAAAGTGAATTATCTTCTAATGTTATGATCATGTCCTCATACCCTTATTCTCATGCTATTTTTACTATATCTATTGTTTAACATTAAAGAGAATATGCGCTCACCATTTCTTATGTTTCCTTTCCCTAGGACATGAGGAATGTTTTTATGTAGGAGTACTAAATGGTATGATCCTTAAGGTATATTCATTATGATATTTTACCAGTATAGATTTTTATTTTTCCATGTTTATGGAGACACTAAACTATTACTATCCTTAGATAAGTAATTTTGTAATGAGCTCAATATTCTTCTAAAATGATGTAACATCCATGTATGTTAATCCTAGGTCGCTATATGGCTACACTTCCATGTATTCAAAATAAATTCTTTACACTCCATATGATTCAATATTTATGATATGCCACCCTTATCTAACATTAATCCCATTTCATAGTCACTCTTGTATTTTCTTCATGTTTCCTAAATCACTTCTTCATTCTATCCCTCTTTTAAATTCATCCTATTAATTTGTTTTAAGACTTGATTGTGATTGTATGTGGTAATAATCAATACTTTACCATCAAAATGTTTCACTATTGATGATATAATACCTTCCTCTTACATTAATACAACATCATTTTTCTTTTTCCATAACCATCATACTATCAAAATCACTCCTTAATTATCACCCTCATTTGTTCAATTAAAGATCTTCCTTTCTTGTGAGATTATTAAATTTTATTGGATTATGATTCCATGTGTTTATACTCAATAATTCACTATAAAAATGATCAAGTGTTAATGGGATAGTATAATTATATTACATTAACCCCATTTCATAATCCCTTTTGTATATTCATCATGTTACTAAAATCACTCCTTTATTATCTCCCTCTTTTCTATTCAAGAACTTTATTTATTTTTATCATTTTATATTCCATGTGATTATAATTTCATTTTTTCATAATAAATACTTTAATGTCATAATGATGTAATATTGATGTGATACTACCATTATATCACATCAATACCATTTTATATTCCCTTTGGTATAGTCTTCATGCTGTAGAAATCACTCCATGATTATCTCCATCCTCTTTTCAATTGAAGCTATCCCCTTTTTGTAAGACTTTTAAATTCCATGTGATTATAATCCCATGTGTTCATAATAAATCCTATACTATCCAAATCATGCACTATTTATGAATTACTAACCTTATCTTACATTAAAACCATTTCATGGTCCATTTTGTATAGCTGCCACACTACTAAAATCACTCATGGGTTCTCTCCCTCCTATTTTCAATTCAAGTCCTTTCTTTGTTGTAATACTTTTTTAATTACATGTTATTATGATTCTTTGTGTCCATAATAAACCTCTTTACTTTCTAAATGATTTAATGTTGATTAGATACTACCATTATCTCTTATTTAACCCCTTTCACAACCCTTTTTATACATATGTCTGTTACCAGGTCCTTTCCATTATTTTAAATATCATATTTCCATATTGGGATTACACAACTCGAATATAATTCAAGGGTATGAATATAGATGAAAAATTATTCTATTGGTTGTTTACTTAAATATTTTAAACCCATATTCCCTATTTTTCAATTAAAATGTTACATTTTTTCATCTTTGATTGATGTGGAACTCATAATGATAGACATATGAATGTTTCACACATATAGAACTCCAATTCATTGCGTAATGAATTAGTCTCTATATATGATATGTTTTATGATATCTTGGAAACATTATTTCTTAATGATTTATGATGCCTTAGTGGACAACCATGTTAATATAATGTGTTTACCTTAATAGTGCTCCAATGAATTGGGTAAAGAATTAATATCAAGATATGACATGTTTTTTATATCTTGGAAGGATTCCATGGTAATGTTTTATGATAACTTGGTAAATAACCTGGGTAATATGATTTTATAAAACCTTAGTGATGAAATCTAGTGATATTCATATGAATATATCATTTTTATATTATAGCCACATTTATATGTTATAACTCATATACTTATGATCATGTTATACCTCATGTTCTTATTATGATGTCATGACTCTTATACTTGTTCATGTTCTTATATTATGTCTCAAAATTTTCCCATGATTTTAATTTGTGGTATACTTTCATTGTTTGTTCCACACTAGTATTTTTGGTCACCCCTTTATTTTGACAAATATCCCAAGGGAATCTTATATTGTGAAATGATATAGGATGTAAAATTAAATAACTATTTAAGAGAGTTTAAATTTGTTTATGTTTTTATATGTTATCCATGTATTCCATGTATTATGTTTATATTTTATAAGACACTAAACCTAAAAAGGTCCGAAGGAAATAATCAGTGAAATAATTTTATTATGGAATTATTTTTAAAATAATTTAGGAAATTATGGGTTATTATAATCAACCATATTTTTTTACAACTCCTTCATCCATTTGTGGAAAAAGAATCAAGCTTGCACTCAAGGGTCTATAATGGACCTTTACACCTCAATTTGATCCATATGAGTTAAAAAAATTATTTTATATATAATATAGATCTCCCTAAGTGGGGATATCACATATCACATATAAAATTTCAAAAGAAAAAAAAATTATGGATACATTCGGATACCAGAAACCTTATACAGAGTTATTACTTTTAATCAATATCAGTCCCCCTCACCTAGGATCATCCAATCATCAACTAATATTATAATCCCATATCTAATGAAACAATAACCAACATAATTAATTATAACAATTTATAATTAATTTAATAGTTTAATTAAAAATAAATATTCACTCAAAACTCTCTTAGACACATCCGATCACAAAAATATTAAACAATGGGGTGAGTTCCACTGATGACATGAACCAAAACCTAACACACACAAAATCCCAAATTTAATCACCCAATTAAATAGTTCATATAACCCAATTTCTCTAAAAACCCAAGATAAATTAATAGGTAAAAATAACTCTAATAAAACAACATTCGACAAATGTCATCATCCTTCTAAGACTTACTCTAACCATATCATGAACAATCCCCACTATCATCACTGGACTCCACCATGTTCTGGTGGAATCAGAATTGAAACACTACACTAGTTTATATCAAAGTAGAAGGTAATTATGGGGAGACAAAATGAAAGGATAGATAATGAGAAACTCAACTGGAATCACCACAAAAGTTTATCCAATATTTCACAGAAGCATGAGGGACTGAAGGAGGAGCTGGGGGAGGAGCATATCGAATGTCCCTCTATACATTGGATGTTTGAATAAAATAAAAATGGGGATTACCAATAGATTAATTTCTTTTACCTGACTAAAAATACCCAAAACATGCATCATGGTGAGACCATTAATATTGTAGTGTGTTGTCCCTAAGAAAGAGGGCCCAATAACCCTACCTAGATCTATCATGACATTACTAGGGGTGTCATGAGGTAATTCGTTTATTATGGATACTACCCCCATAAAAACCTTATCCCCATGACATCTCCTCATGTTACCATTATGTAGTGTGACCCTTCTGGTCTTGACCCCCAGGCTGGGGCAATGACCCCCTGACCTCTCTACATCATAGTGTGGCCTTATTGCTCTTAGTGATTCCACCCCTAGGCATACGGATCACACATTTTCCAATAACTATCACAACATAGTGGACCTTTCTCCCACTATAGTGTATCCCTTAATATAAGACATCACAACATTATTAAATCATTGGGATGAGACTAGCTTCATGAATATAAAACCAACAAAAGGAGTTTCACCTATACCCCACTCCAATGCTTATATGAGCACCCAAAATGCCACTCGAGCCCCATTCACATCCAAAAATATCTCCTTGCATTGTTTTATCCCACATATTCCCTATATAAATCATGATTCTATATATTTCCCTTCATTTGGGTGAAAAAAATTAAAATTCCATCTAAATTTCATAACCCACAATTACATGAAGTTTTACATATAAGACGTGTACCATTGGACCGATGAATCATATGCAAGGCTAGGGTACTACTATATTATTTTTATGTGAGTTTATTATAAAAAATTCAGTATTTAATATTCAGTGGCTCCTTTTCCTTTAATAAAATGACACATAGTGAATCACAACTTGATGATTCCTAAACAACTTATAGAGTGTGATAGTTAATCATATGCAGACTGAGTATATCTAATGAAATGGGAAGATGACATGGATATTCCTACACATGTCATAATTTAATCTAATTTTGACCCATTGAAAACAATTCCACAATGGATTCCCCTAATCCCACATCTTTATTTAGAAAAGGGATTTACCATATAGTAACCTTAAAATACCTATTTTAAAATCATACATGGATAGTTCTCGTAGATTTAACCTCATGAAAGTAATATACCAACTATTTTAATATCACATGATCTAATATCATTTATGTTATTCACACATGAACCTCGTAAATATTGTTTTAATTTCACACAATCCATTAAACATTTTATTTAATTATACATAGTTTCATCTTCCTCATAAAATCATAAAAAAGAGAATTCAATTTGTTTTGTATATCAAATTCATAAAAATTAATGCAATCATTTCAAACACCAATTTATTCCATTTTCAAATAAATTTTAGACTATAACACCCCAATAATTCATAGTAAGTTATTTTCAATAAAGTAATTCAATAGCTTGTGCTACACGCCTCACCGAGCTCGAGCGCACCACGACTTATCAAACTTACCGTTCAAAAGCGGTTATGAATAGTATTAACTGGATTTTGAATTTTATATACTCCATATAATTTTATAATACATATTATGTGTTTCTTATACATAATATAAGAACAAATTCATTTTTTTCAGATAAAAGAAGTATTTTTCAAAAAATGCAATTTTACCACCTTTTAATAGAAAACCCTTTTTAAAACCAATATTTGACACTTTTATATAGTAAATTTAATGAAGTTAAAGTTTTCTTTAGAATCGTGACATAAAAAATTATTTTGGATAAATTTTTTGTACTTTTCTGATAACTTTCATATTTTGATGAATACTGAAAAATACTAAATTTTAATTGAAAAAAACTTTTTTAATCAAAAAAATTTATAGTGTTAAATAATGTATTGGAATTTTTTGGAAGTATAATTAGATTATATTTTTATAATTTAATAAATTTTAAGTCATTATAAGTAATTTCACATTTAAATTTGACATAAACACATGTCAATTTTTGATAGTTTTTACTTTTTTTTAAAAAAAACCCACTTTTCGATTTTGAAAACTGGAATTAATTTTAAATTAACTAATGAAACTTCTATGTTTTGAATTTGGTAAAATAGAATTCATTCTTGAATTTGGAATATCAGAATTAGCTTAGGGTAAATTGTTAGTATTTTTCTGAAAACATTCAATTTTTGATGAATTGGGAAAAACACTGCGTTAAAGTTTAAAACCGACTTTTTATTTAAATAATAATTTATATTATTTAAATATATTTTAAGTAAAAATAGATATATAATACCTATATAAGTTCAATGTAATTAATTGGAGTCATTTTATAATAAAAATAGATGTATAAAATTTTATTGAACTTTTTACCGTCTTTTACCCACCACCTAGGAGCAATTGCAAATTTGCGTATAACTTAATTCTACCAATTCTGTGAGTTTAATTTCAAAAATCTGAGAGGAACGGTTAATATTAGTTAGTAAAATTTGGTTCAATAAGATTAAAACAATTTTTGGTGAATAGTAACTTTTGACTTTTATTTACCACGATTAAAAGTAAATAGGGTAATTAAGGGTAAAAATGATATAATTATATCCCTAAAACATGTCATAATTCTACTAGATAGGTATAATTAGAACAAAAACAACTATATGAATGAAATATGAACCACTTTGGTCCAGTTTGATTTGATTAGGATATTTATTTTTATTTTATTTAAAGAAGAGTTAAAAGAGATAAATTCAATGTTTAATAACTAAACCATTTTTAATATAAGGTTACACACAATATAAATTAGACTATAAATATTAATTAGAAATATAAAAATATTTCCTACATAATGGTAGTTTATTTATAATTTTTAGAAATTAAATAATTTAATTTATTTATGACACAATGATGATGTAGTAATTACCTTACTAATGAAATATTAATATAATTGATAATATAAATATACAAATAAATGTAAATTGAGAATTATGATGAATTAAACTAATTTTATATGTTAATATGACATTTTAGGGTTATTTGAATAATTTTATTTTAATTTATAAAGTTTTTATGGCTTCCAAAAAATAAAATACTAAATAGTGTCAAAATTGACATAATTGAGTTTCTAAAACAAATATTATATTATTAATTGATATAATATCCCTAAAAATATAATGTTAGGGAAAAGAACTTAGATAAGGTTATATATATTAATAATTAACCACCTAGGGTTCTCTTGGCCTGTTATAGTAAGTTTATTAACCATATAATATAAAAATACAAAGATACATGGTAAATGTCAAACTATTTAACTAAGAGTTAAATCTAAAAGATAAGGTTAATATGATGACCTAAACCTATCTTAAACCTATTGGTTGAGATTTTTTAGACCCATACTCACCTTATAATTTAAATAATTCATTTTGGGGCCATTATAAACCTAAAATTATTTTATTATAAAATAATATTTTAATCTTTTCCTAAAGTGAACCTCATCTCTCTTATAAAAGGGAACTTCCTCTTCTCTAAATTTCACACCTCCAAAGCCATTTTCCTCCACCAAACCCTGCCCAAATATCCTCCCAACTTTCCTCGATTCATCCTAGAGGCCTTACTTTGGTCATAAAGCCATCCTAAAGAGCCCTTTTGATCAAATCAAAATGAAGAACCCGAAAAAGAGGTAAATATTTCATCACCTCTTTCAAGTTTTTTTCTCCTTCCACTTCCTATTTCTTTGTTGTTTCCATTATAAAATAATAAACCTAGTATCTTCTATATACTGTTATGTTATTATAAAAATGGTACAACCATATTCATTATTCTATCCATCCTATAAATGACAAAGTCCCCATAGGTGCATACGTATGGATTACCGTCTCCACATCGTGGTGTAGTTTGTTATTCAAACACTTCATTATTTGGATGGGTATAATAATGAGTAAAAATGATGTAAATAATAAATATAACATTTTTATGATTATTTATATATGATATACCATCTAATTATATACGATTTTACCATCAATATAATGATATTGTCGCTCGTGCGTACGTACGGATTATCGTCTCCACAAACACGATGAGATTCATTCTCCATCGTAATCATTCAACAATAATTTTCATTTTATGATTAAAAATAACATTTATGAAGTTAAAATAATTCTGGATATGAATAAAATACATCCTATCCATAAAAAACATGGCTTATATAACCGAGTAGTATATAAATGAAAAACAGATCAGTTAACACCCAGAACGATTATACTACTTAAATATTATTAACAAAGAAATATTAGAGGATCATATATGATATCATATTTATGTATATAGTTCTTTTATAATTTAATAAGAATGATTTAACTATTATAAATGAGTTTAACGTACCCTCAATCAAGGAAAATTAAAAGCTAAAGGGTTTTAATCTCACTTTTATTCCCATGAGATTCATGATATATTTGCCACTAATATATTTTGTGTGGTGTATGTACAGCCCATGATTGTATTGTTTGTGTAATATAGTTTAATTTATGGGTATTTAAATCATAATTGGATGATCCTTATTTCATGGGGTGTATGTTTCGTAAGTTACCACATCGGTAAGGGAATTTCAAATTTCAATTTCCACTCATCCGGTTTTATGAAAACTTCATTGATTACATTTCTCCAAGATTATGTGTGAAATCAATATTTATATACTTATGTAGTAATTTCCACTCCCCTTTGTGTGGATATACTTTTTATACACATAATCACTCCATTGATAAATTCTCAATTCATCAATATAAACTTGATAAGAGTAATTTTAAATCAATTTTTATTCATCGAGGTAAACATCCAAGTCATTGGTGTTGTTTTTACAAGAATATGTGTGAATGTAATCTGATTTATTTATACTGAATATCCAATCATATTGAGGGTATTTATGTTTTTCACACCCAATCATATTAAGGGTATTTATTTTTTCCACACATAATTATGTCATTGATTTATCCTTAACCTAAGGATACAGTCTTTATAATGGAATTCAACTCAACTTACATTCCATTGAGACTTCTTTGTTGTTATGCACCAATTCACTTTTATTTGGTGTATACACTGTAATTTGACATAGTATATCATTAATCCCTTTATTCACATCATATTTTAAAGTTTTTATTACCTCAATTATTTTTATTCAAGTGTCTCTCATTTGGTTACGAACTCTAACTAAAATATCATTTCAAATGTGTTAAAATTTTATTCTTCTAAATTTTTCTCATTAATGTACATGTTTTAAAAATGGTTTTAAGGTTTTATTTATATGGAAATTAATGTTTTAAAATTGAAATTCCTTTTAAAATTTTCAATGTGGTATGGGATATTTGATTCAAAAATCTATTTTAAACAACATATTGATAAATAGTGAGACTTTTAAATGTTTTCATGAAAAAGGATATTTCCCTCAAAGATTTTTACTGGTCATTTTAAACTATGTCAACATCCTTTACGATATATTATTCTTGTTTGAGGTTGAATTATTATGATACAAATCTTCCATAATTTATTTAAGGTCTTGTGATATCTTTGATTGTACCGCAAATCCATTTTTTTCATTTTCTGAATAAACCACTTTATGGATCAGTGGGAACCTCACAGTACCAGATACCACATTTCAAAAACCCCAAACATAAACATCATGAAGGATTCAAAATTCACACTGAAACATCAAAATTCAAATTCAAAATTCAAATTCAAGAAACAGGACACATCGTCATTACCTCAGGCCACGATCCACCATGAGCCATTCCAAATGAATCGCAATCAACACATCATAGTCATCTCATCACCGGAAATCAACAACCACCGGAAACATATTTGCAGTTGTAGAAATCTAAAGACCATTGAAATGGCAGGGGGAATTCGAATTGAACCGAATACCAAAACGATAACCTACCTGAATCGACTCACCTTCGTCATCACAGTCAACACCAACTTCTGGCACCACTCAGAAAGAAACATCAACAACACCAGAAATCAGATATGTCGAACAAGTAATAAGCTTCGCATGATAAAATCGACACAGGACGCGTCTAGAGCACCGAGGGCTGCCGAACCACACATCCCAGAACCTCGTAGATTCCACCGCTCCAGATCCGACTGGGAGAGGCGCTGAGGAACTTGAAGTCAGAGCAGAGTTGAGCAACTAGGGACTCCGAACGATGCCATCAACTGAGGAGAAGAAAACCAGTAGCAGGAATAATGCTAAAAATCCAACACCAAAAGTGCCTGGGAAACCATCGATCGCCGGAACACATGACCCAAAACCTCAATGAGCTGATGCTCCATCTTCAACCTAGAGAGGAGCATGGGAACATGAGGTCAGAGTGGGATTTGAACGGCCAAGGACTTCCGCAGCAAACCATAGATGCCCGGTTCCTCTCTTTGTTCTCGTTTCTATGGTTTCTGCAACCCTCCTCGCGGTGATGGATTTCTCCCCCACCTCTTTCCTTCTCACCGTTCCTTTCTTCCTTCTTCTTCTTTATCGTTCTTTCCTTCTTCCCGGTGGCCCTTTCCTTTCTTCTCTCTAGGCTCACTGCAAGGGGATTTCCCCCCGCTGATCCTTCATATGAGGAATGCATTGGACTTAGTAAGTGACAGGTAGATCCTGCTATAGCTCCTCGATGCATCAGTAGGTCTCATGGGACAAACTAGTGTCTTGGAACAAGACCTTGATAAAATCTTATTTGTAGTCTTGGCACAGGGCCTTGACAATGTGGTTATGAAGTCTGACATTATGCATTCCATCATTATGAAAGTAGATTTTGATATTGTATATGATTATTCGACTAGTATAATATCCATGTGAATAAGTAAATGGAATTATTTGACTTTATCTTTTCCATATTATGCTGAAGTTTATGTTTAAAAGGATTTTGTTTTAGTCTTATACATTTCCTTAAATGTTTATGCTTATTTATGAAAGTTTCTGCTATATTGTTATCCTTATTGAGCATCTGAGCTCACCCCTTTATATGTTTTATTTTTCCTAGAATATGAAGAAGTATTTTATGGTTGACCTATAGGGATAGGCTAAGGATATAAGTGTGTTTAAAAAGGGGGGAAATGATGTTGATGTTTTTATTTCATAATGTAATGTAAAACTTATGAATGTATCTAGTACTTCAAAGAATACTAAACTAATTGGTCTTTCGGGACATGATTCCTTGTATCATGCCAATGTAATGTAATAATTCATCGACTCTGGGTAACTAGGTTCGGGGCGTTATAGTTGGTATCAGAGGAAGTGTATTACAATCCTTGGAAGGTAGATTTAGAAAAACTCTGATTAGAAAACACTACCCTAAGATAGACATTGAGTAATAGTATAGAAGAACATCCAAAAATTTTGGTAATGTAAATATTATGTGGATTTTCCAAGAAATACATCCCTGTCTGGATATAAGCAGGTAGAGGAAGCTCTGGCATAGATGTACCTAGGAGTAAAAACTTTGACAAGGAGTTTTGGGCTTGACCCGGGGTATCTTGGTACACGACAACGGGCCTTGATGCACTCTTGGTTACGACACTCATAGGGGATAAGCTTAGGATAATTCACATTTTATTTACAAATTGATTTTAAGGATTCTAATATAAGATGATAAAAAAAACCTTGGTTAATCCTAAGGTGTTTTAGATTGAAAATAAGGTTTTATGATATTCTCTAAATGATTTTATAACTCAAACTATGATTTCTTGTGTAAGTCAATGGTTGGATTCCAAGGAAGTCATTGTAACATTGAACATTATGTACAAGGTGGGCACGGCGTTGGGAATGAGAAACGAAATAGAATTTTGATAGGTGTAAAATATATCGTGTTCATGCTCAATCAATTTTCCAAGAATATGATCAACAACATATATATTAAACAACTCCCTGACTCAACAAATAAGAGAAATGTGGTGAATGATAAGAGATCCAGTAGTGGAGACCATAGAGAAAAGAAAGCTCAATTTACATCATGCAAGAAATGTGGAAGGAGACACCTAGGGAAGTGTCTCAATGGAACAAGTAAATGCTTTATGTGTGGTAAATAAGGATATAAAGTAAAGAATTACTGAGGAAAAATGAAGAGTACTATGGAAGAAAATAAAAATGATCCCAAGAAACCATTTACAGTCATTTTCCATAAATGTAGGGGACCTGGGAATTACCTTAGTGAATTCCCTATTCTATAGGATAACCTCTTGGTAAAGGAAGAACCTATGTCTAAATAAATGGATAGTGAAATGTTTAAAAGTATTAATTTTCTTTGTTGAGGGGATTACATTGGAAGACTTTTCTCTTGTACGTGTAAACCCGCAGTTTGTTATGTGAAAATGATATTTTAGGAATAATTTTCTTTTCTATTGTTTATATAGTTATAAATAACTATTTGGGTTTATATGATCCTTGAATTTGAGGCAATTACAAGTTATTAAATTTTGGGATAAAAATGAGAGGTATGAGATTAAATTTGTGGTGTAATTATATTATAGTTATTTTGAGTAATTTATCTCATTTTGAGAATACTATAAAATATATTTTTTTGAAAAAGTACAACACACAGACCATGTGACAACCTGTCGCATCGGACAAAGATACAGGAATCGAACCCACAACCAGAGTGCAATTGGGATTTATCACCTACCACTAGAATATGTGAAGTACCTAGTTAGTATGACTAATTAGTTTTAGTTAAATTATTTTATTGATCAATAATATGTTGGTTTTGGATCATATGTCTTATCAAATGGATATCCTTAGTATAGGAATATGATTTGGTGATTAAGTGATAAATGTTATTTTGGAAGATGTTCGCTCAGTTGGGAACACTATATGCCTAAGGAAAATAGAATACTATGGGATTTATTTGAGGAGTAATGGTGGATTCTTATCTATGTTTTTATTGTGTATTTATATCGATTTGGGTTATTTTTGGAAATGATTAACCTATCGTAGAGAATATGGGACTAGTTTAATTACTTTTAAGTATGTGACTTTAAGAGTATTCGATGTTATTTGAAGATACAATTTAACGTGGAAGACTGTGTAATCAAATTCTCCTATGTTTTGGGTTTCAATATTAGTTTGTATTATATTGAAGGATTTTAAGGAAAATTTTTTATTGAATGGTATTTATTGAACTTTAGTTATTGTTGGTTTAATTTTAGAAATTAAGATTGGTATTTCTTTCTCTAAAGGATTATCCTTGTTGGGGATTATCTGATCTTGTACTAACCATTTTGTTTTTGGTTAATCTCTAAATACATGGTAAATATAGATATTTTATCCTTTGTGGATTATTTGATTCTCTAGAAGTTGATTCTAGGACTTCAGGTGTGACCAAGTCATCTTGAATACTCGTCATTTGAAAACAATATGAGTTAGTTGTTGAAATTTATTAAAGGATGAAACTCTACTTAAAAAGTAATTATATCTCTTTATTTTCTTAGTCAATCTCATAAATAAATTCCTCAACATTATGAAATAGAACTTAAAACAAAAAACTTTATCCGTTTACTTTTCCTACTAGGAAACTAATTACCATTTATCCCATCATAAGTTTGTTGTTTTCTTATTGTTAACTTTCTTCTAATCATGTTTTCTATCACTCTACGCCAATACTTAACACATATTTTATCTTCCATATCCATGTTTTCCTACATGGAATCCTAGTATGGGTTATCTCGGGTGACTTTTGTATTTCTCTTTATTTATTTTAAAGAGGTAGTTTTATTGACTCTTTCTCCGATGTGGGGATTTCAATGAAGTTCCCAAGACCAATTTTAACATTGAGATGATGCAATTTCTAAAATGGGGGAAGAATGTATGACCCCAAGATTTCAAAGAATGTTATTTTCTTTAAAGTAATTCAATAGCTTACGCAACACCGAGTTCGAGCACACCACGACTTACCAAACTAGTCATTCAAAAGCAGTTATGAATAGTATTAACTAAATTTTTAATTTTATATACTCCATATAATTTTATAATACATATTATGTGTTTCTTAGACATAATATTAGAAAAAATTCATTTTTTGAGATAAAAGAAGTATTTTTCAAAAAATACAATTTTACCACCTTTTAATGGAAATAACTTTTTAAAACCAATATTTGGAACTTTTCTATATTAAATTTAATTAAATTAAATTATTCTTTAGAATAGGGACATAAAATTTTATTTTGGATAAATTTTTGGTACTTTTCTGATAAATTTCATATTTTGATGAATACTGAAAAATACTAAATTTTAATTGAAAACAACTTTTTTAATAAAAATAATTTATAGTGTTAAATTATGTATTTGAATGGTTTGGAAGTATAATTAGTTTATATTTTTATAATTTAATACAATTTAGGTCATTATAAGTAATTTCACATTTAAATTTGACATAAGCACATGTTAATATTTTGATAGTTTTTACTAACCCTGCTTTTCAGTTTTGACAACGAGAATTAATTTTAAATTAATTAATAAAACTTCTATGTTTTGAATTTGGTAAAATAGAATTAATTTTTTAATTTGTTATATTAAAATTATCTTAGGTTAAATTTTTGGTATTATTCTGAAAACATTAAATTTTTTGATGAATAATGAAAAACACTACGTTATAGTTTAAAACTAAATTTTTATTTAAATAATTATTTGTTTTATTTAAATTTATTTAAAGAAAAATAGATATATAATACCTATATAAGTTCAATTTAATTCATCGGAGTCATTTTATAATAAAATTAGATGTATAAAATTTTATTGAACTTTTTACCGTCTTTTACCCACCTCCTATGAGCAATTGCAAATTTGCATAAAACTTAATTTTACAGATTTTGTGAGTTGAATTTCAAAAATATGAGAGACACAATTAATATCATTAAGTAAAATTTAGTTCAATAAGATGAAAATAATTTTTGGTGAATAATAACTTTTGACTTTTATTTACCACGGTTAAAAGTAAATAGGTTAATTAAGGGTAAAAATGATATAATTATTACCCTAACACATGTCCTAATTCTATTGTATAAGTATAATTCGACCAAAAACAACATTAGGAATAAAATATTAACATATTTGGTCCATTTGGATTAGATTAGGACATTTATTATTATTTTATTTTAAGAAGAGTTGAAAGAGTTAAATTCAATGTTTAATAACTAAACCATTTTTAATATAGGGTTAGACACAAAATAAATTAAACTATAAATATTCATTAGAAAGATAAAAATATTTCCTACATAATTGTATTTTATTTATAATTTTTAGACATTGAATAATTTAATTTATTTATGACACAATGATGATGTTGTCACGACCCGCCTTCACCAAAAGGAGAAAAGGGTCAGCAGATTGTCAGGCCCTTCCTTCTTTAAGTTGAAGGAGAGATAATGACCCCTGAAACCCGCCTTCAATAGGTCCCGGAGTGGAAACTAGCACCAAGGGTATAGAATCACATACTAAATGGAAGGAATTACCCTTTTTCTTTTAATAAGATCGGGAGATAAGATGGTAAATCCCAACAACACCAAATAAGGAAAGTAAAAGTAAAGCCAAGAACCATTCCCAATGCATGTTACAAAAGTAAAATCCACAAGGTACAAAGTGACTACAAGGGTAAAGTGCCAAAGAAAGAAAAATAGCAACTACAACTGCCCCAAAGGTCCGAGCTAGTATGGTCCCGCGCGATCCCCGAAGTCCTCCTGGAAACCTGAAAGCAGTTTTATATATGTAGGGTGAGCATACAAGTATACTCAGTAGGGAAAACCAAAGACTCTCGTGCATAAGTGGGGGAACGTACTAAAGTCCCATGATAAAAAGAGTAAACCAAACACCTAACAAGGTAAACTATCCACTCAAGCCTCACCAAGGCACACTCCCCAAACAATGCAAGTCAAGTAATGTATAGTAATAGCACATCGATGTTTGGGTACCCCGTGCCACTTTCCCACTGGTTATTGAAGACATCCTATGCATCGAATCAATCCCACCATTCTCACCGCAGTCCCACTGCCAAACCCCGCCCGCAAACACATGGGCCACAACTGTCACACGTAACCATGCCTGCAAACACCTAGGCCAGAACAACCACCGCCACACCCGAAGACACCTGGGCAAGAAGATCCACTGCCATGCCCAAAGACACCTGGGCCTCATCCCGATGACACTTGGGTAACCACCTGCCCGCAAACACCTGGGCCAACCACCACACTACCCCGCCCGAATGTTATTGGGATAATAATGGACTTCAGGCCATCACATCCAACCCGAAGATACTTGGGCTATTCGGGAAAGGGAGCAGAAAGGAGCTAATAACCAGCCACTAATAGAAGTGTTGGGAAAAACACCCTCCCCCATGAAATGGGGGTGTTCGGCACTAAGTGCTCAACTTGGGTGGGGAACGAATAAGAAACACAAAAACTAAAAGTATATATATAGGTAACAAGCACTCTCCTAAGTTTAGGTTTTTCTTCAGCCAGCCTAAAGAACACAAACAGCACTCATGTCCGAGTCACAACTCTCGCCAACAAAACCTATTTGTCCCATTTGTTTTCATGTTCAGTAATGATGTTTAAATAAGTTCTTCACCTACTTGGGAAACTAGTAAGCATAAGTATAAGTCCAGGAAATCAAACAGTCAAGCATTAACTACAACATCCACACCCGGTTCTCTTGTAAATCCACAACAACCAAAGAAAACCCCAAGATACAACCCCATGTCCAATATCCAGGATCCAAAAGGTTTCTCAAAAACAGAGGATCCCACCCCAATTCGTGATATAAACAAGGTAACCACCCAGTCTTAAAATTCACAACCACTGAATCCATATCAACAGGGGATCCCATGCCCACCCACATCACCCAGCAAACAGCCCGTGAAGGAAAAACAACCAAACTGCCACCACTAAGCAGGCCCATGCCGGTATTTTCAGATTTATAAGATTTAACACACTCCATGATTTCAATTTCCATGTGCTTTAACCGGGGTTATCACATAAAGGGTTGATCCTGGTGCTTTCAATTTATTTATCCAGATATACGTGATTAACCAATTTCCTTTTCACAACATGAGTTCACAACTACAAAACAATCCATTTAAAACATCACCAGGGGTTCATTAGTGCACAGAGAAAGACCACAAACAGCCATGATTTTCAGTAGGTGTAAGCCCGCACAATTCAGAAAAGAAGATCATAAAACAAAGCAGCATCATCAATCACACCCCCCCCCCTTCGTTCTTTATATAATTTGTTCATTATATTTATTAGGGTTTGGTTCATCCAATTATATAGAATCAAAAGCATGCCCACCCCGCATGATACACAAAAAGGGAGAGACGAAGGAGAAATTCCCTACTTGTTGTTCAACGATCGATGCTAAGCCTGGGTGTGGAATTCCACGGATAGTGATGCAGCTCGTCTGAACAAAAGGTACTCCTAGCACAGGGTGATTGAGAAAAGAAGAAATCCACAGAGAACCCTTTAGTTTATAAGGGTTGGGGATGGTTGAGATAAGAATGTGAAACCTTGTAAGGAGCGGGGTCGTGGGTTGACCGTGCATCCCCACACATCATTAAAGGTACCCTCCCTTTGGACGGTTTAAATCTATGCACACACCAACTTAATTCATTAATTATTTAATTAAACGACATTTATGGGCATTATTGGGCTTTAAAACAAGCTTAAAGGGGTCAAAATAGGGTTTAAAACCCAATTTGCGCAAAAAGGAGCGCTACTAGAAAGACCCCGTGGGGGTAGGCGAGAGCCACCGATAGTCGAGCTACCGGTAGGCTGCAACCACTGGTAGACCGAGCTACTGGTAAGCTGCAGCTGCCGGTAGACCGAGCTACCAGTAGACAGAGCTACTGGTAGACCGAGCTACAGGTAGATAGAGTTACCAGTAGGTTGCGGCTACTAGTAGACCGAGCTACCGGTAGGCCTGCTACCGGTAGGCTAAGGCTACCAGTAGGCCTACCGTTAGGCCAAACTTCACCGAGATTCCCAGACCAGAAAACCCAACATGAGATTTTCACAAAGAAATGGACCCCAAAAACCCGATCCATTACATCAGATACCCCTTAAACGATTCTCATCCTCGAGAATCAAAACAACCCAGAAAGAAAGAGAGGGTCCGAACAACCACCTCGAAAGATACCTCTCAGGAGTGAACCTCAAAGTAAGAACACCTTCCCGTCAAGAACCAAGCAATATACCATGTCAAATGCCCAGCCATGTGGGTTAGGGAGTCTCCTCCCCCATGTCAAGATACTATCTGCTTTGGGCGGCACTGACTCACCCGCACGGTTTAACTGAATCCACCTTAATGCGTCTTGATTAGGGGTCGGGTCCTCCCCTCCCCGTAGCCAGGACTTTTCACACACATTCAGAGGAAAGAAAACTACCTATTTTATAACCAGTAAGATAAAACATTCTACCAAAATAGGTATAACAGAACATCACAAAACTCAAAACAAATCTGGGTACTGGGCACGCATCTGTGATTCCCTCTCCCATGTACTCTCCTCAATCCCACCATGTCTCCATAACACACGAACCACGGGAATGGTTCTCCCACGAAGCACCTTCTCCATGTGATCCTCGATCATCACTGGTCTCTCCACAAAAGTCATGTCATCCTCGATGTCCATCTCTCCCCAGCCGAGGACGTGTGAATTTTCGTGCAGATACTGACAGAGTAGGGACACATGGAAGACATCATGTATCCTCTGTAGCGGCGGTGGTAATGCTAGCTCATAAGACACTTCTCCAACCCACCGCAACACTTCGAAGGGCCCGATGAACCTGGGAGAAAGCTTACTCCCCTTGTCGAACCTCTGTTATCCACATCGAGGGGAGACCTTCAAGAACACGTGTTCTCTAACCTCAAACTCCAAGGGACTACTCCTGGTATCAGTATATGACTTCTATTGGTCATGGGCCACCTTCATCCTTTCCCGTATAAGCTAAACTTTCTCCGTCGTGCTCTGCACCACCTCTGGGCCAAGGATGTCCGCCTCTCCGACTTCGGTCCAACACACAGGTGAGCGGCATGGCCTCCCGTACAAGGATTCAAACGGGGCCATGCCAATGGTAGAGTGATGGCTATTATTGTAGGTGAACTCTACTAGAGGCAAGTGTCGCACCCATGATCCTCCTGAGTCCAGAACACATGCCTGCAACATATCCTCCAAGGTCTGGATGGTGCGCTCTGTCTGTCCATCTGTCTAGGGATGGAATGTAGTTCTAAGACACAGCTGGGTGCCAAAAGCATGTTGCAATCCTCTCCAGACTCGCGAGGTAAACCATGCATCCCTATCTGAGACTATAGACCTCGGAACTCCATGCAATCTCACCACCTCATCCATGTACCTTCGTGCCAAAGCATCCACTACACTTGACTCCCTGATCGCCAGAAAGTGAGCCAATTTCGTCAACCTGTCCACTACCACCCAGATGGCGTCGTATCCCCCTTGGACCTTGGGTAGTCTCATGACAAAATCCATCGAGATGTCATCCCACTTCCACTCGGGGACATCTAGAGACTGCAGTAGGCCGCTTGGAAATCGATGTTCAGCCTTCACTTGCTGACACACTAAGCACTTGGCCACAAACTCTGTCACATCTCGCTTCACTCTGGGCCACCAAAACTGTCTCTTCAGTCCCTGGTACATCTTGGAAACTTCTGGGTGTACCTCTAGGGGTGAGTTTTGGAACTCACTGAGAACCTTGATGCGCATCACTTTTGGAACAAACAACCTTCCCTAGAAAAGCATCTGGTTCTGGCCATCCTCCGTCCACCCTTCCAGAGCATTCCTCTGGTCAACTCGGTCACGCATCACTTCGCACTCTAGGTATCCCCATTGAAACTCCTCCACTTGATACAACAAAGAAGATTGCACTGTCATCTGATACAGGAAACCTCTACTGCTATCCATCCTCGCATCCAGGTGTAAGGAAGCCAACTCCTCCATCGCCTTCCAGGTGTCTTCCGACTCTTGGACTGCATCCTTCTATGACCTCCTGCTCAAGGCATCAGTCACTACATTCCCCTTCCCTGAAGTGTAGGAAGCCTCAAAGTAATAATCCTGGAGGAACTCCATCCACCTTCACTGCCGCAAGTTTAGGTCCTGCTGGGAGAAGATATACCTCAATATTTTGTGATCTATGAAGACCACAAAACGTTCTCTGATGAGGTAGTGCCTCCATAACTTCATTGAAAAAATGACCACTGCAAGATCTAGGTCGTGGGTGGCATAATTACTCTCATGAGGGCATAGCTACCTAGACCCATAAGAGATCACCCCTTATCGTTGCATCAACACACATCTCAGGCCTTGTCCTGAAGCATCACAGAACATCTCATACGCCGCCCCTTATTCTGGTAGCCTCAGAACTGGGGCACTAACCAACTTCTCCTTCAGATAGCTGAAGGCTTCCTCTCACTGCTCACTCCATAAGAAAACCTGGTCTTTCTTGGTCAAGGCTGTCAAAGGGGCTGCTACTCGGGAGAAGTTGGGTACGAACCTCCGATAGTAACCTGCCAGCCCGAGGAAACTACGAACCTCTACCACATTCTTGGGTTCTGCCCAAGAAAAAAATGCCTCAACCTTTGATGGGTCCACCACTATCCCCCGCTCAGACACCACGTGCCCAAGGAAGTGCACTTATCGTGTCCAGAACTTTCATTTTGACAACTTACCATAGAGATGGTGCTGTCAGAGGACCTCCAAAACTGTCCTCAGGTGCTCCGCGTGGTCCTCCTCTGATCTTGAATAGACCAGGATGTCGTTGATGAACACAACTACAAACCAATCCAGGTACTCCCAGAAGATGGAGTTCATAAGCCCCATGAACACAGTCGGGGCGTTCGTAACACCGAAGGGCATGACTACAAACTTGAAGTGTCCATATCTGCACCTGAAGGCCGTCTTCAGGATGTATCCCTCCTTCACTCTTAGCTGGTGGTACCCAGACCGCAGTTTGATCTTCGAGAACCATCCTGCCCCTTTCAACTGGTCGAAAAGATCGTCTATCCTCGGAAGGGGGTAGCAATTCTTGATCGTCACCTGATTCAGCCTCATGTAGTCTACTCACAACCTGAGACCACCATCTACCTTCTTTGCGAACAAGACTAGAGCACCCCATAGTGACGCTCTTGGTCGAACATAACCCCTCTTCATCAAATCGTCAATCTGAATCCGCAACTCCCGTAGCTCTGAAGGTGCCATCCGGTAAGGATTCATCGAAATCGGACGAGCGCTGGGCTACAGGTCTATCCCGAACTCGATATCACGTCGTGGGGGTAGAGTCTTCACCTCCTTAGGGAAGATGTACATAAACTCAAGGACGATCCCTGGCACCTCCACCATCTCAGCATCTCCTAACTCCATTGACAGCTTGGCTAACAAGGAGAGGAGGGGTTCCTCTCTCCTTCTGCCCTTCTGATTGATCCGCTCGCCGGTGAAAGTAACACGCCATCCACCCAAGTCCAAGAACACAACCCTTACTCAAAAGCAGTCGATGATGGAACACATGGAGAATAGCCAGTCGATGCCTAGGATGACATTGTATGGTTGTATCTGTAGCAGAAGAAGATCCCTAACTGACTGATGTGGCCCTATCATCAGTCTACATCCCCGAAAAACATATAACAAGTCGGTATGACCTATGACTGGTGTGCTCAGCACCAAGGGCACTAGAAGTCTCTCGACATCTAGACCCAAAGCATGGGCTAGACTAGGTGCGACGAAGGAGTGCGAATCTCCGGTATCGAACAAGGCATAAGCAAGGGTGCTAAACAAACTGATCGTACCTCAAACGACCTCCAGTCCTGCTAGAACTACTGCCTCCACGGCGTGCAACTGCCCACACCCAACTCCTATGCCCCTCGGCTATCGGCCACCTCCCCGACCATGCCCCGGTAGAGGTCCCTGAGGAGTGCCCCGAGGTCGGCCTCCTCCTGCTACATCTGCCCTCGGAGGAGCGGGAGCTCGCTGCCCCTACTGCTGCTGCTGCTGTTGGAAAGGCCTAGCTGGAAGCTACTGCTAGGGTGGGTGTCGGGCCTGTCCACCACCTCCATACTGTACCTAGTCCGGGCACTGACTCCGAAGATGCCCATGGCTCCCACAGATGAAGCATCGTAGTCCTGGGCCTGAAGGAAAAGGGCGAGAACCAGGGGATCAAAACTGAAACTGTTGTGGCCTGCTCCCTGCTGGTAAAAACCTGGAGGGTCCTGACACTGGAGGCCCGGTGCTGACGGCCTTCCCCTTAGATGGTCCCAACTGGATCCCCTCTCGTGACACACCTCCCAGAGCGTGCATCCTTTCTACCACTTCGGCCTTCTTCTGGACCTCCAAGTACGTCGGCAGGGTAAATGGGGTAACAGAATACTGGAGGGAGGGTCAGAGCGCCTCCTCCAAACATCTTGCCCGAGACTCCTCATCGGGAAAGAGGTCCGGAGCAAAATTTAGGAGGTCCTTGAACTTGATTCCTAGCTCCCTCACTGACATACTCCCCTTCTGGAGGGAGAGTAGCTCCTGCCTCTTCTCCGCCTTCATCGTAGAAGAGAGGAATTCTGCCCAGAACTCCCTCTCGAAATCAGCCCATGCCACCTCAGCCTCTCTCCTCTCTCCCAGGTAGAGCGTCCACCACTGATGTGCTGCCCCCCGAATCTGGCTGACGGACAGAGGAACCCAGTACTCAGTCGGATCCTGGATCAGGCCGAAGGCTATCACCAGCACCTCTAGCCAGCTCTCCGTCTTCATGTCAGAGGTGATGCCCTCATACTTCTCGAGGGTCTGTCGCTGGAAGGCCCGAAGTGTCTTCTGCCACTGGTCATCCTCCTCCTCTCGATCATCTCTCTGTCGATCATTCAAGGTAGTCTCTGGGGCCTCGATCTCCCGCACCAAACATGGTCGCCTTCCACGTGCCATAGCTGCAAGGTAAACAAGGAATGCCTAAGCCCAAGTAGTGCAGAATATTGATCTTAAAATTTCTTAAAAAATTTATTTATTCTTAATTCCCAAGACACCCTAGAAACACAAGAACACAAGTCATTATAATGCATGTACCTTACCTAGGGTCTCTACCCTGCAATCAGCGTGGCCTCACTTGGTCGTTTGGTAGGTCGAGAGTCCTTGCATTGGATCACGGGGGGCCCTAAAATCCCGTGTCCTAGCTGGTCTTCCCTGGCCTAATTCACACACCAAGGTCACCCAACACTGTTTCCCTACCATCCCATGCAATCCTCACTGTTCCTAACTCCAGAGTCCCTCCTATCTCTCAACCATACCTCTGATACCATTCTGTCACGACCCGCCTTCACCAAAAGGAGGGAAGGGTCAGCAGATTTCTAGGCCCTTCCTTCTTTAAGTGGAAGGATAGATAATGACCCCCGAAACCCACCTTCAATAGGTCCCGGAGTGGAGACTAGAACCAAGGGTATAGAATCACATACTAAATGTAAGGCATTACCCTTTTTCTTTTAATAAGATTGGGAGATAAGATGGTAAATCCCAACAACACCAAATAAGGAAAGTAAAAGTAAAGCCAAGAACCATTCCCAATGCATGTTACAAAATTAAAATCCACAAGGTACAAAGTGACTACAAGGGTAAAGTACCAAAGAAAGAAAAAAAGAAACTACAATTTCCCCAAAGGTCCGAGCTAGTATGGTCCCGCACAATCCCTGAAGTCCTCCTGGAAACCAAAAAGTAGTTTTATATACATAGGGTGAGCATACAAGTATACTCAGTAGGGAAAACCAAAGACTCTCGTGCACAAGTGGGGGAACGTACTAAAGTCCCGTGAGAAAAAGAGTAAACCAAACACCTAACAAGGTAAACTATACACCCAAGCCTAACCAAGTCACACTCCCCAAATAACGCAAGTCAAGTAATGAATAGTAATAGTACATCGATGTTTGGGTACCCCGTGCCACTTTCCCACTGGTTATTGAAGACATCCTATGCATCGAACCAATCCCATCATTCTCACCGCAGTCCCACTACCAAACCCTGCCCGCACACACCTGGGCCACAACCTCACGTAGTCCCACTGCCAAACCCCACCCGCAAACACCTAGGACACAATTGTCACATGTAACCACGCCTGCAAAAACCTAGGCCAGAACAACCACCGCCACACCCGAAGACACCTTGGCTAGAAGATCCAATGCCACACCCAAAGACACTTGGGCCTCATCCCGAAGACACTTGGGAAACCACCTGTCCACACACACCTGGGCCAACCACCATACTACCCCGCCCGAAGGTTCTTGGGCTAATAATGGAGTTCAGGCCATCACAGCCTGCCCGAAGATACTTGGGATATCCGGGAAAGGGAGCAGAAAGGAGCTAATAACCAGCCACTAATAGAAGTGTTGGGAAAAACACCCTACCCCATGAAATAGGGGTGTTCGGCACTAAGTTCTCAACTTGGGTGGGGCGCGAATAAGAAACACAAAAACTACAAGTATATATATAGGTAACAAGCACTCTCCCAAGTTTAGGTTTTTCTTCAGCCAGCCTAAAGAACACAAACAACACTCAAGTCCGAGTCACAAATCTCGCCAACAAAACCCATTTGTCCCATCTGTTTTCATGTTCAGTAACGATGTTTAAATAAGTTCTTCACCTACTTGGGAAACTAGTAAGCATAAGCACAAGTCCAGGAAAGAAAACAGTCAAGCATTAACTACAACATCCACACCCGGTTCTCTCGTAAATACACAACAACCAAAGAAAACCCCAAGATACAGCCCCGTGTCCAATATCCAGGAGCCAAAAGGTTTCTCAACAACAGAGGATCCCACCCCAATTCGTTATATAAACAAGGTAACCACCTGGTCTTAAAATTCACAACCACTGAATCCATATCAACAGGGGATCCCATCCCCACCCACATCACCTAGAAAACAGCCCGTGAAGGAAAAACAACCAAACCACCACCACTAAGCAGGCTCATGCCGGTATTTTCAGATTTATAAGATTTAACACACTCCGTGATTTCAATTTTCGTGTGCTTTAACCGGGGTTATCACAGAAAGGGTTAATCCTGGTGATTTCAATTTATTTAGCCGGATATATGTGATTAACCAATTTCCTTTTCACAACACGAGTTCAAAACTACAAAACAATCCATTTAAAACATCACTATGGGTTCATTAGTGCACAGATAAAGACCACCAAAGGCCATGATTTTTAGTATGCGTAAGCCCGCACAATTCAGAAAAGAAGATCATAAAACAAAGCAGCATCATCAATCACATCCCCCCCCCCCTTCGTTCTTTATAGAATCCGTTCATTATCTTTATTAGGTTTTGGTTCATCCAATTCTACAGAATCAAAAGCATGCCCATCCCGCATGATACACAAAAAGGGAGAGACGAAGGATAAATTTCCTACCTTTTGATCAACGATCGACGCTAAGCCTGGGTGTGTAATTCCACGGATAGCAATGTGGATCATCTGAACGAAAGGTACTCCTAGCACAGGGTGATCGAGAAAAGAAGAAACCCACAGAGAACCCTTTAGTTTATAAGGGTCGGGGATGGTTGAGATAAGAACGTGAAACCGCATAAGGAGCGGGGTCGTGGGTTGACCGCATGGCTCCACACATCATTAAAGGTCACCTCCCTTTGGACGGTTTAAACCTACGCACACACCAGCTTAATTCATTAATTATTTAATTAAATGACATTTATGGGCATTACTCGGCTTTAAAACAAGATTAAAGGGGTCAAAATAGGGTTTAAAACCCAATTCTCACAAAAAAGGAGAGATAGTGGAAAGACCCCGTGGGGGTAGGCGAGAGCCACCGGTAGATGAGAGCTACCGGTGGATGAAATTGACTGGTAGCCGAGAGCTACCAGTGGCTGACAGCTACCGGTAGACCGAGCTACCGGTAGGCCTACCACCGGTAGGCTAAGGCTACCAGTAGGCCTACCATTAGGCCAAACTTCACCAAGATTCCCAGATCAGAAAACCCAACATGATATTTTCACAAATTAATGGACCCCAAAAACCCGGACCATTACAGATGTAGCAATTACCTTATTAATGAAATATTAAAATAATTGATATTATATATATCCTAATAAATGTAAATTGAGAATTCTGATGAATCACACTAATTTTATAGATTAATATGACATTTTAAAGTTAGTTTAATAAATTTTATTCGAAGTGATAATGTTTTTATGGCTTTCAAAAAAATCAAATACTAAATAGTGTCAAAATTAACATAATTGAGTTTTTAAAACAAATATTATATAATTAATTAATATAATATTCCTAAAAATATAAGGTTAGGAAAAAGGACATAGATAAGGTTATATATATTAATAATGAACCACATGGGATTCGCTTGTCTTGTTATAGTATGTTTATTAACCATATAATATAAAAATACAAAGAGATGTGGTAAATGTCAAACTATTTAACTAAGAGTTAAATCTAAAAGATGAGGTAAATATGATGACCTAAACCTATATAAAACATATTGTTTGAGATATTTTTGACCCATCCCCACCTTATACTTTAAATAATTCATTTTGGAGACATTAGAAACTGAAAATGATTTTATTATAAAATAATATTTCAATCTTTTCCAAAAGTGACCCTCACCTCTCTTATAAAAGGTCACTTCCCCTTCTCTTAATTTCACACCTCCAAAGCCTTTTTTCACGGCCAAAACCAGCCCAAATATCCTCCCAACTTTTATCCCTTCATCCTAGAGGCTATAAATTGGTCAGAAATCCAACCTAAGGATCCTTTTTTATCAAATCAAAAGGAAGAACCTGAAGAAGAGGTAAATATTTCATCACCTCTTTCAGGTTATTTTCTTCTTCCACTTCCTCTTTATTTTTTATTTCCATTATAAAATAATAACTCCAGTATATTATATATACTATGATGTTATTATAAAAATGGTAAAACCATATTCATTATTCTATCCATCCTATAAATGACAAAGTCCATATACGTGCGTATGTACGGATTACCGTCTCCACGTCGTGGTGTAGTTTGTTATTCAAACACTTTATTATTTGTATGGGTATAATAATGAGTATAACTGATGTAAATAATAAATATAACATGTTAATGATTCGGTATATATGATATACCATCCAATTACATACTATTTCTCCATCAATATAATGATATTATCGCTCGTGCATACGTACAGATTACCGTCTCTACGAACGTGATGAGATTCATTCCCAATCGTAATCATTCAAGAATAATTTTCATTTTATGACTAAAAATAATTTTTATGAACTTAATATCATATTGTATATTAATAAAATACATTTTATCCATAACAAACATGGCTTACGTAACTGAGTATATAAAGGGGAACAGATCAGTTAACATCCGAAACGATTATACTACTAAAACATTATTAAAAAGGAAATATTAGAGGATCATATATGATATCATATTTATGTATATAGTTACTTTATAATTTAATAAAAATGATTTAACTATTATACAGGAGGTTAACGTACCATCTATCAAGGAAAAGTACAAGGTAAGGGGTTTTCATCTCACTTTTATTCCCGTGAGATTCATGTTATATTTTCCACTACTACCTTTTGTGTGGTGTATGTACAACCCATGATTATATTGTTTGCGTAATATAATTTAATTTATAGGTATTTAAATCATCATTGGATGATCCTTTTTTCATGGGGTGTATGTTTCGTAAGTTACCAAATCGGTTAAGGGAATTTCAAATCTCAATTTCCACTCATCCGGTTTTATGCAAACTTCATTGATTACATTACTCAAAGACTATGTGTGAAATCACTATTTATTTACATATGTAGTAATTTCCACTCCCCTTTGTGTGGATATACTTTTTATACACATAATCACTCCATTGATAAATTCTGAAGTCATCTATATAAACTTGATAAGAGTAATTTTAACTCAATTTCTATTCATTGAGTTAAACATTCAAGTCATTGGTGTTGTTTTTACAAGAATATGTGTGAATGTCCTCTGATTGATTTACACTGAATATCCAATCATATTGAGTTTATTCATATTTTTCACACATATTAATGTCATTGATTTATCCTTAACCAATGGATACAGTCTTTATAAAGGAATTTATCTCAACTTACATTCCATTGAGACTTCTTTGTTGTTATGCACCAATTCACTTTTATTTGGTGTATATACTGTACTTTGACATAGTATATCCTAAATCCCTTTATTCTCATGATATTTTAATGTTTTTATTACCTCAATTATTTTTATTCTGGCATCTCTCATTTGGTTAGGAACTCTAAATAAAATATCATTTTAAATTTTTTAAAATTTTATTCTTCTAAATCTTTCTCATTAATGTCTATGTTTTAAAATGGTTTTAAGGTTTTATTTATATGGAAATTAATTTTTAAAATTGAAATTACTTTTAAAATATTCAAATTGGTGTGGGATAATTTGATTCAAAAATCTATTTTTAACAATTTCTTGATAAATAGCGAGACTTTTAAATGTTTTCATGAAAAAAGGGATATTTCCTTCAAAAAAATTATTGGTAATTTTCAACTATGTCAACATCCTTTATGTGATATTATTCTTGATTGAGGTTGATTTATTATGATACAAATATTCCATACTTTATTGAAGGTTTTCTGATATGTTTGACTGTGGATGTTTTATTTTTATACCATTCATGGTTTATGGATAAAGTATTGATATTTTGTATGCTAGTTTTAATACGAATGTTTATGTTATGTTTAAACCCTTTCATATGTGGAATGAATTGGACTTAGTTAGTGATGGGTGAAGCCCGATATAGCTCCTCGATGCGTCAGTAGGTCTCATGAGGCAAACTAGTGTGTTGTCACAAGGCCTTGAAAAATCTTATTTGTAGTCTTGGCACAAGGCCTTGACTATGTGGTTATAAAGTATGGCATTATTCATTACATCATTATGTAAGTAGCTTTTGATATTGCATGTGATTATTCGACTAGTAGAATATACATGTGAATAATTAAATGGAATTATTTGATTTTATCTTTTCCATATTATGCTGATTTTTAAGTTTAAAAGGCTTTTGTTTTAGTCTTATACATTTCCTTAAATGTTTGTTCTTATTTATGAAAGTTTCCGCTATATTGTTATCCTTACGGAGCATCTGAGCTCACCATTTTCTATGTTTTATTTTTCCTAGGACATGAAGAAGTATTTTATGGTTGACCTATAGAGATAGGCTAAGGATATAAGTGTGTTGAAAAAAGGGACAAAATGTTGTTGATGTTTTTATTTAATAATGTAATGTAAAACTTATGACTGTATCAAGTACTTCCAAGGTGACTAAACTGATCGTTCTTTCAGGACATGATTCCTTGAATCATGCCAATGTTATGTAATAATGCATCAACTCTAGGTAACTGGGGTCGGGGAGTTACAGAGATCATTTCCAATATACCAAAATTGTGTTAATTATCATAGAGTTATGAGAATTCATGTGGAGATTTAAATTTAAAATAAAATATTAATTAACAATTTTTTTCAATTATCACTCCAAGACATACTCCAATTCACTTTTGAGAATTGTCATAGAATTTGAGAATAAAAATCACCTTTCAATGCTCAACCACTCACATTGTAATTGAATAAAATAATAAATTCATCATCCTTTGAAATAATCATGCCTCATCAATATGTAAATCTCACAACCAAATTCACTCTACTTGGGTGTTAATATTTTTAGCCCTATCCAAAATAATACTGACTTACATCTCTAAAGATTATTCCCTTAACACTCACATAACATATGAAATAATGTTATTATCATTATAAAAGTACGTGTGAACTACCATGTAACATAAAAAGTCATAATTTAATCTTGGACTGGTTAAAATTCCCTATTCATGGGATATTTTAATAGGTTAGTTTGAGGTTGAAGGGATGATTGGATTTTGATGTTGAAAATATTACGGTAAAAAAAGAAGTTTTAATATCTAATAGTAATGAATGTTATAATTTTATCCAATATAATAAAATTAATGTAACTCACTCTTATCCTCCCTATTAAAACACTCCCAACTCTTATTCCTCTTTTTTTTTATTTTCAAATCTAAAGTTGTATGATGAATAGTATTAAAGACTTCATCTTCTAATATCCATTTTGTTGCATATTTTTTTATTCATTTTTATTTTGTATGTATATATTTTTTCTTGTACAAATTTTTTTACATAGAGATAAATAAGGAAACAAAATATAAATTGAAACATTTTTTATTGAACACTCTTCCCCAAAATTGATGTAAGGAAATATACACTCATCCTTACAAGAATAGTGAACTTCTTCTATAGATTCCCCATGAATATGACCTCTTCTCCAAAATAAGATGAAATTATAACATTAAATGCATCAATATATGGGTAGAAAGGGATTAGATTAGCCTCTAATTCAAGTAACCTAATAACTAGTTAATGGCTTCTAAGGACTAAAGGGGACCAAATTCCATTATTCCTAAAAAATGTATCTTAAAGGGTTTTTTTAAAATGAACCATATAATCAATCCTACATAACAAACTCAAATACTAAAGCTTCAAACTATAATCAAGGAATGATTTGGTTTCCCTACATTCCCTGAGACTTTTTAGAAAGGCATTGAAATAAAGAATATTAAAAAATAGTTTAAAAACGTATCTCAAATTGGGAATAAAAATATTAACAATCATTTCATGACTTATACATTACTTTATGTCCTATATTGTTCTTAATTCCTTTAAATAAGTGAAAAAATTCAAATCAGTAATCATTTAAAATAATAATTTTAAAATCATTTAATTCTTAAAAATCAATGAGGTATTTTGAAAAACTATGGGGTATTTAAAGATAAATTTTTATATCAAATTATAAAAAAATAAAAAAAACATAAAAGTAGTATAAACTTATAAATAAGATATTAAAACATATAGGAACCCCCCCCCCACACACACACACACACACATTAATCCAATATTCCCTCATTTAGGTCCATTATAATGAAAATAAGAGAGTAAATGGATAAAAATTAATATAATGTAATAGAACCTGGTTGTTCTCCCAATAGAAGCATATGAAGACCCATACTTAATCATGACAGAATAAAATGATTTATATAAAATATATTAATACATACATTAACATGGATTCATAGGATTAGAGTTTTAGGGAATTAAAAAACCCTTTATATAAAAACCAATAATATTCCTTTATATGAACATTTTCCCACTAAATCATACTCTTTAAATGTTACACTTTCTTAATTCAATACCAATACCTGATATCTTGTGCAAGTCTAGATAATCATTAAAAATCATCCTTAAGACCCGTTGAAAACATTTTGAAGATAAGGGTTGGTAATAAAACTTATTAAGGGGAATATAAAACTTGATAATCCATTGAAATTATTAAAAACCCTTGAAAAACATTTCCATTAAACATAGAACCATGATCTCATATAAAAAATCTTTAAAGAATTAAATATAATTTTCCTAAAATGGATTCATAAAATAAAATCACAATCAAGAAATAAAATTTAAAATTATGTATAAATTCCTTGAGAAAATATGAATAATTATTAAAGCATTAATTCTATATAAGGTGATAAAATTCTTTTAAATACATAACTTTATATTTGATAAGATCAAATCATCCATTTTCTCAAGGAATAAACTTCATTGTTTCATTAAATCCAATGATTTCCATTTATAACCATTAAGGAGGCATGAAAAACTATGAAGTAGTCTTTGGAAATTTTATTCATATCACTCTTCCAAATCACATTTACAAGGGAAAGACTTATTTTGTTTCTTCCAAAACATCGTCTCTAAGGGGGAATTCATTACCTAATACATTAAAGTCCTATATTGAACACACCTATCATTGTAAATAGTTCCCACGTAATATAATTTTAAAAAATATAATCTTGAAATTTTAATCATAAAACCCATAAAAACATTCATTTGAACCCATAGTCAAAATACCTTTTATTTATCTCATAAAAATAATAAGAAATATCATTTTACTTTTAACAACACATTAAAAAAGGAATTAAAAAATGTGAATAGGAATTAATTTTGGAAACCATGAAAACATGTAAATAAAATATAATGATGATGAATGGATGTAGTTTTAGGAAAATAAATTCATGCAGAATAAATGAAAAAACATTATTTTCTAACTTTTGTAAATAAAGATAAAAACAAACCATATGAAAAAAGTTTAAAAATTACCTTTATAACCATTGTTAATAAACATAAAAATAGTCAAAAATGAAATTTCAAGATCATTAAAATATATAGAATAAAATTCTAATAATATTTATCTAATATAGAAATGGAGGGAAAATAGTTGAGTAGAAAACATTGAAACATTTAAAGTAAGGTTTAATAGGAAAACCCATTGCCTTCAGTCCTAATCTTCCTCATACATCCTTTAATGTATTGGAAAATAAAATTATATTAATAATATAATTGAATTAGAACCATATTAATGTCAATTTATAATTTATAAGTCTAAATAATTCACTTATTATATAACTTATTATTCCATTACTGAATTATTATTATTCATATATGTCATTATGAGACCACGTGGTTCATTATCTAAAAAATTGATTTGGTATTCTTGCAATAGTAAAACAACATAGTCCAAGGGTTCTATATTCTCCAAAAATTTCAGGGTATTGTGTCCATATTATTCTAGAAACAAAGTATTTCAGTATACCATGAAATAATTCCATTTTTTATAATCTTTCATGTTAATATTGTTGTGTGTGTTTATAAATAAGCATGAAAATTTAGTTTTAATTCAATTGTTTTGATGGAGATGTCACCATTATAGAATCATAATTGTAAAAATAATATGAAATTAATGGTATATTCATTATATTGTTTATGAATATCCCTGAAATATATATGTTTATGAAAACATCAACATTCACTTAGGTAATAAAAAACCACCATGGTGTGCGATGACTTTCAAATTTTTTTAAGAAAAGTGAACAAATAACTGTTTTGAGTTTTAAAATTTTTCTATTAATAAGACTCTATTTTAGTGGTTCATTAGAATATGAAATATATCATTGAATATATTATGATAATAGTAGAAATGAAAAGATACATTTTTCAGAATATGTATTTAGAATAGTAACGACTTTTGAAAATTGATTAGTGAGAAGGAATGAATCATAATTTATCACTTACAGATAAATAATGATGTGATAACATGGAAATAGAAGCATTAAAAAATAGGATATGTTTTAAAATAGTTTTAACACAAGTAATCATTAATAATAAATCAAAAATAGGCTTGGAAACTTTTACCCAACACTTTGAATTTCAACCATATGATTGAGTCTAAAGCCACTGGGGAAATGGTTTTTGACAAGGAAAGAGGCTTATAAACATGGAAATAGATATTTTGATAATTAGTTTTTAAAAATATGGAGATAAAACACAACTTGATATGTTTTTTGAAACAGTTAGAATGAGTCCCCTTTTATAGGAAAAATTAAATGGTGTTTTCACGAATATCAAATCTTTAAGGGTCAAGAATGATTTTTTAAAGTAAAGTGGTTCGAAATGGGAAATATATAACTTGTTAGATAATTAGAATCTAAAAGTTTCTTATTATATATTTTTTTTCATTAATTTATATTTATTTATAAATAATTATAAACATTGAATACCCATTTGTCTCATTTTTAGGGTTATTTTCATAATTTGACATTAAAAAATGTCAATATAAATATGTAATCCTATTTTTTTATATTTATATATCTTATTAAAAATATTTTTTTCCATAAAATTCATTAAAATATTTATATAATATAAATATTATGACTTTTAACATTTTAAAAGTTATTTACTTTGACATTTCTATTGTTTTCATAAGCTCAATGTTGGCGCTATGTAATCATTTTAGATAAATGTACTATTATTTAAAGCTAAAAATAAGTTTATAATATAAATATTTTTTAAAAATATAAATATTATTAATTATTAACATTTTTAATTTATTTTTAGTCATATCGTATTTATAAAAACAATTTAATAAATTTAGTGGGAGAAGGTTAAGTTTTTGAAAATATTAATTTATTAATATAAAAAGAAATTTCATTTGGAAGGAAATTGAATATAAAGTGAATAAAAATTTATATAAGATAAAATTTATGTAGATAATTCCCCTATAAAATATTTTAAAGATAGTATTTTATGATATTTTAATGCTTTAACCCCTGATTTAACACCTTTACCGTATTTTTTCCTTTACCGTTGTGATTAACATTTTCCATGGAAACTTATTTTTATGATTTAAAAAATAAATGGGAATTTTTAACTAATATTAATATGATGATTCCATTTTTTTAAACCATTTTAAAATATTAAGTATTAATAGGTGGTAAAATTTATTTTTAATAAATGCAAACTTATCAAAATGAAAACACTTTTTAGAAAGAAATATTGTTCTGACCATAACAATAAATTTAAATCAAAATCATGTATAGTGATAATTCAATTGATATCTGTTATATATATAATTTTAAAAATAATAGTTCTGTGTCTTTTAGATAAATCCAAACCCGATTGGATCATCATGAATAAAATTATAAAAAAGGATCAAAATAGTTTTTTTTACTAGAATAAAATACCACTTAGGTTCCAAAAAGACAAGTATAGATTGCTATATTTAAAATATTAGCTTTAACTAAACTATTTTTATCTTTAAATTATTATTTTTTCATAAAAAAATTTTTATATATTTTTAGGTTATTATTATATCTTAACTATGTCATAAATGTTACGGTATTTATAAAAATAGTATTTTCACTATTCACCTAAAAATCAACCATTTAAGAAAAAACCCCCAAAAATCATACTAAACTATATTTTACAAGATGAATCCAAAAAATGAATACTTTTTATCAAATTTATTTTATATGATCTATAAATTTAAAATTTTAATTAAACATTATCATATTTGGAAAACAATTTATCTAAAAGAAAAACTATTTCCTTTTGAAATGAAGAAACATATTATTTTTCAATAACTTAATAAAATTATCCACAAGATTATAATAATAATAAATATAATTATAAATACATATAAATAATATAAATATCCATTTTTAAAATATCTAATAATTTAAAAGTTCTTTCTATAAATAAAAGCATTAATAAGGATATGGAAATATATTAAACCTTTTCTTAAACATATTTTATATCTTCAAGTGAATATGATAATTTTATAATTAGTATCAAATTGATTATATAATATATATATATATATATATATATATTAATTAAATAAACATATATACAAGTTTAAAGTAAATATAAAAATTTATAATCATGGATATTAAAAAACCAAAAAAGTGATATCTTATAAAAATACCCAGGTTGTAACATTATCCCCCACCGAAAGAAATTAGATCCTAGAAATTTTATCTCATTAACAACAAGAAAGGGTTTTTATATTAAAAAAGTCTCAACATCCATTTCATCGGGTGAAATAGGACTTCAAAAACAATAATTTCCAAATAAAGCTAAAATAATGGATCCCTGAAAATAAATAATAATAAAGATAATAAATGTGGAGTAAAATATTAATGAAATGTTAAAAGTGGGAAGAAATTTGTTTTCAAAAATATAAATTATTGATAATAGAATACATATTTTTTACCAAAAATAATAATGGAAATCAGTTATGGTAAAAAATGGATCTATAAAAAAAATAGTCAATATAGAGGAGATAGATTATTTTAGAAAATGACATATCCCCAATATATAAAGCTCATCATAGAAGAAGAACATCATAATTAAATATTATTTCAAAAGAGAGAAATATTTAATACCATTCATGAAAAGTAATTGTAGAATATATAAATCTTACTATAAAATTATCTAATAAGAAAAATTCTGACTCAAGAAAGAGAGATTTTGTCAAGAAAAACACTTACGATATTGGTAATGTATGAATCAGAATCCCTTTAAAATTAGAACCTAAAATTAAATATTAATTGTCATAAATAAATAGAGAAACATGATGAAATAGAGTAATTATATACACCATATAAATTAATCTAGGTGCATAATATGCAATATGTTTCATAGAAGGAAAATTTATATGGAAAACCTTATCACTATGGTAACCTTTGAATCAAATCACCTTAAAGAAAAGAACTCAAAATGGAATATTAAATACCCTTAAAAAGGATAAAATAATGATATAATATGTCAAATAGGTAGTGCATACACCATATAAAAAAATTGGTGCATAACTTGAAATATGTCTCAAGGAAATAAAATTGAGACATAGATCCCTTATCGATTTTATAAGAGTTGAACCAGAATACATAGAAATAAATACCTGGATTTAGTATAGTAAATCTCAATAATTATATAGAAAACATATTATAAGATATTAATAGGGTATAGAATAAAAATAACTCCTTATAAATAGAATCATGATTCATAATAAGAAATATGTCTGAAAAAATATAAATTGAGACCAGGAGCACTTAAAAATTATGATAAAGAAATGTAAATCTCTATAAAATAAAATACAATTGCATTATAATAAAATCATAGGGTCGAGTAAATAATATTATAAGAACATATTATAATAATTATATTTTACATGAATATAAAAGGTAGTATTGTTTCAAAAATTTTTAAATAATTTTTTTTTGTGAACAATAAATCCATTATAGTGGAAAAGAGACAATCGGTTCATTAGAAATGGTTGTAAATGAGTAAAATTTTCATATAAATATTTTTTATGAGGCGTAGAGTAGAAGATTTGAAATAGAATAAGAATTCATGAATCAAATAAAAACCTATAAAATAAATCATAAATATCAGTATCATTAATTTCTAGGTAAATATTAAGAAAATTATCATAAATTGTTAAAATATGATTATACTTTTACAACATCCATACTTGTGAACAAGTATAATATAGAGTACCTTGATTAACATGTAATTTTTTCCATATAATACTATATAAATTCATCTAATTTTTAATTACATTGGAAGATTTACTTTACTATTTCAATAGGAAATATAAGGAAATGTATATATAATTGATTTATTTCTATTTCATAAGCACAACTTCATCTACTAGTTGTGTTTTTTTATTATCTTCCACCTATGGTTCATCTCAAAATCCGGATGATGAATGGAAAAATTATTTTATCATGATTGACCAATGAAAATAGACTCTTAATAGATCTAAAGATCTATTAATGGATAATGTATTTCATAGACTGAATGATTTTTCATCATATGTTATTGGTCCTATTTCTAAAAAATTACCAGAAACAAAAACACGTAACATGATAAAATATAATATCCAATAAAATATGAATAAATAATCCTTTGAGTCTCCAAAACCTCAATGTAAGCATTAAGACCCTTAATCATATAAAAAATAAGAAAATCCTTAAAAACATCCGAAATATATTGACCAAATTTGATAAAAATAATTTAGAAAAACCTACTTGCATATTCTTCTTAAATAAACATAAACATTATCGTAAAATTATAAAAATTAATTAATTTTCTAAAATAAGGGGGCTGGGACTTTTTTTTAATGCATTTTTTTTAAATAATTTACAAAAAACCGTTAGGGTGAAAAAAAATTTCAAAATACCCCTAAAAGGCGGCATCGCAAATGCCGCCTTTCAATTTCGGGTGAAAGTCAACACCCGCGGTGCCGCCTTTCCACTACCGGCGTGGATCGGTGACGTGGCAATGGCGGCACTGCGGGTGCCGCCTTTCCCTCCATGCCCTATAAAAGGGCAGCGCCCCCTCCCCTTTTCCTCACTTCCAAAGCTCCATTTCCTCTCAATTTTTCTCTACTGTGGTGGAGTTTTCCAGTTTGAAATATTTCGAAAGCTTTTAGAGGTATGATGTTTAATTTAATGTTTTTTATTTTGTAGAATTTTTTTTAGTTTATTTTGTAGAATTGTTTTTAGTTTAATATTTTTATAAATTTAATGTTTTTTATTTAGTTGAATTATCTATAGTAGTTTAGTTTTAAATTTTTTTCGTTTATTAGATTGTTTAATTAGTTATATATATTTAGGAACTATTATTAGGTTGTTTAATTAGTTATATATATTTAAGAATATATTTGTTTTAATGAAATTTTGGTAGCATAAAGACTATGTTATCTAAGCAATCAAATCCTTGTCTGGATACAAACAAGTGAATGTGGCTATGGCACAGATGTACCTAGGGGTAAAACCCAAAAACACCGATTTGAGCTAGACTCGAACAGGAACTGGTGCACGACAACGGGACTTGCTGCATTTTGGTTTGACACTCTCGGAGGATATGCTTAAGATATGCATATTTATTTATAAACTACTAAAATATCTAAGTAAAGAAATTATAAATTGATAATTTAGTAATACTTATTGTTAGTAATGATTAATTAACAAATAACATAGAGTTAAAATAATATAAATAACATAGAGTTAAAATAATATAAATAACATAGAGTTAAAATAATATAAATAACATAGATTTAAAATAATATAAATAACATAGAGTTAAAATAATATAAATAACATAGAGTTAAAATAATATAAATAACATAGAGCTAAAATAATATAAATAACATAGAGTTAAAATAATATAAATAACATAGATTTAAATGTAATATAAATAACATAGAGTTAAAATTAATATAAATAAAATAGAGTTAAAATTAATAAAAATAACATAAGTAATATAAATAACATAAGAGTTGAAAATATAAATAACATAAGAGTTAAAAATATAAATAACATAAGAGTTAAAAATATAAATAACATAAGAGTTAAAAATATAAATGATAGCAAGTTTCAAGCTACTAACTTTTCTTGCAGTGAATTGAATATCAAAATTTTATAAATCCCATGTGACAACGGGTTTTCTGAAATTTTGATATCCAATTCACTGCAAGAAAAGCTAGTAGCTCGAAACTTGCTGTTATTTATTTTTTTTATGTATATGGTATTTATATTTTAACTCTAATATGTTATTTAATAACTAATTAATAATTTAGTAAGTATCATAAGAAATATCCTAGTTTGGGATATAAGATCTTTTAAAATTTAAGTATCATAAAGATTGTATAGTTTAGAAGTAATAGTTATTATTTGAACATGAGGTAAAATCCAACTTATTTTTAATAAGTAGTTTAATTACATCTTTAAAGTATAAAATCCAACTTATATTGGTAACCATAATTCTAAATTTCACTTACATTATCACAATCTTGATCAGAAACCTTTTTTTACATAGAGCATAATGTTTTCCTGTGTGTACTGTTATGGGGAGGTTATTCAAACTGAGCAAGGAGCTTCTTACAGTACACAACCAATAACAGTGGTTAATACAATTGATTGTGTAACCCTAAGTGACCTTCAAGACAGAATTCATGGCTCATTAAATCTAAGACCCGATAAAAAGATCAAGTCAATGAGTTATATACATTTTCAGTTCCCGTCAACATTGTAGAATCTAGCTTATCCATTGGTTGATGATGCGCAATGGATCCAAATAGTTGGTTTGTTTTCTCAACGATCGGATGGTACCATAATGGAGTTATATGTTGATGTTTCTACTGTACAACAACAACATCCAATTGTTTGAAGACGTATACTTACAAGAGTCGTTGAAGATAGTCCGCCTCATGAAGTTGAGACTATTCCAAATGATGCCAAAGATGACAACCTACTTGATCTCCCATATATACATGTCAACTCGACATCAGATGAGGATTTTCGTAATAACGAAACAGATGATGATAGTAGTGCTGATGAGGAAGGAACAAATGAAGTTTCGATAGATGCATTAGTTGTACAACATGATCGACCTACAATAAATCATCCACCGCTCTTTGCATCTTGGTCAGAAGCAATGAAACGTGTGCCTGAATTTGAAGATAATGTTCTCACACTGGAAACTGAGTTTCCCAGAGTTATACGAGATAGGTTTATTGAGATAGACAAAACTTTATATGTTGGAAGGAATTTTACAAGTAAAGATGCATTAAAAAGTACGTTAAAGAGATTTCACATTGAGAGGAATTGTAGCTATGTAGTTTACAAATCAGACCGTAAAAAATATGCCATACGGTGTGAGAAGTATGGAGATGATTGTAGATTTTGATTGAGGGTGATTTCGGACATTACATTTGGAGGTTGGAGAATCTCGAGGATTGAGGCAGCTCATACTTTCATTCATCCAAGCCTAACACAAGATCATACCTCATTGGATGCAGAATTTGTTTCATCCATTGTTGTTGAGATGATTAGGACTTGTCAAGATGTTCTGATAGCCCTTGTGCAAGAGATGATACAACAGACATTTGGTTATAAGATATCCAATAATAAGGTATGGAAGGTGAAACAGAAGGCAATTGTGAAGGTCTATGGTGATTGGGATGACTCGTATCAGGTGTTTCCGCAATTTCTATCCATACTGAGGCATCATAACCAAGTTGTCTTCCATCTGGATACAAACGAACATGTGTCTCATGATAACCGACTTGATCCATCTCGTGTTCAATTTCATCGGTTGTTCTAGGCATTCCTTCCTTGTATCTCTGCCTTTCGTTTTTGCAAACAGTTTATTCATATTGATGGAACATTTTTGTATGGAAAATACAAGGGCGTATTGTTGATTGCGGCAACCCAAGATGGAAACTGTTCACCTCATCCTCTTTCCTTTGACATTTTAGAGAAAGAAAACTATGAATCATGGAGTTGGTTTTTGGCATGTATCAACACCCATTTTCCCAACATTCGGGGTGTTTGTCTGATATCTGATCGGCATCGAGAAATTAATGAGGAAATCAATGCGGATTCTAATACATGGAGTTACCCAAATGCACATCATTGGTTCTACATTAGACACATTTCTAGAAACTTGCATAAAAAATTTCACAACGAACCGATGAAGAAGGAAATCACCAGACTTTGTACGCATTGTATTTGTTATTTTTTTGTATATCAACGTAAATATAAATTCAAAATATGTGATATATCATCTGTTATGTGTAGCATATCAGTATGATCAACAACGGTTTGAAGAATGTTTCGAACAAATCCGTTAGGTTAATGAAGAAGTTTACGATTATATGATGTGAATTTTAAAAGAAAAATGGACATTGGAATATGATGGGGGGAAGAGGTACGGACACATGACCACCAACATTGTAGAGTGCATCAATGGTGTCTTCAAAGGGATTCGCGAGCTACCTATAACTGCCCTATTTCAGGAGACATTATATCATTGTGTAAATTACTTTGTTGATAGACAAAAACTAGCATCAGATGGAATAAATCAGGGGCTAACGTATGGAAGAAATTTTCAATGAGAGATTGAAAAGAATATTGAAGAAGCTTCTGGTTATCATGTCTGCCTATTTGGATGAGAAGAATCTCGATTTGAAGTTCAAGAGAAGAAGAACTCCATCACAAATAGCATTGGTGAAAAAATGGTGTATTATTAGAAACGAGGCAATGTCAATGTGGAAATTTTCAGGCCTTACGGTTTCCATGCTCACTATCCATCACAGCATGTGCCTTTTTTAACATATCATGGGAAGCATATGTTGATCCAGTGTACCGGATGAACACCATTGCTAACTGTTATGCTGCACCATGGACACCTATTGGGGAGTTTCGTTATTTCCCAATGCCTGAAGGTCAACCGATAGTGGTACCTGATATAAATCAGTTGCATCCTCATGGGAGACCGAAGGCTAGTAGGATGCAAAATGAGATGGACTGGCCTCAAGAACAAAGACAGAGTTCGATATGCACCATATGTCATCAAACTGGTCATAATCAGAAACTATTCCCTAACATTGTTGGGTCGAGTTCACACTCTAAGCCACAATGATGTATTGTAGTTATTAAGATATTCTCATATTGTAAATGTTATGTTGTTATCTCTTCCTTTTACTTCGGTTTTCTGACCCTCAAAACTGAAAATCATAACAGTAAACTCACAAACATCTTTTGTATATAGAATAACACCTCAAAAAGTGAACTCTGTTACAATATCAAAATATGAGCCCTAGTGCTACACCTTCCACCTGTATACCCAAGGATCACATGTGAGATATACATAAAATCATTTTTAAAGGGCATTATAACATTCCAAAATAAAAAAAACCATTTCTTGATATATAAAAAAATTTCGAAAAATAGTTCACACTTCATTTCACAATTCCTTAAAAACACCCTTCTATTTACCTAAATTAGCGGAAACCATATTTTTTCAAAAACCATTTTCAGAAAATAAATAAATCATGCCAATTATTTTATAAAAAAAATTATAAAACAAAGTTAATGGTTCATCCAACATAGATTAGAGATAGAACCACTTATAGGTTTTAAATGATCCATGATGTGAATCCCTGATAAAACTTCATTTGTTTATATGCAGATGACTGACACCATACTACTGAGTCAGCAGGCTACCCATTATTCACAGGTTGTGATAGAGGGTGGTCCAAATCGATTGATCAGGGTGCGTCGATCGCATCATTTTCATCACATAGAGCCTCCTCCTGCCATTATACCATACTTGCATCGTGCTGGATTCTATGGTATTTCATTATAAGATTTTACATTTGTAGACCATCATCTACTAGCTGCACTCGTAGAGAGGTGGAGACCAGAGACACACACATTCCACCTGCCTGAGGGAGAGATGACCATCACTCTCTAGGATGTGGTTGTGCTTCTTGGTCTTCCTATCCAGGGGACACCCATTATTGGATCCACTTGGGCAACTTGGCCCGACCTTGCTCAGCGCTTATTAGGCGTTGATATTTTGTCCGATCATAGTGCTACCAATGGAGCATAGATATACATGCCTTGGCTGGAGTCACAGATTCCACTTTTAGCTGATGATGCTGACGAGAAGATGATGATGCGTTATGCACGTGCATATATTTTACGACTTATTAGAGGGACCATGTGTACGGATCATTCAGGGATTCACGTGCACATGATGTATCTACCCCTGCTAAAGGATTTTGATCAGGCAGTTACATACAATTGGGGATCCTCCTACTTGGCATACACATATAGAGCATTATGCAGGATATCCGATAGGCGGCGCACAGGTCTCGGGGGATGCGTCATCCTTATTCAGATGTGGGCATGGGAGCACATCCCCGCATTATGCCCTGATCTTGCTGGTCCACCGGTCGAGATGGTGGTGATGCATGACACTCCGCGTGGATGCTGGTATAATCACTCATTTCTATCAGTTTATGATGCTAGTACAAGTTATTGACTTTAATTTCTCATTATTTATCACTATTGATGTTGTATTTTATAGGTGGTGTCAGCGACGCAATTTCAATGCGGTTCCGAGACACAATTTGGCCGTATATCAGCTCGAGTTGGACTTCCTCTTACCCCATCAGGTATGTATATACAATCTATAACTGTCTAACAAATTTAATAATAACATCTTTCTTTTAGTTTACAATTTTTCTAACAAAGGAAATATGTTATTTCAGATTTTATGGGTTCCATACTGGTCTATTATGGACCAATTACCTCCATACTGCACGGTTGGTCTTGACGATGTTACGACTATAGTTCCACTCATTCACTTTCATATTGTTGAGTGGCACCAGCCTGACAAAGTCATGCGCTAGTTTCTCTTCACTCAGCGGATTCCATTACCGTCGAGGCAGACAGATCGGCTTCATGGGATGAAGCTGACAGGGAGGTAGGATGACGTCTGACATCGAGTACATGTTTTATTTCTAGAATTTTGCTACAGACGCGCGGAGTTTTGTATCCAGGGAGTTTCTACGATGCAGTTCTCTCTTTCAGCGTAGCATGAGTATGATCCATGGTATAGATTGAAGTCTATACTGTATCTTACCCGAGCCGGAAGAGAGATTCATATGATTGTAAGTCAATTAAATTATATTACTATGTTTATTGAGTTATTTTCTAACTCATTTTTAATCTGTTTACAAGAGAGTCACACAGATAGACTTATTCATATGAGTGATGACGTTGAGGATAGTGTCTTCAGCCGGGAAGTTGTTTATTCTCAGGCATTGGAGCTGAGGTCATCTGTCTGTGCATTTACTGAGACCCTCTTCGAGCATCCGGCACAGAGACAGCAGGTTCCTATCGTAGAGGAAGATTCTGCAGCAGCTGCTGGTGCTGAGGAGCCATGACCACGGCGACATAGACAGTGTCATCCTGCACGTCAGGCCTCACCAGTTCCACAGGCAGAGGTCGGCCCTCTAGTAGTCCAGTCTGAGTCGATGTAGGATGTGCCTCAGGCGTCATGGGATCCATCCTTTTTTACAGGATATCCTCAGTTTTCTCCATCGTGGGGTCCATATGGAGCAAATCCTTTGGGTCCAGAGTCATCGCATCCTTGGGGTATAGACCCATCGTAGAGTTGGGGTATAGCACCATCATATTATTTGTTCCCCACTACGATGATGTCGAGTTCTTCTACCATCGAGGTGGGAGAAGGATCAGGAGGGCCATACGAGGTGGAGTTTACATTTAGTCCCACTAACACAGAGGTGCAGGATATGACAGTCGACATTCCAGCACCTGAGTATCAGCCCTCTCTAGGTCATCAGACTCCCTAGAGATCTCGCCGCAGACGTCCTATTATTAGACCACCATGTGGGACAGGATCTCCTCATTGTAGACATAGACATTGATTGTTTATGCTCATTTATATGTTTTATGTCTATGGAAATGAAAAATTATTTTTTATAAAATGATTTGTGTTAGAACACCATGTGGGATAGGATCTCTTCACTGTAGACATAGACATTGATTTTTTATGTTCATTTATATGTTTTATGTCTATGGAAATGAAAAATAATTTATAGGCTTTCAAAACCGCCTACTTGAAACTTAGAAATATTTAGAGTACATGACTTTGAAATATTATAAAATATAAACCATAAGACCAATATAAACAAAACTTTAAAGATTCGTTAAACATATAAACAATTGTTGAAAACACAAATAATTTCATAAAAATTGTTCATGAAAAAAAAATTATAAGCTTTCAAAACCGCCTACTTGAAACTTAGAAATGTTTCAAGTACGTTACTTTGAAATACTATAAAATATAAACCATAAAACCAATATAAACGAAACTTTAAACATTCGTTAAACATATAAACAATTGTTGAAAACACAAATCATTTCATAAAAATTGTTCATGGAAAATAATTTATAGGCTTTCAAAACAGCCTACTTGAAACTTAGAAATGTTTCAAATACGTTACTTTGAAATACTATAAAATATAAACCATAAGACCAATATAAATGAAAGTTTAAAAATTCTTTAATCATATAATAAATTGTTTAAAACCTAAATCATTTCATAAAAATTATTCATGAAAAAAAATTATAAGCTTTCAAAACCGCCTACTTGAAACTTAGAAATGTTTCAAGTACATGACTTTGAAATACTATAAAATATAAACCATAAGATCAATATAAACGAAACTTTAAACATTCATTAAACGTATAAATAATTGTTGAAAACAAAAATCATTTCATAAAAAAATTTCATGAAAAAAAAAATTATAAGCTTTCAAAACCGCCTACTTGAAACTTAGAAATGTTTCAAGTACGTGACTTTGAAATACTATAAAATATAAACCATAAGACCAATATAAATGAAAATTTAAACATTCGTTAATCATATAAGAGGCAACCCCACATCAATAGGATGTGCGGTGTCACTATTATCACATACATCTATAATATTTGATGCATGAAAACATGTTATATCTCCCTTCATGGGACAATAAAATCCATTCTTTCACCCGCCATGTCCATATCCATATCAACATCCGGCCGCATGAGGGTATGATGAAAGATATGCCACATGAAATTATCATATGTTACCATTCCTGCAAATATCAACCCCTTCAACACCACCATTCATCCAACCATTATAATTTCTTCTACAATTGTCACCCCATTTCCCCATGCTCAGTTGATCAGATGAAAACACCAACGATTACACATAGCCCATCGAACTCTTCATCACCAAATCTTTATCCTTTATCATCTTCAAAAGGCCACTATAGGACCTACTTGATCTATCCATTCCAAACAATCACATACAACTATACTATAAACATAAAAACCAACAAATTTTCAGGTTTTTATGTTTATAGTATACTTCTATGTGAGTGTTTGGAATGGATAGATCAAGGAGGACCTACAGTGGACTTTTGAAGATGATAAAGGATAAAGATTTGGTGATGAAGAGTTCGATGGGCTATGTGGAATCGTTGGTGTTTTCATCTGATCAACTGGGTCTGGGGAAATGTGGTGACAATTGTAGAAGAAATTATAATGGTTGGATGCATGGTGGTGTTGAAGGGGTTGATATTTGTAGTAATGGGAACATATGATAATTTCATGTGGCATATCTTTCATCATACCCTTATGCGGCCGGATGTTGATATGGATATGGACATGGCGGGTGAAAGAATGGATTTCATTGTCCCATAAAGGGAGATATAACATGTTTTCATGCATCAAATATTATAGATGTATGTGATACTAGCGACACCGCACATCCTATTGATGCGGGGTTTCCTACTATATGATTAAAGAATGTTTAAAGTTTCTTTTATATTGGTCTTATGGTTTATATTTTATAGTATTTCAAAGTCACGTACTTGAAACATTTCTAAGTTTCAAGTAGGCGGTTTTGAAAGCCTATAAATTATTTTTCATGAAAAAAATTTATGAAATGATTTGTGTTTTCAACAATTGTTTATATTTTTAATGAATTTTTAAAGTTTCGTTTATATTGGTCTTATGGTTTATATTTTATAGTATTTCAAAGTAACGTACTAGAAACATTTCTAAGTTTCAAGTAGGCGGTTTTGAAAGTTTATAAAAAAAATTCATGAACAATTTTTATAAAATGATTTGGGTTTTCAACAATTGCTTATATGATTGACTAATGTTTAAATTTTTGTTTATATTGGTCTTATGGTTTATATTTTATAGTATTTCAAAGTCACTTACTTGAAACATTTCTAAGTTTCAAGTAGGCGGTTTTGAAAGCCTATAAATTATTTTTCATGAACAATTTTTATGAAATGATTTGTGTTTTCAACAATTGTTTATATGTTTAATGAATGTTTAAAGTTTAATTTATATTGGTCTTATGGTTTATATTTTATATTATTTCAAAGTAACATACTTGAAACATTTCTAAGTTTCAAGTAGTCGGTTTTGAAAGATTATAAATTTTTTTTCATGAACAATTTTTATGAAATGATTTGGGTTTTCAATAATTGCTTATATGATTAACGAATGTTTAAAGTTTTGTTTATATTGGTCTTATGTTTTATATTTTATAGTATTTCAAAGTCACATAGTTGAAACAAAATTTTAAAAACTAATAATTTTTTTGTTAGGTGAAAGGCGGCATCCTCCTAAACATTTTATATGAATTATATATATAAATAAATTTATAAATCAAACAAAACATAAAAAAAAATTGGATTTTTTTTTAGGGGAAAGGCGGCATCGCGGGTGCCGCCTTTCAGCCCCAGTGGAAAGGCGGCACCGCGGGTTCCACCTTTCACCCGAAATTGAAAGGCGGCATCCGTGATGCCGCCTTTCAGGGGTATTTTGGAAAAAAAATCGCCCTAACGGTTTTTTGTAAAAATAAAATTAAAAAAAATGCATACAAAAACTCGGGGGGATGGAGAGGCGGCGTGGCCAGGACTCTCTCTCTCTAGGTTTCACAAATTAGGGTTTTTAAATGGAGTTGAAATAGGTTGATTCCTTCTTCCCACGAGGTAGGTTCAATTCTTACCGCAAAAATAATGGCCAGGTGCGCTTACCGTATTATAGATCTACGGCGGCGGTGAAGATTGATTCAGCGGCGGGGACGGTTGTGGATAGCACGAATGGCGCAGACATAGTGGAGGCGTCTGTAGTGTTTGACAAGAACTCAGAAGCGTCGAGTGTGACTAACGTGTGTGGAGAGACAGTGAGGTATGATGCGGTGGGCGCAAGGATTCTTGCTTCTGAGGCACCTGTTTTGGGAAGCGTTAGCAATGCGACTATAGTGGTGGTGGATGGCGCGGATGTCATGAGGATGGAGACGGACGGCACGAGCAGTGCGGGCAAGGCGATGACGTCTGATGAGTTTGGTTGGAACACAGATGTTGAGGGGGTGCTAGATCCGTACGGAGCAATGATGGAACCCAGTGCGATTGGTGCGATCGGTTTCGTTGCTACAGATGGTGTAGGAGATGCTTTCAGGGGGGCTACAATGGTGGCTTCCGGCAAGGGAAACCCATGGGCGGTGGTGTCTGATGCGGGTGGTGAAGTGCCCGAGGAGATGTGTGGTGCTCCTGATATGGTTATATCTGCTAAACTCTCCTTTGTGAGTCTCGAAAGTGGTCTTGATTCTTCCATTCGATGAAAAGGAAACATAGCACACATAAAAGCTGATCCTATTGCGGTTTTAGAACGGCTCAAAATGGGTGAGTTCTCAATTATTGCTCGGTTTTTTCTTCCTAAAGGTTCTCAACCTCTGAAAATTGATGAACTCAAAGAACGAATTTCGTTGATTTGGGGTTTTGTCATCATGGAAGTGTGTCTCTCTTGGTTGAGGATACTTTCATATGCTTTTCCCCACTGAAGATTTGAAAATCTGAGCCTGGGGTTTTGGTTCCATCACGCTCAAACTTGGAATTATTAACTTGGATGAATGGGATAATAAGTTCAATCCCTTGTAGGTTTGTAACACTACAACTCAAATTTGGGTAAGAGTTTATGGGCTAAATTGGATACTCTGTCATCCCAAAATATTGTATGATATTGCTTTATCTATCAGCATTACAATTAAAATTGATAAGGAAACGGAGATAGCTCGATTTGGTCACTTTGCCAAGTTCTTGGTTGAGGTTGAACTGGGATCGACTCTTGTTGACAAGGCAATGCTTGCAAATGATGATGATATTATTGAGCTGAATATATTTTATGAAAAAATGCCTAAATTCTATAAGGACTTCAATGTTATTGGTCACGACTTATCTTCTTGTTGACGTTCCATTATTTTCACATTCTGTGCTTTTCATGGTCATAATGTGAATAATTGTCTCAAGAAGAGAAAGAATGCCTCTTCTCGGAAAACTGATATTCCTCTGTTGCAGAATGAGAATGGAAAAGATCTTTTCAAGAGTATTGATGGTCTAGGTATTACTGTTGACTTTACTGAGCAGAAGAAAGAGGCACATGGTGCTGCTCATGAGGAGACAACTAATCAACTAGTTGATGGAAAGGGTGATCACCCAAGTGAATCACCTCCTATATATGCCTTCACCTCTGAAAATAATATGAATTCTTGGGCTGATATTTGTGCGGAAGGGTAGAATGTTCACAATGTTGATGCATCTAGCAAGGGAAAAAGTGTGGTTTCACAAAAAAAAATTAACTCCTAAATATGATGACTCGTCTGCAGAGTAAGTTAGAGAAGAATTCCAACTTGAGATGGATCATCAACTCTCACAGAAAAGGATGGATGCCTCAGGTAATCGAAAAGGTATACATGTTTCAGATTCCGATGCTCCAGTCATATCTAAATCTTTTCATACTACTTCGAAGCCGGTAGTGGATGATGAAGGATTCCAGCTTGTCTACTACAAGAAGACACAGTCTTTGGTTGTTACCCCAGCGGTGGTTGGGGTGTCCATTGCAGGTAATAATGATTCTTCTTGTAATAAGAATATCCATGATACTAGTGAGATGAAGGGCTCAATTTTGAGCTCTCTTGATGAGAAAATGCACCATGAGACTATGGATCGGGCTAATGAAACATATGTAGAAGGAATATTGTTTCCAATGACCAAAAATTACTCTCCTGATAAATGAAAAGAAAGAAAACAGGATAGATCTGACTCTAAGAGCACTGATGCTGAGAGGCTTTATGAAAGGCTTCAATCTCTCTCAAGCAGGGTGAATTCAAGCAGGGGGAGATCGAGAGGTCAGGGCTGAGGTCGTGGAAGGGCAGAGCTAAACATACTTAAAGAAGAATAAAGGAGGCTAAGTGATCAATTGGTGAAAAAATTAAACAAATAGTTTTTGTTTTGGGATTTGCCTTGTTTTCCTGTTTTGGTCTTTGCCTTGTTTTCCTGTTCTCCCTCTTTAGTCCCTTTCTTTTTCTTTCTTTTAATAAAAGAGGCCTAGCCTCTATCTTTTTCAAAAAAAATTAATTAACTAAAATATCCCTTTCCATTTTATAAAGAAAAAATTGATTAATGTTTTCTAAAAATAACTATAATTAACATGAAATAAAACCATACATAAATTTTATATACTTACAATTATTTACTCAATAATTGTTTTTCAGATAACATGAATTACATTAATATTAAATAAAATGCTATAAAAAAATACACCATAATCATTGAATGTTCTAACAAATATAAAAAAACATTCCAAAAAATATCTTTATCCACTTTATCACCAAAACACTTTTCAATTCCCAAAGTTATCTATACAACTTAAATTTTTTTACAAAATCAAATAACCATTTATATTATTTAACCATAACTACTTCAACATAAAATAATATAATAAACCTAATGGTTATATATGACTTTCATATTACATCCACAAAAATATAATTACATTTTTCAGAAATAACCATCACACTAAATCACATGTTAAAACTAAGGTTCATATATACCTTAATTATGAATTATTCCTGAAACCCAATAGGCATTTCCACTAAAAAATCACTTTAAATGTTACACTGTTTCATTAAATACCAACATATAATATCCATAGCTAGACCTTATAATCATTACTAATCATCCTTAGGCCCTGAATTTTTTTTGAAATCATGGGATGATCCTAAAACAAAGTAATTTTTATAAAATAAATTGAAAATATGATAGGAAATTGAAATACTTAAAAACCCTTGAAAATCATTTACTTTAAATATAGAACCATGAGCACATGTAAAAATAATTCCATACATGAAATATTCTTTTCTCAAAATAATTTCATAAAAACCCATAATCAATAATAGAAACTAAAAAATATTTGTATTGTCCTTGATAAAACTTAAAAACATATGAAAACATTAAATCAATAGAATATCATAAACATTCATTAAAATGGAAACCTTTACCATTGAAAATATACAATCATAATTTTTCTTATATAATACTCTTTTATATTTCATTAAATTCAAATATTTCCAATTAAAACACATAATAAATAATATAAAAACAAAAAGGAATATTAGTACATCATATTCATATCACTCTTACAAATTATATTTACATTAGAATAACCTATTTTGTAACATACATAAAATCATTTATGGAGGAAAAACCATTACACAATTCATTATAGGGCTATATCAAATCCAATGGTCATCATATAAAATTCACAAGTACAATAAGTTTGAAAAACATATATAATATTTATCATTTCATCATAAAAACAATAAATACTTTCATTTGAACCCATCATAAAATTTACTTTTAGTTATCTCATAAAAATAAAATGAAAAATGTGTTTCCATTTTATAGGTCATTATGATGAAAAATTCCAAAAATAAAGGGTTTAGGATTTATGCTTGAAAAAATATAGAAAAATAGAATCAAAATATAATAATTGAGAATGGAAACTGTTTTTGGAAAATTCATTTATGCAAAAAATGATAAAAAGAATTATTTTCACTCTTTTATAAGGATTGACCAAAATAACCGATACAAAAAATATATAAAATACTCTTTTTATTTTTTTTAAAATAGTCGAAGATATTCAGAAATGAAATTAGTAAATAATTAAAAAATTTATAAGAACTTTCTTAAAATAGTTTAAAAATAAGGATATGGAAGAAATATTGTTGATATGAAAACATTATAACAATTAAAATAATATTTAAAGGGAAAAACATTACATTGAGTCCCCAATCACCTTTTACATCCACTAATGTTTGGAATAATGAAATTATATTAATTATATATTTGTTTTAGGTTTTATTTTTATGTTAATATCCTTTTTATCATTCCATATAATTTACTTATTAGCACACATTATTTATTTACTAAATTTTTATTTTTCACCCTAATCATTTTTAAGGTCACATGGTTCATAATATCAAAAATATATTTGGTATTATTGTAATATTAAAAGTTCATGATCCAAGTATTCCATAATATCCATAAGTTTCTTGGTATTGTGTGTAATTATTTTAAGAAACTGAGTTAAATAGATCATGAAATAGTTTATTTTCAGAGAATGTTCCTTGATAATATTATTTTTTATGGTTAAAATTAACCTTTATTATTTTATTTTAATTACGTTTTATGATGGAATCATCACTAATATAGAATAAAAATTATAAAATTAAATGAATACAAATTTTATACTCAACCATAAAATTAGTTTTTAAGAATATCTATGGAATTCAAAATTTTAGGAAAACGTCAATATTCACTTAGGTAGCATGAAACCATCACAGTGAGTGATGCATTCAAATAATAGATTAAAATTTGGAAAAAAAATAATTATTTTATGTTTTATATAAAAATTATATTATTAATAAGATTCTATTTTATGTTTTCTTTTAAAGATTACTCATGTCATTTAAATTATTACGTGAAGAGTTGGAATGAAAAGACACAATTGTAGAATAACTTGAATTTTGACTTATTAACACATTAAGAAAGAGATTGTTGAGAGATAATGGATCATATTCTATCATTTAGGGATAAAAAATAATACAGTACCCTAAAAATTTAATCATAAATAATTAAGATAAGTTTTAGATTATTTTTTAATAAATAATTATAAATAATAATTGAGAAAGAGTCTCGAAAACTATCATCTATCTCTTTGAATCAGTTCCTTCAGATTGAGTCTAAATCATTTAGAGAAGGGTTTTTTTTAAATGAAATATTATTATGAACAAGTAAGTGGTTTTTAGAGTGACATTTAGCTAGGATGTGGAGAGAAAACAGAACTTGAGATTCATTTTTAAATTTTTATAATAAGTCCCCTTTAATGAGAAAAATTTAATGAAATTTTCATAGATATAAATCCTTTAAGGGACAAGAATGAAAATTTAAAAATGAAAGTGGTTAAAAATAGAAGAATGATCATATTTTTTACTGTTAAAATATAATAATGACTCATTATATTTTTTATGATTTTTTAATTCCATATAAATAATTTATAACATTAAATACCCTTTAAATCAATTTTTTAGGCTATTTTTATAATTTTAATTTTATAAAAATATATATAAATATGGAATTAGAATTTTAACATTTATACCACTTATTAATTTCAATTTTTATCCTTAAAATTAGTGCAAGGATTAGTTTATTTTATATAATATAGCTTTAACATTTTTAATACCATTTAATTCGACTTTTATTATGTCTGCACAAGCATTGTTTTAATTCTACGTAAGAGTTTCTAGATAATTTTTCTATAATATAAAATAAAAAACAATTAATAACATAAATATATTTTATTAACTATAAATATTATTATATTGATCCATTAATAATGTTTTTTTCACTATTATCCATATCATAACAACAAATTTTAGTCATTAAGTGAGATAGGGTGACATTTTGTAAATATTAATTTAATAATATAAATGAAATGAAATATTTATATAACATGGATCCAAAATAGATAAAAATTGAAAATATAAATGATTATTGTTTAAAAATAATATATAAAATCATTTAATTGTATGTTTTTATGATATTTTAATTCTATAACCCATGATTTGACACTTCTATACAATTTTAGTCTTTACTAGTGTGATTAACTTTTACTACGATAACTTATTTTTATGACTAAAAATGAAATGGGACTTATTAACTAATTTTTACTTGATAATTCATTTTTTAAAACCATTTTATAGGATTAAATATCTATAAGTGGTAAAAAATAATATTTACAAATATGTGCTTAACAGAACAAAAATAGTTTTTAGATGAAATAAATTGCTAAGTATAAAAATGAACTTACATCAAAATAATTTATAGTATTTATTTCCATGATATTTATTGGTTTATGGTAAAAATAATGAGATTTATGTTAATTTTAGAGAAATCCAAAACCTATTGTATCATTTTGAATTCATAGGATATATTTTAACCATTCACCTAAAAATAAACCATTTTTTAAATATAATTTTTCAATTTTATAATTTAAACATTTAAATAAGAACATTTTATACATGTTAAAATAGTTTATTTATAATGAAAACTATTTCCTTTCAAGATGATAAAATATAATTTTGTTTCATAACTTCAGAAAATTATTCCAAAGACTATCATAACAATTAATATCATTATAGATAAATATAATTAACATAAATATCAAATTATAAAATATCCCATAATTTAATAATTTTTTGATAAATAAAAATTAAAATCATGATAATGAAATATTTTTAACCTTTAAATAAAACATATTTTATGTCATGAAGTAAACATAATAAATTTAAATATATATTGAGTGTCTAATTGATTATATGTAATCTGTTTTTTCTTTAAATAAATATATACCCATGTTTTAATTAAATATATAAATCTATAATCATGAATATTAATAAACCATAATGGTAATATCCTATTAATAATACTTGGGTTTCATATAACTTTGAGTTATGTTACTATATTCTTTCTATTGAAATATTACAAGTAAAAATAGAGTTAAACATGATACATTTAATCAATATAAAAGGTAAAATGAGAAATAATAGAGGGGAAAAAATATTAGAATATTCCCTAAGTGGGTGTTGTGTTTTTAATTCCTTATAACTAGGAATTTCAAGTGAACCAACCCTTATGATAATATTGGTTGGGTTTCCTGGATAAATTTCACCACATGTTTTTTTCTCAATCTTCATAAATGGAAATTTATATTAGGGATCCAAAAGAGAAAAGTATGTTGTTCCCATATCTAGAGTAGGATAAAAAATAAGGAAATATTAGGTGAGATATGAAAAGGGGCCTACCTATATTCTATTATATCCTCCACAAAAAGGTGATCATGGTACAGTTTAGGTGGTGGTTCTTTTACCATAGTCCACCAGGCATCTTCTTTATATTTTCCCCACCACTTTGGTGGTCCTTTGTTCACATGTGAGGGTGGTTTTTAGATGTTCCAATTTTTCATTTGATTTGTACTAAAAATCATATAACATGTCTCTTTGTAAAAGGTCATAAAATGAAGAATTGAAATCTTAATTTCCCCCTAAATATTATTAGAATTTATAGTTTTGTTAAATATGAAAAACTACTATAACTTATGTATATTCAAATTCCAACACCATTTTCTATTCCATGGTGGATTCAGCTAACTCTTTATCACCATCCCCAGTTGCAGTTGGGTCATCCAGTTTAAAAAATCAATAACCAAGAGGGTTTAAGGTAATTTCTATCAAGGAAACACCAGAAAAACAATTCTAATGAATTTTGAACTCCCTTGATTGGTTATACAATGATAACCTGTTCTATTTCCCTATTGAATAACTCATAGAAACTTTTTTATTTAGAGGTAATTGTGTAATCCATTCTTTGTTCAAGACACACTATATCCTTTTATTCTTCATCATTTTAGTAATTATTTAATGTTGTTGGGTTAACATTATCAAAAAATAGTACTACTTTTTAAATGAATTATAGAGAATATAAAAAAAATCAACTCAAGAGTTCAATCATCTACCTTTAATATCCTAGACGACATCTATTATTTTCCTTAGAGATCCTCCTAAAATATTGTGGAAATGTGTTGGAGAGAAGAATTTTCAAGTGTTTATTCAACCTTATATATGTATTATCAAGGAAATAACTGGGAAATTTTTTTTCTCTCATTATTCTTACTATAGTTATTTTAGTTCTTACTCTATATTCTTGTAGAGTGTTGGTCACATGGGCTAACATTTCATTTATACCAGCTATCATATTTTTTCCATCTCTCATTTTTTGGTCAACCAGTTGAGAAATGATTTTTATTTCCTATAATATCTTTATTTTTGATTCACAATGAACTTTTTGGTATAGAAGAAAGGGAAGTTGTTATTTAATTATATCATTGTTGTTATGGAATTCATCCTCCCATTAATTAGAGGGATTTAGATGTTGCTCTAGCTATTGTAATGGAATCGATATTTTAGGTTCCTTTAGAGATAATGATTAAATAATTTTAATTTTCATGGTGATTTGCGATTACCTAACATTAACAGTGAGTTTTTCAATCACTTTAAACTAAGTAAATAAATCATTATCCATTATGGAAAAATCGGCAGACTCTGATGTTGATCCTATATTGAAATAATAGAAATAAATAAGGTAATAAAAAATAAAATGAAAATAAATTAAGAAATTATTTAAATTTATAGGAAGATATATTAAATTTTGAATAGGATCCTCAATAACAACACCATGTGATGGGAGGTTTTCATGGTCCTCATAAGAAACAATAATTTGTTACTGAAAGTATATAGTCAAGGAAGTTGACCAGGGTTGTTTCATGATGTCTTGAGCAGAGAAATAACTATTATATACACTTATAAATAGTTTTTATGGTTTATATATTTACAATTAGAAGTGAAAAATGGAGAACTAGAAGTGTGTGGTGAAATAAAAAATAATAAAAGAAACATGAAATACAGATGTTGACTACATGAAATTATGATGAATGTAGAAACCCTTGGATTCAACCCAAATGATAATTTATTGGAGCACTAACATTATTCCCAATTCTAATTTAGTATATAATTCAACAGGTTAGACACACACACACTATATAGTTTTTTTAATGATCATCACACTCAACAAACCTCATATATGCTCTGCCTACCACTTTATCTAAGAACAGTGAGAAGGAACCACCTTAAATGGGATTGCACCCATCACTACCTTAGTGCATGAAAACCAAAAATCTGCACACCACTCAAGTTATTGACCCCATCATATATTATAAAATCATGTAGTGACTTGGAGAAAGGATTTAATAGTGTGAAATTAAATGGGGGAAATAAATGCTCATAGTTCAATCACTACATTGCCTTTTCAACCACCTAAAACACCAAAGTAAAATTGGGAATTCAAAATTCCTAGTTTTTAGAAATAAAATCATATTAATTTAAAAGAATTAGTTATTTTTGGCTTAGAATCTCAGCATTGGTGACAACATTATAAATCATTAATATGAAAAGAGAAAAAGAAGAATAAATGGAGTAGTTGAACATGAGCATAATATAAGATAGAATGAATTCCTATATTAATGTAATCAAGAAATGAAAATATAGGAGAAAAACTAGGATATATGAAACCATTAATATTAAAGGATTGAGTCTTACCAAAGATATAGGGGAAATGTATTTATAGGAATGATCATATTCTTCTCCATTATCTTGAAAATCAATGCTCATAGATCTTTTTTTATTACATCCAGGTGTTTTTAATTAGGGGTGGGAATTCCTCCAAGTGAACTCATATCTTGAAACACAACAAATTAATTCCTCTTCCACCACCTTTCCTCAACCACTACCTCACCTGATGACTGGATGAATGTCATGTGTGATCATTAAATAATGATTTTAGGATTAGGGTAGGTATATTAATTGTGATTATTTTTAGTTGCAACCTAAAATTAATTTCTTGTAATTTTTATTTAATCATATAAAACAAGCATGGATCTTGATATTAATCTCATGAATGGGAAAGAAATAGTTTTTAAAATGACTTGGTGGCTATATATGAATAACATAAGATTATTGGAACATGCAAATCCCCTTTGGTATCATATTACATAGCCTATAGAGCAGGAGTTTAATATTATATTATATAATAGTATTTTATCACAAGATGTGATTAGTCATACACAAGGCCCATTCTAGACTAGAAAATCTAACATGAGGCGAGGGCTCTACGCCTTTGTTTGCTATCATGTGTATGACACAAAAATGCAGTATTTAATTTTATACATCCCATTTCCATTTAATTTAATTGCATGTAGTGACTAGATTTCTTGGTTATTATTTCATTTCCTATTGATAATATAGGTTAATCACACTTGATGTTCGAGTTTATCTAATGTGAGGGGAGCACAACCTGGTTATTCCAACATAGGTTTTATGTTAATCTAACATATTATAAGATCTTGTATTTTGAATTGGATTAAAATTCAAATAGAATTTGAGATTTTCATTTAGTGGATTGGACAAATTTCAAATTGAGATTAAGATTGGAATTCCTAGAGATAGATCACTTAAAGGAGATGTTTTTTAGATAGGGTTTAAGGATATAATATTGTCTTAGGAGTTTAGATAGTTTTTGTAAGAACTGGTCATCAGAAACATAGTTTCGGTAACAGACAGATATATATTCCTTATTAGATCATGGTTAGTGAAAAACATAGACACCCAACCATGCATCCTATTTTATAGGTTCAAGGATTTTTTAAATTGTGCAAGGGGCATGTTGCTAACCATGAATACAACTTATATAAGTGTACAAATTTTATAAATCATACAGATATACCACATGACCATGTGGGTTATCCACCAAAAACTACAATGGGTTTACCTTGCTTCTAGATGGGTGGTCAAACCATAAGGCTACCATGCGAGGGGGTGTCCTTTTGTACAACAACACTTCATGGTTAGCACACAATTTGAATATCTATGAGGAAAAACCATATGGATCTTTAAGAGGTGATAATTTACTAGTTTTACATCATCTTATTTTAATCATACACCCCTCTCTTCTCATCCCATCCGTGCACAGTAGCCCCCTCATGGGATCTCTTTCTTTGGAATCCTCCTAAGATTCCATGGTTATTATCCATCCAGGATCAAAATCACTCATCATTAGTTTCATTAGACCAACTTTATTTATACTAAAATTCCTCTTTCTTCCTCTCTTCATTTATTTTTCCTGATTGGATATTATTTCAATGTGAGCTCATATGCCTTATTTATAAGGTGTTTTATGATTCTTCTTAATTGTCTCGTTTTACTTGAATTAAAGCTTATAAATGGGTGATTGAAGAATCATAATCATTAAGTAGGTGGTATATATGTTTTCCCTTAATTTTTTTAGTTTATATGGTATTTATATTGTAATACACATTATATCTTCCAAGAATTACATCAAAAATTGAACGTGACTTAAATTAAATACTTAGAAAATGATTGTTATATTCCTTAGACTTACCTTATCATGTTTCGAGGTCAAATAACACAACTCAAACCACCACATAATGTTTTTTTATTTTTATGTTTTTAGTGACCACTATCTTTAAAATTACGAATCTACCCCTAATGATGTTTAGAGTATTCCCTTGCTAGTGGAATTCCGTAGATGAATTAAATTAATTGTTAGATGGTTAAATATCATTCATATCTCTTATTATCAATTGTTAAGTGACTTTACTAAATAATTAAATACAATGAATTGTGTTATGGAATGATTGATTACATAGAACTCCTTATCTTTTATGATTGGAATGATAATGAAATATACCATGATGATTTGTTCTTAGGAATGGTTTCTTCCCATGGCCTTCTTACTATTTATAAATATAATGTCCTACATGAATCCAATAAATTGAAAATTTAGCATGGATATTACTCATGTACTATGATTAATTATTAAATTCAATGTACCTATTTGTAAGATGAAGTCGTGTGATCCTCATATGAAATACCATGGAATGGGATTAGATTCTACTTGAATTAAATCACACATTGGGAGATACTCAAGTTCCTTGTATAGAATTCCCTAGATAGGATCATAAGAACAATTATAAAAAATACTACTTTGCGTGATTCCTCTATTACTGATATGGAATGCCTTAGATGGGATCATAGGTCAAATGAATTATGTTATACCATGAGCGACACTTAGGTTCCTATTATAGAACACTTTGGACAGACTCATATGTTAAATGGAATTATTTTATGAGTTGACTTTGGTGATACTCAGGTTATTGATATAGAATTTCATGGATGAGATCATAGTTCAATTGAATTATATAAAACTTCATTGTTAATTGGATTACCCATTCTTGATAAGTCATTAATATCATAAAATGTGTATAAATTCATTTGATTAAGATTATAGATGGATTCCAGGGCTTATAGCCATAGGTCCTAGATTTCACTTACTATTATTTTGTTCAGATTCTTTGGCTTGTACCCATATTTTAAATAATGGATCTTATAGTATTGTTAATATGATTATATATAAACGCCTAATTTGTGTCTTGGATCTTAGCTAGTACTATGTATCTATATATATATCAATATGTTTTATCATGTATGTAGTAAATATATATACATAAATACTTATATACATATATATATACATATCTATATACATGCTGACACATATTTAGAGATATTTCGGCTTAGTCTGAATCATGTATGGACCACCATGTGTCCTTGAGGAACTTGATCCAAATTGATTACATTTATTTATTACTACATATTTTTAATAGGTACGCACTACATTATTTTATATTCATAGATTGGATTTCCTTTGAAACCATTGGTTGTGGCCTACTGACCTTAGCTCAGAACCTATTCATGATACTATTTGGAAATTAGATAGATATCATGATTACATGTTTAGGATCATGTACTATGCTTTATTTATTTCAATTGTTATTTTAGGACTATGACCGAACATGGAGCTGGGGGCCGAGCATGTACTCAAGATGACTATTGGGTTGGGAATTTTATTGATTTATTTATTACTTGTCATTCTAGATGTTTATATTATATACCTTACTTCATGTATGCTTTATGTACATTATAAAATGTTCATGTATGGTTATTTATTCATTTATTATTTTTTTTCAATTGATATCTTCAGCTAATTTTTATTATAATTATTTCTCTATTGCTTCATTATCATATACCAATATTCCAATTTGATTATTAGGGTATAGTCTCCCCAACATACAATCATTAGAACCTCACTACTTGTAATCTGCCTCTTGTGTATGGGGAATCACACTTGAGTCCCTGTGAACAATCAGAGAGATGCACCATTTCAGTGTCTCCTGGGTCAGGACACTACAAAGTTGTGTCAAATATTTAGTTTTTTACTTCATATTACTATTTTGGGATGGTAGACAAGATACTAGGAGTGTGCCAAAACATAGTAGATAGATTTTTTCTAGGTCCTACTAACCCACACATGGGGGAAATATCAGGTTACTAGTGATTCTATTTATGATCTATTATTACAGTTGATATAGTGGGTGATTGATGTACTGTCACTGCTTACTGATTTCTGAGATTTACCCTTGGATAGTATTATAAGGCCCCGGCCTTAAACATTACTTAATATTGAGTTATTTCAAGAATACACGTTGAGTATCTTTTCAGTTTAGAGTTTTATAGAATTAGATCATAAAACATGCATTACATTCCACATTTAAACAAAGTGGTTACATAAAAGATAGCACTCATTTTTTCCATCAACAGAATCATATTTAAAATAAAACATGGATTCTTTATTGACACTTCCTTGACACTATCATCACGTCATGTACCTTTCCCTTGACCTGTGAAAAACATTTCAAAAACTTGGGATGAGCATAAAAAGCTCAGTAAGGGATATAAAAGTATGAAATGAAAACATTAGTCCATGTATGAAATCATAATTTACTTATAAAACATAATCACTTTAACATAACTTATCAAATCATGAATAAATCATAGAAATCATAAGACATAAAGGTAACTTGAGGCATTCATAACATTCTTACATAGGGAGTAACCCTCTTGGTTACGTTTGGAATACCCATCACAGTATATTCCCTAAATCTCTTCGGAGAAACCTTAACGTTTAACCCCTTCGCGTTACCCAATGCATTGGAGAGCTATATCGGGCTCACCCGCCCTTATTTTATCACGGAACCACCTATCTTCATAACAATTCCCAAGAACCATAACATAATCGTATCACATAAAACATGCATAAAGGAAACATAACATTTCCACATTTCAATCACAATATATCAATACAACACATTGATATAATAAAAACATTATGAAAACCATTTCCAATACCAAAATAAAAGAAAATTAAAACATGGTATTTATTTTTCATTTTAAAAAAAGTATGGCTTGTAGAGGAAGCCGAAACTAAAATAATGGTCACAGTGGTGGAGAAGTCGTTGTCGCCGAATACGTACAAAAAAAACATTCCCTTTTTTCGTTTAGTAAAAGCTTCATATAAAAAATATTCCTTTTGAATAAACGTAAAATTCAAGGGGGTTTATACACCGTATAAAATAAAGTTGTGTATAAAACTAAATATGCCTCAATGAAAGGAGATTGAGACGAAGTCCCATACCTCGGGTCCGACTTGACTCGATCATTCTTTAACCTCCTGAATAATAAACTTGAGTTAATTTATACTTGCTTAAGAACCTTTTTCAAGGTCATTATTCCTTTTATATCGCTTATTACCATGTCATGAACACTATGTAATTATTTAAGTTAATAACGGTCGTTTTAACGATCATTGGTACTTGAGTCAAAAATAAACTCTTTATAATTACAAGTTGTTCATGTATCCATTATATACAGAGTTATAATCATGATATATATATCATATATATCATATATATCCAGTATATACATTCATTTATAATATTATGTAACATTTAGAGGTAATAAATGAAATGCACCGTTCATGGAGACGGTAAGCCGTACGTACGCATGAACGCTACTTTCATTTCTATTTCTTACTTAATAGAGTGAAATCATAATGATATAAAGTTATATTATAATTCCAGTATAACATCATATATAATAACATTAACTCCATCCTTTATACTTCCCACATATGGCATTAACGAATCAAATCACTTTGAGGGGGCGGTAGTCCGCACTTCCTAAAATGAAGATATCACGTTTGCCCATAATGGAAACCATAAAGTTATGCCATAAAGGAAAAATACAGAAGCTTAAGTAAAAAATAAACATATTATATGTCATATATAAATATATTTACATCTTAATGGACACCTTTGAAGGTTTTATATGAGTGTTGAACAATCATCGTTTCGTGAGGTAGAAATTCACCATCCACAGAAACAGTATGTTCTTTAACCATTAGATGTAGGTGTGTGTAAGTGTAGCTCGAATCATTCTTATAACAACATCCTAGTATATTGAAGATACTGGTGTTGTTACAAAATAAAGGAATGAAAATAGTTTAGGGGGTTGGAGAAGTGAAATAAAACATAAGAACACAAGAGAAAACACTACCTTTAAAACGGGTAACTCTTTTTGATTTGAGCTCAAAGGCTTCCTTGGGAAGACTTCTGCCCAAATTGAGGCTTCTAGGAGTAAGATAGGGATGTGGAGAGACAAAATGGGCAGTGTTTGGCCGATCCAAAGGCTTGAGATGTGTGGGTAAGGTGGTAGAGGTGGGGGCCTTTTATAAGAGGAGAGGAGGGGCACTCTTGGAAAGTTATAAAAGGTTACTTTATTATAAAATGATTTTCGGATTTTAAAGGTCCCAAAATTATATATTTCGAGTATAAGGTGATAATAGTTCGAAATCCACCCATACAATAGGTTTTTGACATGTGTAGGTCTTAGATTTTACATTATCTTTTCATTTTATTTAAATCGTTAAATAATGAGGTAATCGCTGCATCATCATGGTGTCATAAATAATTTAATTTATTTAATGTCTAAAAATTATAAAAAAAATATCATGATGTAGTAAATCTCTTTATATTTCTAATTAATATTTATAGTAAAAAAAATGACTTGTATAACCCCATTTAAAAATTGTTTTAGTAAAACAACTCATGTTTGTGACATTTTTATTTTAACTTTAAATAAAAAGTTATTAATGTCATTTTCCTACCAAAGTGGCTCCATGGGGTCCCCAAGTCGACCCATGGATTTTATTGGTCGGCCATGACACATCCAATAAGGGTGGGACATGTTTCTATGTCATTTCATATTATTAAAACATTATTTTTACCTTAAACTACACTAATTACCTCTAATCACGATTAAAAACTTAAAAGTTACTATTCACCAAAAAATTATTTTAGTATCATTGAACCAAATTTTACTTCCTAATGACAACCATGTATGTTGGATTTTTGAAATTCAAAACACAGAGGTGGTAAAATTTCATTTAAACGAAAAATCAGTTTTTTAAGTACCACTTAGTGGTTTCACTATTCATCAAAAATTGAAGTTTTTCAGAAAAAAAACCAAAACTTCACCCTAAGCTATATTTGATATTCCAGATTCAAAAATGATGTATATTTTAAAAAATTCAAAACATATAAGTTACATTAATTAATTTAATAATTAATTCCCGTTGTCAGAGCAAATAGCGTATTTTTAGGAAACAATATATATCAAAAGATTGACACTAGTTTAAGTCCAATTTCAAAGTGAAATTAATTGCAACGACCACTATTGAATTAAATGGTAAAAATATATTCTAATTTCACTTTAAAACCAATCCAAAATATAATCTAATCATGTAAATAAATTATATTAAAAAGAGGTTTTGAATTAAAATACAACATTTTTCACCATTCATTAAAAAAATGAACTTTATCGGAAAAATACCAAAAATTTACAAAAAGTAAATTTTGATGTCCCGATTATAAAGAAGAATTTTATTTGGTCCAATAGAATGTATAAGAGTGACCAAAACTATATTTAATGAAGGTTCTTCATCAAAAGGCGATAAGTGGACCTTTAGTGAATATTAGAGTATATATGCCTAAAATTGAATTCTTTTTGTACTTTAAGCCTTTATCCTTTATTGGATAAATGTAAAAACATTTAACAAACATATATAATCATATTTTAGTTATTTTTATTCATTCCCACCAATACAATGGCTACGTGTTAACTACCATTTAAAATAATATTATTTTATTACTAGTGTGCAATGTAAGATTTCAAAGAATCTCTTTGTTGCGTATCGGGTACGCTATCGAACATAGCAACCCCTTTAAAGTAAAATTAATATTTAATTGGAAAATATTAATAAATATGAAAATGTTTTATTATTTATTTACCTGGTATGTTACAAGTATGGTAATAAAGTGTTGTTACATACATCATTATAAGAACATAGAGGTTCAAATTCTATGCATCTTCCATTCCATATATATATCACTGTTTATTTCATGATGCATGATGATTTTTATTCCATGTTTCTGTAATTTATCATAATGCTTGTTTGTATAACATGCCAGGGTGTTTTTAACCAAGATTACCTATCCTCTTTTATTGGGAGGTGGATTATGACATCTAATACAATTCATTTCTATATGATATAATTTTTTTTAAAGTTATAATATATGATTGTTTATTAACATGTCTGCATCAATATAAATGGGGTTTTCCTGGTATAGCTTGGTGGTGGCACCTTAATTTTATAATTATGACATGTATGAGACATGGATGATTGGTTGAATGGGATGAAACATTTATTTTTGTGATTAAATGGGTACAAAAAAATTATAAAGTTAATGGGTATTTGTAAATTGGGAAGGGTAACCCATATAATCAAACCATCACATATAAGATTGTTTTGTTTTGAAGTCAAAGGTAAAAACATGGTTTCAACTATATGAATTCCAATTGTAACATATGAAGTAAATTTCTTGTATACTCTTAGAATGGTAATTAATCTGAATAAACCATGATTCTTAAATATTAATTTTAAATTTTAATTTATATATAAAAATTTTTTCGAAATAATGAATTGTAATTTGAAAGTATAAAGGCTTGTACCACTATAATTTGGGCATAACGACCCATAAGAATAAATTACTAAATAAAAACTAGACCCAATAATGTCATTTAGTGAATGTTTATTATAAGATAATACCACTATGGATGCAATTAATTTTTAATAAAACAAATACTATTGTGTTGCATTTATATGGACTCAGGTTGATATGATGGGACCCTCGTAGGTTGCCTTTATCCTTATATTTCTAGGTATTTTTCCTCATGGGGGTATTCTTATAATAAAAAAGGATGGTTATTTAAAGTTTCTAAAACCTTTTATATTGTGTTAAATATAAATTTATGGTGGAATATTACTTGTCCAATCCCATTAAATCAATAAAAGTCCTTTTTATGCTTTTGAACATTAATATTATGAGTCTTCGGTTAATTAAAATGACAATTAAAACCTAAAGGCTATTTTCATATATAGATTGGAATTGAAATTATCCTTAACTAAGCTAGTTTTTATAATTTCTTGGTTAAATAAAAAATTATTAAGTTGTTAACAATAAATTTATAAGATAATTTTCCTATTATGTTGTAGAGCGTTAGTAAGTGAAGTTCTAACTATGGTTTGATTTTTTTTTCTTTTTAACTGGTGCTTTTCCTTTTTATATATCTCAAACTTTTTTAATTTATAATAAATGTGAAATTATTTAAGGTATTAAATCAAACATTAATGTGGTGTTATATGCTTAAACCCTTGAGTAAGTATTAGCTTAAAATGTTACATTTAATGGGATCATGGATGTTTCTAAGAGGTCTTAGTTGACATTTTTCATTTACAGTGAGCATTGAGGTTAGGCTGGAAAGACTATTGACTTTTTTCAGTGCATCCTAGATATAGGGATAATTATTAATTGTTTATTTAGGGGATAGAACAGTTTAGTAACCACCCTATAAGGTAATTTAGTAATGGTAAATGATGCTTTTAGTTTTCTGATGGGAGGGTAGTTATGGTGTCATTAGTCCTGAGTCGGAATCTTAGTGATGAATAATCCATTTGGTTGGTGGATGGTTATTCTTCAATCTAAACCTTGTGAAGAATACGAGCATAATATAATCCTCTATTTTATAATCATATACATTCCTTTATAATGGTCCTATATTTTGATGGTCATGTGACATTTCTTCTATTATAATAGTGTATGAATTGAGAATCATCATCCTATTAATATTCATATGGATAAGATGAATTTTAGTCAACCCATGTGTATGCTATCACATGTTAGGAATGAATAATATATGTTACAATGTTTTTATATCATTTTTTCACATTTTGTTACATATAGTTCCCATCGAGTTAATAAGTGACACATTAAATCACATAAAATTGAGTGAAAAGATCACAAATCACCTTAAAATATTTCACTTCATGACCGCTTGGGAAATGGTACATGAGAACAATAAGCTATGTTGAGGTTCATATCTAGATTATAGTGTCTAGAGCATGAAATATTCTTGAGAGTGATGTATCCTTGATATTTTGGGAGAAGGATATGTTATCCCAATGCCTAGGATAACTTTGTAAAAATGATCGGGTGAGATAACACTACTAATCTAGATTAGTTATATATTTTATTCTTGATGATGATGATGGGTGTGGATGTGACTTGGGATTAATGTCATGTTCATGTATATTATAGAACCTATCCTAATGTACTTATAAATAGTTAGATCCTCTCTTATCATGTTAGTTCTTGGAGTGAGCAAGTTGGACACATTGGTTACCCATGTTCGGTGGTATATGGAGTGTGTGATGTGGAATGTGTTTCCTTTTTTAGTAAAATGACACATTGGAAACTCCTAACATGGGGAGCGTTGAATTATTTGTAATTATTTTTCCCCCTATTAGAGGGAATGTGACCTTAAAAGACCATTTGGAAATGATCAAAATAGATTCAGGAATTCAGTGTGCTAGTGGATTCAAGCTTTCCAGTCTCAAACATAATGATGTTTTTTAAAACTCTAGTGTGTTTGTATATTGAGAATGGATGCTAGATTTATGATTTTGGTGAATAAGTGATCAAGTAATTTGATTGGTCACTAGCACGTCTTTTCTTCAAAATAAGAACACTGGTGAGGTGGAAGGTTGAAAACCCAACCATTGATGAATGTTGAGAGTAAGAGTTAGAATTTAGTGGATATTATGGAATTATCATCCAGGCCTCAAATTCAAGATGATGTGATCTTGGATTTAAATGTTTCATCAGCTATTAAGCTAGATTCCTCTTAAATAGACATGTATATAGAAATTAAACTGACTTAGTGATAATTATTTCTCAATTGAGGCTAAGGATCCCAAATGTGAATGATAATTTTTTAAGACAAATATGTTAGTGGCATGACCCTTACAACCATACTAGTATAGGTTCAATCATGTTTTTAGGGTGTTTTGAGTAAGTTGACAGATAGATGGACATGGTCACACACACAAGGTGATGTAGTTACATGGGTTATTTTATACAAAGTACTACCTATTTTTATGGAGAATGGGTTTGGAGAGTTGTACACACTTGTCAATTGTAATCCCTAACCACATATTATTGTGATCCATGTTTAGATTAATCATATCCCCTATCATGAAATCATCCTAATAATGTTGGGATAGGAATGACTATACACTGAGATAATCAACTTATTTTTCTAGTTTAATGGAAGGAAATCCATGCTTGTTACGCTTGAGGTGCATTATAAGAAAGGATGTATGGTGTAAGAGATCACTATAGGCTATGGGAGGATGAACATCAAGTGATAATGGTTAGTGGATCTTTAGACTAGTATTTGGATGGAATTTTTGTAACTTTTAAACCATTGGATTTTGGAACTAGGCATGGTTCAACAATGAGACATCACAAAAAGTTAGTTATGGAATATTGTGAGAATTCACACAATGTCCTTGGTGGACCTTGGAATAAAGAATCCAAACGTAGTTTTTTTGATGTGTCTACAATTAAATTTTAGTGTTTTTAAGAATATTAATCTAGAGGTATTTTGACTTGTGTTTTATTTTTTAGTTGAATGTGGCTGTTGAGAAACCACATTGAATGTGTTGTAATAGGAGATGAGTGTAGTGTAAGAGTCAACCTAATATTTTTAAGGAATATTTTCCATGAATTGTTAAATCATGGTCAATTAGGATTCATAAATTTTGATATAATATAGTATCATGAATAGATTACTCATGTGCAAATGAGTTTCATGGTTTGAGAATAATGCTATAATAATTTTTAATATTCTATGGCCTCGTTTCAATAGGTAATTTCAATTGTTGGAGTATCATGGATCAGACTTGGTCATGTAAAGTTAGAGCCCATAGTGGTATGTGCCTTAGGATATATGAGGAAATATAATATTATGTGATCATGTCTCAGGTTAAATTGGATTGGCTAATATTTTTATTATTGTTTCATTAGTAGTTATAATAGTGTCTTGATTTTTAGCAGTTTAAGTACCACCGGTTAAAAGTAGAACTTATAGGTGTGTTAGGTGTGGGAAACAGAACATGGATGTTTGGTGGAAATTCATGACCAAACTAGGTAGGTTGATGTTTTTTTTTTCCTGAAGGCTTTTTGGGGATGAGAATTACCTAAGTGGGGAGATTATAAGATCCCATATTTGGAACTAGTTGAAAATTCCATGATAATTTGAACAGTTCATTTAGTGGATGATTCAAATTGTAAATTGAGATCTGGATTGGAATTCCTATAGAAAGATCACTTAAAAGAGATGTTTTTGGATGTATCTTAAGGTCCTAATAATTTATCAGTAGTTTACATGTGGTTTGGAAGTGTTTGGAATTGGAAACATAGTTGTAGGTAGATACAAACAAGGAAGCAAGATTAGTGCATGGTTATGGATAACCATGAACCCATAACCTTGTGGAATGTTGAATAGGAACATGGTGTATCTAAATAGTATGAGGTAATAGGTTATAACTGTGTAGTATAATTGAATTGGTTCATGAATGATCTAAACCATGTGGATGGGATGCAAAACCATGTGAGCTATCTACTAAAAATTATTGAGGGCGTCACATGGCCAGTGCATGCTTTGTCAAACCAAGCGCCTAACTGGACAAGGGGGTTTTACATTAGAAAATATCATTGTAGGGATGACACATTATTTTCCAAAATTTGTAGATAAATCGTGTGGCTCATTAAAGGTATGTAATTTACCATTTTTTACTCTTATTATTTTAAGGCTACACCTCTTTCTTCTCCTCCCATCCGTGCACAACATCCCCCTCATGGGATCCTATTATAAACCAGCCTGGATACCCTCATACCCTAATACCAAAGCTAGATCTAACATGGCCCAAAGTCCATTCCTAATCCACAAATGTTGTTGAATAGAACCTAAGATTATAAAATAATCATGAGGTAATAATTGTTTCCCACAATAATGTGGAAGATAAAAGATACAAGTCAATACGCTCAACATTAAAAATGGATAAATAATTAGAATCAAATTGGTAAAAAATAGAAAAATAGAGAATTATCAAATGAAACAATGTCTATGAAGATAAAATCTTAAACATATCCAATGTTACAAGTGGATCACATCTATACCAGCCACCTCCATCACTCGAGTCCCAAGGATCATGAACATCTATCACCTCAAAGTGGAACTTTTTCTTTTCCTAGACCTAGCATGAGATAATATAAAAACTCTTGAAGGAAAAGGTAGAGTGTCATATATAAATCATAGTTGAGTACTAGAACGTTTTCCTTAAGAAATTTAATAATAATTAAATAAAACATTCTTTACATTATAAATAAACAATCCATGACATGGAATTTAAATATTTTAATCAAAACATGATTTCATAACCAAAATAAATTTCATATACTCGAGCGGTAGAGTCATCAGCGCATAGGAAGAAGCCAAGACGGTCTCTAATACCTTTCAATACACCAAGGTTATGAAAAGAAAGCGGAAGGCCTAGGAGACGGATCCATAGGGAAGAACGATTACAATCGTGTCCCCTGTGGAAATCAACAGTCCACCAAAACAGAAGAAAAGGGCGGTTGTCACACCTCCGTGACACACTAGACCAGGCCCGGGAAAAATCCTCAAGGGACTGGAGATGAAAACTAAGGTGATAGTGGTCGAGAACCCCAATAGCAGCCGCTTTCTGCAAACCCCAAGTGGAAGACACATACCTTGCGAAGATGCTCACTAGGGGCGATCCGGACCAAACTTTGCAATCAGTGTGCACGAATGCACCGCCGCAGCTTCATGGAATTCGAAAGGTGACAAGGAGAATGCAGGCGACCCATTGAGAGATTCTGAATCCTTCGGGGAGATCTTGATCGCAGGAACCTCCGGGAGGAGCGAGGGACGAAAGAGAGGCTTTGAGGCCCTTGGTATCTCTAGAAGATAGGATAAAGGGGGGATAGTCGGCCCCGTGTGCCCGACCTCCAAAGGAGGGCACGACGCATCCACTGGCAGTACTAGGGTTAGCCCTGATCCAAGGAGAATCCTTCTCCCCATCCAGGTGGTCCAAAATCAAACAATGAGTGTCATGCAAGTTCTTCACCTCCCAAACAGGATAATTCTAACCTGAATAATAGAACAAGAAAAAAAATTCAGACAGTATTTCAGGAAGAATTTTTATAATCCTAGAATATTAAAATTTCAATTCTATTGTTGGTTATATGAAGTTATTGTTCACAAGGCAGACACATTCTAGTATAATATTTCACTGTCTAGAAAGAGTCATGAAATCGGGGGGAGCCATTCATAGGTGAGGAACTCGATTTCTTAGAGAAGACAGACCATGAAGACAAATACTTCCAATTTACCAACTTAAAATAGATTTGAGTGTCTTGAGGAAGTGTGTGTAAGGTGTAAGAAGTAAGTTCATATTGTAGTTAAGTGTGTGATAAGATTGTATGGACAAGTTATATGTTCTAATAAAAGAAACGATATTCAAAATCTAAATGAATAAAAATCATTTATAGAATAAATTGTATTAAAGGTTTGAAAAATAACTAAGTCATGGGTTCTTGATAGTGGTTTCTCTTCCCACGTGAAAGGTTATATGAATATTCTGAAAATTTTTGAGAAACATGGAGTAGGACTGGTCACAGAAATTATTATTCTCTAAAAATCAAGGGGATTGAATCTACTAAAATTGAAGCTCAAAATATGAAATTGAATATGGTTTGTATATATAAGGGATTAAGAACAATCTTTTGAGTGTCGTTCGGTTTTATTTTTATGGGAATTAAGTTTCTTTCAAAAATAAATCATGTATCATTAAAAGATCAAAGGATGTAAGGATCATTGCACATGGAAAAAATGAATGGAAATTTGTTTTTAATTGGGGATCCAACTAAATTTTTTATGTGGGTGAAAATGAAGAGAGTGTTATTTGAAACATGAGACTTGGTCCTCTCAACCAAAGAAGACTAAGAAAAATTTAGAAACATGATGTTGTGATACATTTCTCCAATCTAAAAATAGAAAGTAATATTTTTGTGGAATATTTCATAAAGGGAATATAACTCATAAATCTCATAAGAAGGTTGGCATTCTCTCTACCAGCACACTAGAACTAATCTGTATTGATTTATGTGGTCCCACGAGACAAAATTATGCAAGAGTTGATTTATATTTCAACACATTCATTGATTATTATACTTGAATGTCTAGTGTAATTTCCATAAATCACAAATCAAAATCCATAAATATGTTTAAAATTTTCAAGAGATAAGTCAAAAAATAGTTGGTAATCATCATTAAGAAATTGGGATCTAATAATGGAAAATAATATACATGTGATGCATTTGAAATATATATTCGAAAACATGGAATCAAGAATAAATTAATCACATCATATACTTCCCAATATAATGGTTTTTCAAAGAGGTAGAATATAAGAATTATTGAAATGGGAGGAAAAATGCTGGATGAAAGTCTCAAAAAATAGAGAGAGGTTGTGCACACTGCTATAAAAAATCAGAATCGATGCCTTTTAAAACCTAAGACATGTTTTACTCCTTATGATATGTGGTACAAGAATAATCCATCTATCAACTAATTCAAATTATTTGGTAATCCATCCTTTATAAAGATCAAAGGCATCAAGTTGGGAAAGTTTGAATAGAAAGTTAATGAAGGAATATTTATGGGATACCTATTAAGTGTTGGTTAGTACAATTATTGTAAAAAGAGGCTACACAATCTTGTTGAATGTTCAGATGTTAGAATATGTGAAAATATGAATAAATATGAGATGTTTTTTAAGGATTAATATGAGGAAACATGAGCTTCTTCTGAACATATTTTTGAAAAACAAATCCATAACAAGAAGAATTTGAGCTGAATATTGTTGACATTGACTCAAATCAGACCTATGATGATAATGCTACTATGGATAGGTTTTTAGTCATAAAAGTTTGTAAAGGAATGTTGATATAGAGAACATAATAAGCAACCAATAATATCTATTCCAAACCAGAAGAATACTGAGAATAGAAAACCAAACATCTTTTATATCGCAGGTTAAACCAAGAACTGTAGTTGAATCTATTGAGCATGATGGGTGGGTATACAAGATATAAATTATGAGTGGAATTAAATTGATAAAAACTCCACTTAATAGATTTTATCAAGGCCAAAAGATAAAAATTCCACTAGTACTAAGTGGGTGTTTATAAACAAAGTGAATGATAAAGGTAGAGTGGTAAGAAATAAGGATAGACCGGTATGAAATAGATATTCTCAAATGAAAGGTATGGACTTTAAAGGAACCATTAATCCAATAACAATGCGTGAAACAATCAATATTTTTTTCATTGGTTGTATACAAGTATTATAAAGTCTACCAAATGGATATGAAATCATCCTTTTTTAATGGTGAGATTTAAAAAGAAGTGTTTATTGAGAAATCAGGGTAGTTTCATCCAGTGGTTGGCTATGGATGGAAGTGTTGATGATGGTAGGTAGTAGTCAGATGGAAAGCTTTTGGCGCTTAGTATTTGGGTGGGGTTTCGACCTAATCAATTAGGTATGGCAGACAGTAGACCACGATGGCTTCTAGATGGTTTATGAGCAGTTGACATGAGATGGTGGCGCATGATGGGTGTTGGAAAATTGGCAGTGTGTTCTGTGTAGGCACAATCATAAGGCGCTACTGGTGATGTAGCTTTGACAGCAGAATGATGATGATCGAACATGCTTGTGTTAGTTTATCTTGATCAGTGGGACGATGGCTGGTACATGTGCTCAAGGCACTACCGATGATGGTGACATGGACCTATGGAATATATTTGTGTGAATTTTGGGGATGCAAGCAGAACATTTATTCACTAATTGGGTTGTTTTATGTGGTACATGTAATGGACTTCATTCCCATTAGGGATATGGTCCATGTACTAAATAAAATATGGCTTGATGGGTGGGCTATCCGCTTGGGGGGGAAATGGTCTTTCTTTCTATACTGTGTGTGTGGTGTGTGTGTGTGTGTGTTTTAACGTAATTGTACCTCCAGGCACCTAATATATATATAAACTTGAAGGATTCTTAGAAAAAATTAATTTATCTAAAGATAAAGTTGATAGAAATTTATATGCAAAGGAGTTGTCCACATGTACACTACTTTTCATAGTGTATATTGATAATAAAAATGTTTGTTGGTGATAATGTATATCTTTGTGATGTGTCTATTGAGAAGATGTAAACGTAGTTTGAGATGTATTTATTGGGAGATTTGACATAATTTATAGTATCAAATCAAGGGGGGGCTTTGGACACCCTTATGGTAACACTGGGGTTTTTTTGAACCCAAGGTTGTTTGAAACTACCCTTAGGTATCTGTGACCTAGCCCTGATTGCCTTTTATTGGTACATGGTTGTTGGAAAGATTTGAATCCCACATTAGGGCATCGATAGTTCATGATGCACCTAATAATAAGGGTATGAACGTCTCCTTAACACAATTATTTTTCTCATGAAATATGGTGCGATTCTCTAGGGATAAAACCATGAGTGGTGGAATGCTCCAGAGAAGACAGTTTGATGTTAGCTTGTGAGAACTAAGGATGGTCACATGACCTGTATGAAAATTTATTCAACACCTAATTCACCCCCCCCCCCCATCCCCCTTAGTTTTTTTCACTGATCCTAAGGGGAATTTTGCAAGTGGTTGTGGCATGTTGGGTAGAAGATAAAAAGATCCATTTATATCATAACTGATAAGAAGGTTTTAAATACCAAAGGGGTAAAAGATTGTGAGAGTATTTTGAATTTGTTAAAAAAATGAACACCAGATTCACCCCCCCCCCCCTCAAGTGTTCCAGCACAATTCTTGGGGCACATACATCTTGGATTAAAGTGCCTATTACATGTCATTCATTCATTTAAAATAAACCTTACATAAGTTCAGATAACAATTATGTATTTTTTACAATTCTAATGAGACTATTACATATGGGTTGTGCTTCCAGAGTCATTATTACGTATCAAGATTTCCAATTCTTCGACAAAGTAAAATCACTTACATATCCAAGGATTCATCTATGTAACCCTTATGTGCTTCATTTCATGGAATGGTAACCTTTATGCATGCCTTTGTGTGGTAGAAACTCTAGTTCCTTATCTCGCCCTTATGTTTTAGTCCAACAACTCTTAATATTCCCCTTTGCCAAATTTTATCTTCACTGCTTTAGTCAACTACTTTTTCTACATAAAATCAAAAAATCAAAGGATTTATTAATATTTAGATATTACATTTATTCTATAAATTATATAAATCAATTAAATTCAGAATTTTTCTATTTTAAGAAGTATTCACCAAATCCAATGAAATGATCCTTTAATACCAAAACATCCTAAAACACAATTAATTAATAAATATGAGGGGATAAAATGAATTTAATATTAACAAAATATAATGAATTAATTTTCTCTTTCATAGACTAAGATGTTTCATGCCCTTTCACTGTCAAGGGTGATCAAAGAGGTTTAGTATTTTTCCTTAAGGATTAGGTAATTTATTTTTGGATCCATGCTATGATGAGGTAAATAGTTTATCAGGTTTCATATTTCATATTTCTCTAGAAATATGTATTGTATTTCAAGAATTCGGGTTCTTTATCCTAAGTCTTATCTGGGTTTTCCTTGACTCATCTTTGGTTTCAAGTTGACATGTCATCTAATCCTTCCTTTGTTTTTAGGGCATCCTGCTAGATATGTTTATACTCACCCTTTCCTATTCTTTCCTCTGAAACATGTTGTGATCTATATAGAGGATTTGAAATTCAAGGATAATCATGGAGTATGTAGAGTTAAAAAAATATAGTTCCTAGTGGTGCTTGGTAGTGATTGTTTCCATTGGAGCTAGTGTTAGGAGTTGTTGTGATGAGGAGTCTTTCTACTTGGTTCAGTATATGCATCCTTAGGTGTATTAGTCTCCTGTAATTTCCTTTACTTATAGGGTTTTTACTTTTTATAGTTTTATGTATTAGCATCTTTATATATATTAAATTCTATAATTAGTTATTTATTTTGTGGTTATTGGTTATAAATAGTATGTGGAGATGTGTGGTTTTGTTATAAGTTTATAGGGTAAGGCTTCTCATTGTGTGTTATGCCTTTTTGGTGTTAGTCAATAGTAATTGTCCTATTATAGGTGGGATTGGGATGGCGCACTCAACCTATATACTAGTCTAGGCGGGTTCCTAGTGGGTCGAGTTATGTCATGGTAGTTTTATGAATTTTGAATCTCTATGATCAATCATTTGTTAGGATAGGATTGGGTTTAAAAAATTGGTGTTTCATGACTCAACATGTTAATGTGGTTTAATTGATCAAAAAATAATTCATTCCAAAAACTTATATATATATATATATATATTAAATCATTATATAAGAATAAATTAATTTTAATGTCATGTTTTTAAATTATTTACATGATACTAATCAATCATAAAGGAAATGATAATTATATAAATACAAATTTTCTTATGTGGTAAAAACCAATCATATAAAGGACATGTAGAAAAAAATTTAAGGATAAATAATATTTATTATTTAATGTAAAATTTTATTTTATTGAAATATTATAACATTTATATAATATTCATATAGTTTTCAATTAAATTAATAAGGATTGAAATTGAAAGGGGAAATAAAATAGTTATAGTTAAGGGTCGGTACTTCTTCTTGGGAGATTCATATTTTTCTCAGTGCCTAATGGATTGAAGACTTGAGGTGACCAAAACATCCCCAAAATTAATATGGTGATTAGTATGGGTGTAATGTCCCCACCTTGGTTCACTATGAACTATAACTATATTGGGTCATCATGAGACCTCAGCCACACCTCCCCGTATACCAGAGGCTACTAGCCAGCAGTGGGGGTTTAGGGTAGTATCATGCGGAGACTATACCCTGATATCAAAATGCATAATAATGGGTAAAAATGACCAAGAAAATTTCATGAATAATAAACATACATCAAATTATTCAAAATAAAATAAATAACCAATAATAAAAAGTAATTAATGTGAAAGTTTACAGTTACACATTAAGAATAATTTCACACCAGGAAGAGCACATATACAAAATGAAATAAAAGAATAAAATAAATGTACAGGAGTCTCTACCACATCCCTGAGCCTTACCTCATCCCAATCTCCAGACTCGTCTGATCTATCATGCTCAATCCAGCTACTCTAAGCCTTTTCCCATCTTGAATCTACAAATAGTGATGTGTGCTCGGGTACCCAAGTGCCATGGATACCCAAGAAGGGTGTGAGTACAATCTGATAAGGCACCACCAACATGGTCCTATAAATGACCATTAAATGTTTTTTATGTACATGTTACATGATCAGCTGACTAAATAAATAAATTAAACCACATAATCATAAATAAGTAACCGCTATTAATCCTCAAGTTCTACCATGAAACCTGGGATCGACCCAAACCTGCTTCAACCAATATCATGTTGTTTCTGAGCATGTCACCTAATTGTGCCAACCAAAACCAATACTGGTAGCTATATAGTAGTAAACATAAACATCATATCCTAATAAATATCTCAAGGCATCCAAATAGTAGTAGGCTGCAAGTTGATCCCTAAAAGGTGATCCTAGGAAATCAATAGTCATCAAGAATCATTGTTGAACCCCATGAGGTAATCATGTGTGTTCTATAGTAATCAGGAATCATCACCGAACCCTAAGAGATAATCACGGGAATTCTATAGTCATTAGGCATCATCACCGAACCTTGGAAGATAAGAATGGGCCTTCCATGGTCATCAGGAATCATCACCGAACCCTGAGAGACAATTTCAGACATTCTATAGTCATCAGGAATCATTTTTGAACCCTAGGAGATAATATTGGGCGTTCCATAGTCATCAAGATCATCCCCAAACCCCAGAAGATAATCTCGGGTGTTCCATAGTAGCGGGATTATAGGAATGATCCAAGTAGATCATCCAAGGTATCTCACATATTAAATATATATCATAGGGTAGTACATTCCTCCCATGACATCTCATCAGGGTTGTTCATCTTCTTGAGACCACCTCTCATAAACAAGGTCAACCTCTCAAGTGCATGTTCAGTAATCATCATAGCCTTAACGGCTCAAATTTTCAATTTGGGTTCTAAGGTAACACTTTCAATCATCACTACCCATTTCCCATACACACCCTCTCACTAGGGTCAAAATATCACTGGGGAACCCACTGGGGTCCCTTGGGTCTCATTACGGCTAGGACGCCCTTATGAGTCCTCTTATCTCAAACAAATCTCTCATGTCAACACTCTTCACTCATATAGCATAACATCCCTTAGAATCATCAAAGCCTCATTGATTCCTCACTGGACTCCTAAGAAAAACTAACTAGAGATAAGGCTTGAGATCTTCTCAATACCCAATTCATACCAAAGTTGGTCCAAGCACCCTACATGTCATCAAACTACCCAAGGTCTACCCACTCAGGTAATCACATCTCAGTGGGGAAGGAATGTTTTCCCCATGGCCATATCACTAGCCAAAGAGCTCTAAGGAATCTCAAGGGTCTATTAAGGCCTACTAGGGACACTCATCCTCATCTTATCACATCCCCTACTCGAAGGTCAACAAGGACCATTGTGCTTACATAAATCAACCACACTCCTTGGGGGGTCCATGTATCTCAATGCACACATATATAATCAAGGCCTCATCCATCGACAGTTGAAGAAAACTATCCAGTACGCACAAAGTGTTGGATTGGTGTAGCCCTATCCTCTTTGGATGATGTTGGTCTGAATGCTTATGGATCATATTTCTCACTAAGCCGCAACTCCATGGTTTGAGATCTGTAGTGAGCTCATTGGGGGTTGCTGGGGGCAATGCGCCCCTACTCCAAGGGGCTAAGGTCCGAAGGTCCCCAGCCCAAATTTTGGGGCACTATAGCAACTCTAACATTGTAGCAGTGTTGACCAGCCGACACCAACGGTGCACTATAGCTCTACGGACTTCCAGTCACCGGCCACTATAGCACCTTGGACTTGGGTGGTTGTGGAACTGTAGCGATGCAGACTTCTAGCTGCCATTCACTATAGCACAGTGGACTTTCTGTATGGTTAGTGGAATAGTGTTTCATCTTTATTATCCCATTTTGGGCTAGGGTTTCAATTTGTTAGAAACTTTGAGATACTCCCTATAATTGTTCTCCTGAAACTAGTGAAAAATTTTCCTCTCCATAGATGTAGGGATCATTTCCCGAACCACATAAATCTCTATTTCATGTGTGATTATTTCTTATGTATTTTATTCATCTGAAAACCTATTCTGTCATTGCGATTTTCAGTGTTTCCACAACACAAAGGCCCAAAATGGACCTAGAAACTTTATCTAATTCATTTGTAAGCATTTAATTTTAATTAAACAATGAATTTAATTTTAAAGTATAGCCACCCTCAATAGAGATACTACACATCGCATTCCAAGAATAAATAAATAAATTCAAATACCATAGCGGCATGTGAAAGGGGCCACCTACCTCATTTAGAAGCCATTCCTTTTTTAAGTACAGCCTAAAAAATCTCACCTGAGATCATACTAGTCCATCCGATCATCACCCATCATTATAAGGCCCTAACTCATGGAAAAAAATATGATAATTAATTATAAACCACTTATAATTAATTATTTAAATGACCAATCAATTAACAGCTGACCGCTCTACCACTAAGCTATTGAGGAAAAATAGGATATTGGGTCTAATAGAGTGAATTCCTCAACCCAACCCATATGTCTCTTCCTTCTTAACTCCCAGAATTTTTTTCATTAGTCTCCTCATTATTGAATGAGGTAACACAAATAAGAAAGTGGGCTCTATTTATTTCTTAATATACCATATAAAATAGATATTCATTAATAGAAGCTGAAAATAATCATATATAATAATCCATAAATTGTACATAATTAATTATTTAATTTTATTAAAAAATATGATTAATTTATAATTTAATTAAATTAGGCCTAAATGCTAAAAAACTCATTGTTCGACCTCGTTACACCGAAACTACAAGCGACAGGATGCATTCCACTCACGATGCACCCTTAGTCCACAACAACGCAAAAGTAAAAATTAGAAATGTCGATTCAAGAGAAAAATAGTTTAATTTAGGGGAAAACCCCTTGAAAAAATCTAATTGGTGACATACCTTTGCTAAAATGATGAACGGTGATGTGTGGACACTGCCTTGAGTCCACTAGTGACCTCACATGAAATCCCCATTAGAAACAACTGGTTCCATTATGATCAGGTTGAATCAATGTTGGAGCCCTAAATAGAGAAATCAATAATCAATGAAAGTGAAGGGGGATAAGAATGGAGAGATGAGGAGGAAGAATCTTTCCTCTGGCATCATAAAATCACACCTAGAACCACCCAAAACTGGGGATAAAAGAAGGGAGGAGAGGGTCGGGCATCATCCCTCTCGTGCGCGTGGCTATCAACCTAAATGGGGAGGAGTGGTGAGCCTCATTTTTATTATTTTTTTAAAAAAATCATCAGCACCCTTTCACAGTGTAAATTGGGGTTCATGCCATGAATCTTTGGGGCACTCCCCTAGAAAGCCCCTCTTCCTTTCATGCCCTGAATGCATCCCCTGGAAACACCTTTCATGGCATGAATTCCTATTCACATCATAAAGGTTTGTTGTTGATACTTTTCATCATCTTGGGCCCACGACCACTCCTCTAACACTCACCTAGACACTCGGTTAACCACTCGAGCCTTGAACCACATCCAAAAATACCATTTTGGGATGTTTCAATGTTCAGAACCTCATTTTGAGTTCCTTTTCTCAATAAGAATAGTGCACCAAAAGGGAGATTAAAATTCCTTTTAAATTTCATAACTCATCCAAAAAGAAGGTATTACAATCTCCCCACTATATCACTTATTTTCCTTGAGAAGTCTCAGCAACCATTTAACCAACAACCCTAACCCACTCGGGTATCCAACTCGCGATCAACTCGTCATGTTTTATCCCCAAACACTAAACGATATTATGTTGTGAATCTATGAACATGAGGTGAATTATTCATCAAAAAAATATCCATCACTCGTAACCATCATTGAAATACTGAGACAGCACTTACCCATGCCCATCTATCTTGAGACACCATAGGGGCATCAACAAACTCATCATCCAGCTTATGGTGCTCCCACCATAAACCTTATCTCATAATAGCTTATCCCAACCCATGGTGATCCCCACCATCATAAATTCCTACTGAAACACATTTCTAGTGGTAAAATGAACCACTAAATGTGTTTTACATCCCATTTCATCCAATCACATAAGAAAACACTAGTCAAAATCTAGTACTGCCTCTTGTCTCTGATTTTGAACCAAATCCGACAAGTCTCCACCGCCTATGCATAAGGCCCACATATGTTAGCCTTTCCTCAAAATGTCTCATCCAATCCTCAGAATACCCTTGTTATACCAAATATGATGTACCCAAACCACGGTACCATGTTCCCTTGCTTTACCAAGAATTTTCATATCTACAGACACCTTCACTACATTCTGTTGCGTGATTTTCCCCCTAAATCATGGGACAAATCAGTTCACCCCTTGAATCAAAGGATGAAATGGATTTACCCCATGAACCATGTCATTAATTAGGTTCACCCCATAAACCACATTATGAAACAGGCTCACCCCCTGAACTATACAGTGAATCACAATCATCCTCATGAAACATTCCACGAATCATGGTTCACCCCATGAATAACCCTAAGGTCACATCAATATTATCCTAAGCCTGATTACAATGAACCTACTCCATCCAAAATTGCATATAAATCTAAATTATGGTATTTACATGGGACTAGATAAATCGTATTTATCACTCATCAGCATTCAAATGCCATGTTGATCATCTAAAGACTGGTTTTACCATGCCAGCAACCCACCGATATAGGGTAGATCCTCCATGGCCCATACTCTACTACACATAATGACTAGATGTTTTCATTCCATTCATAACTGATCACCATCATGAAACATCAATCGCTGCCCATTCTCGGCTCATAGAAAGGTTATCCACAGCATCTAATGAAATTGAGCAGTAATGAGGGTCACAACCTAAAGCTACCAATGGTTCCCTTCCCACTAGATAGATTACCTTATACCACTCCACGAGTGCCACCTCAACAGGTTCCATTTTCAAATGTGTGTCTCCCCTTGAGCCACGCTCATATATCCCATCAATACCTAACTAGGACCAACTCCCAGATTGATCGTTCCACCACACCCAATCCATTTTTTATGTCTCCTCTAACACAAAGGGACATTTATCATTTTATCATAACTCTTAGTAAACCATGTCAGTGGTATCTCATCAAATCCATTGGCCCTCAACCTGCACACGACTGCTCACTAATCCACAATTCAGCAAGCGTCATGCATAATCATTGCATGCATTGCCTCGATATTAATAGGTGTATGCTCCAATACCACCCAATCATAGAAACCCAACTTATTATCCCCTAAGTCGCACATCATAAAAACTAGGCTTATGTGCCTAAACAATTGACCATGCTCATGGTATTTAAATCTCCTAAAAAGCATATGTATGTTCCTTTCCAAACAGGATTATCACTCCCCGCAATCTAAGGCTAATCGCCGCACCACTCGCCACTTCGGGAATCATATATAAAATAATGAGTGTCTACCACGCTTCCACTGAGGTGCATCCAAAAATCAATAGGGTCATGCATCCTTTGATCCTACCCTCAAACTCCAACCTTGATATCCAAAGCACCATCACTCAAGGTACTTATCATCTGAGAAAATCTAAGGCATCTCTATGCCTATACCATATCCCCAGTAGCACCTCATCTACACTAATATCAAGGAAAGGCACTTACCCATGCCTTCCATGCTCACAACATCTAAGGAATTACCATTCATTTATTACATACCCAATAACACCTCACGTGCACTAATCTCATAACCTGAAGCACTTACTCATGATTCCATATCTAAGTGAACTCACAAGCCTGGGACAACCCCTCCCATGGGTTACCCTCATATAGCACACCTAATCTCATTCATAATACCCAGCTCACTAACGTTCTGAGTCATATCCCAAACACTAGGCTCTCCTGAGCATTGATTCTCACTAGGAACCCACAAATAGGATTACCCCTCGAGAATTGTGATCTCATCCAAATGTATACACACTAGAATCACATGCCAAAACACTGCCTACTAGGGCACTGATTCTCATTGGGCATCGATATGTGAGACTACCCCCCTCGAGAATTCCTAATCTTAAGTTGATCCTCACTGGGGATCTGTATATGAGAGTCACCCCCTTGAGTGCCACAATCTCAAGCTAATAGTACATTTGTATAATGGCATCACCCTACCATGATCTATGTCAATTATCCCATAGTCATAGGTTTCAGTAAAGTATAATTCCACCACCAAGATATATATGAAAACACCATATAGGTTTTTGCTAACACTTTAAATAATTGAGCCCATTTTCTTTTTAGAATCAGTATCATGAACATCCACCGGGGGTCTATCACTAATCTATATCATGTCTAACTGGTCTACTAGGGTTTTTATTAATCTCATACACTAAGAAACTTCATATTTTTCATCACCAAGAATATCATTGTATATTTTCATGACCTATCATTAGAATAAAGCTATACTAGTCTAGTTAAGTAGAATGTCATTCCAAGTTATAGAAGAAATTGTCATAAATTATTATCAAAACTTTAAACAACTGAACCCTGATGTTAGTGAGATCAATCACATATAGGCATGTGAATTTCATGTGAATCCTATATGCCATATATGACGTGTCTACACCAACCTCTTTCCATTAGGTAAAGATCCAAAAATCCAATAACTGGCCTCTTTCCAATGGGCTAAGAACTAAAAATCCAATAACTCAAAAATCATAAATCTCAAAACCCATGTTTTTCATGCTGGTTGAAAATCATACAACTATAAAATCAGAATCCAATAGTATAAATCTCATGCCCTGATAACCTAGAATTCCTATCAGAAAATGTGTTCTTAACACACCAATATAATATCCATCACAAGCTCTGACACATCTCTATGGTGTTTTCCAAACCTCTCCCCAAATATTAAGAAAAAAACTTTGATACATTTTGTGATATCAGTCATAAAATCTCTATTTCCACTTTCTGCCCCAATTCACTATGAACTGTAATCGGACTAGGTCACCACGAGACCTTAGGCACACCTCCTTGTATTTCAAAAGTTACTGACTAGTAACGGAGGTCTAGGGTAGTATCGTGGGGAGACTATACCCTCATATCAGAGTGCACAATAACAAGTAAAAATAATCGAGCATTGTCTATGAATAATAAAAATCCATCAAAGTATACATAAGCAAATAAATAATCAACAATAATAAGTAATGAATGTGGAAGAATAAAATCATACATCAAGACTAATTTCCCACTAGTCCAATCACATATACAAAATGAAATTAAAGAATAAAATAAATACAGGAGGCTCTACTACATCCTCAAGCCTCACCTCATCTCAAACCCCATGAGGTAATCTTGAGCATTCAATAGTCATGAAGAATCATCTCTGAACCCTATGAAATAATCTCAAGCATTACATAGTCATCAATCATCATCGTCGAACCCTAGGAGATAATCCTAGTCCTTTCATAGTCATCATGCATAATCGTCGAACCCTAGGAGATAATCTTGGGCATTCCATAGTCATCAGGCATCATTCTTGGACCCCAAGAGATAATCCTAGGCATTCCATAGCCATTAGGAATCATCAGTGAACCCTATGAGATAATCTTGGGCATTCCATAGTAGCAGTCTCATAGACTGGATCCAAGGAGATCATCCAAGGCACCGTATGTATTCAATACATTTCAGAGGGAAGTATGTTTCTCCTTTAACATCTCATCAGGGTTATCCATTTTCCTAAGCTCATCTTGTATGAATAAGGTCAGACTCTCAAGTGCACAACTTGTAATCGCCATAGCCTTAATGGCTCAAATCATCAATACGAGTTATAAAGTGACACCTGCAATCATCACTACCCATTTCTTGTATACACCCTCTATTAGGGTCAATATATCACCGAGGCATCCACTAGGGCCCCCTGGTCTCATCATGGTCAGGATACCCTTTATGGGTCCTCTTATCTCAAACACATATCTCAGGTGAACACCTGTCACTTGGAGGGCATAGCATCCCTTGACATTGTTAAAGTATCATTTATCCCTCACTGTCCTCCTGGGAAAAACTCACTAGAGAGAAGGCTCAAGCCCTTCTCAATACTCAAGTTATCCCAAGGTCGGTCTGAGCACCCGACTTGTCATCAAACTACCCAAGGTCTACCCACCCTGGTAATCACCTCTCAGTGGAGAAGGAACACTCACCCCATGATCATCCCGCTATCAAAATGGATTTAAGTCATCTCAAGGGTCCACTAAGGCCTACCAGGGCCACTCATCCTTATCACATCTCATCCCCCTACTCGGAGGTCAATAAGGCACCTATATTAAGTCCCATTGTGCTTAAATAAACCAATTACACCCCTCAAGGGGGTCCATGTATCTCAATGCGCACATATATAATCTAGTCCTCGATCATCAGTTGTCGAGGAAAAATAACCAGTGCACAAGGGTCCAATGTGGCCCTAAGCACTTTGTCCAATTCATTCGTAAGCATTTAATTTTAATTAAACGATCCATTTACTTTTAAAGTTCAATCACCCTCAGTGGAAAGACACGTCACATGCTAAGAGTAAATAAATAAATGAAAATACCATAGGGGCATGTACAAGGGACTTCCGGACTCAATCAAAAGTCGTTCCCTTTTTAAGTGCAGCCCAACAACTCTCGTCCAAGATCGTACCACTCCATCTAGCCATCACCCATTATTGGGAGGCCCTAACTCATGGGGAAAATCCAATAATTGATTATAAACCACTTATAAATAATTATTTCATTTTTTAAAACAATTTATAATTAATTTACAATTTTATTCAATTATACCTAAACATTGAAAAACTCATTGTCGACTCGTCGCACCGAAACTGTGAGTGGGGTGGGGTGTGGTCCATTCTCGACGCACCCTTGAGACCAAGAAACACAAAATCCCTAATTAGAAATGTCAATTTAATAGCCAAATGATTTAATTTATGGAAAAAACCCTTGAAAAATCCAAACGACATACCATTGCCAAAATAGAAAGCGATGATGTGTGAACGACACCTCAAGTCCTCCTCCGGCCAATGCATTTGAAAGCCCCATCAAAAATGGACAATTCCACCATGCTTCAATAGAATTGAAATTGAAACCCTAAAGAGAGAAATCAAAAATTAATGACAGTGAAGGGGAAACAAGAATGGAGAGATGGGGAGGAAGAATCTTACCTCTGGCGCTGTGAAATCGTACCTCGAATCACCTAAAACCAAGGAGGGAATAAGGGAGGATAGGGCCGCCCATCATCCCTCCCATGCACGATCCTTTTGACCTAAACAAGGAGGTCGAGCCCCCATTTTATTATTATTTTTTTAAAACTACAGTCACCCTTTCATGGCGTGAACTGGGGTTCATGCTGTGAATTTTCAAGGCACTCCAGTGGCAAGACCCCCTTCCTTTCACGCCCAAAATGCACCCCTGGAAACCCCTTTCATGGTGTGTGACATGAGCCTGTCATGGGGTGTGAAAAAAACAAATAAAACCTAAGTTAAAATGTAGTAAAGTGGGTAACCTAGGTTGTCTCCAAAGAGGACTTCACAACAATTATGTTTGTCACTTAAATTAAAGAAAGAAGAAGAGGTTGTTTTTTTTTTAAAATGTTTAAGTTGAATAATAAAGAAAGCAATTAAAAAGAAAGGTTGAACGCTAATGGATGAAGAGAGTGATAGGGTCAGGGTAGGATCACATTTTGTAATGTCATCATTGTCACAAATATCATCTTACCTCTCTTCCTTTTGAATGACAAATGAAAGACTCCTCGGTCGAGTTATCAATCACCTTTGGTTGAAGAAAGAAATGGAACTCAATACTATGTGCATGGAAGTTCATAAACAATTCCTAAACAACTAAGGAAAGTCCCGATCAAGAATTTTTTATCCTTATAACTCTAGAAAACGTTTTCTAATTCTACACATGTGCCAACGATCTCTGGACACTCACCACCTAACACAATATGCTCGATCGAGACAAATTGCACTAGGCGAAGGGAGATTAAAAGTCCTTAACCAAAGCTATTAAAAATGAATACACCAAACCCAAAACACGATCGCATTAAGAGAATTTGGAAACAATGATAATATAAGTCATTAAAAAGAAAAAGAAGGTTTTACATTTAAGCACAAAACTCCGACATTACAAAAGAGAAACTCCCCCTTCCCCGATCACTCAAAGGTTTTACCACTCCATGTGAAGGGTATTAGAGTTGAAAGGGAAATAAGAGAGCATAATGAAACCAAGAAAAGTGAAAATAGAAAATATAAATAACTTCAAGAATTCAATCCTCCAGAAAAGCCCCTCTTTCACCATCTTCAACACCTTTGAATGGAAGTGAACACTCTTATTTATAGGCTTTTGGAGTAGAAAATTTCCCTCCAAAATTACTCCACCGAATGTCTGAGTCCGGTTGGCATATTAAATGGCCGAATCTCGGAAAGGTGTATTCATAAATGTTGTTCCCATATGTCTTATTAATGCTTCCTAAAAATATCAGAAAATTTGGACAAGTGGAACAAAAGTTATGCTCAAATTACCACTGACATCTTTTTCTGCCTAAGGTGACTCTTCAACTCTATCTCTTTGTCCGCATTAAATGGATGCCTTAATGACTGAATTTCTTCATAAAATTAAACAGAAGCATGATTCTCGGAGTTCTATTTCTTCTACAGATGGAATAACCTAATTTGGATATGTGTAGGCTGAGATATGCCTCATTAATTATGGTAGGGTCCATTCTGTCAGCCAAAAAACTTTTTCCACTTGATGAATTTTTCTGGGCCATAGTGTGCCGAATTAGACCCAGGTCCAAAAGAAAAAGTTGAATACCATGAGAATACAAATCCTAAAAAAATAATCACACAATTTTGGATAAAAAATGTAAAATATATGCCTGAAATACAGAAGCTCCACAAAACTGCTAAATTTCTAGAATTAACCAATTTCCACAATTAAGCCCATAATTCACGAAGACACTAAAATGATACAAATAATCTCAAATTGATTAATTGGAAGGGGCTAAATCATTGAAACACATGTGAAAAATAATGAAAATATTATCTCTATCAATTCCCCCACACTTAGCACTTGGACTCCTGGACAAGTCAAAATCAAAATCAAATCAAACCAAATTCAAAACACATGCCATTAAGATCCACCAATTCCACACCAAGAAATAAAAGATATCATGCCTCATCAAAAACCATTATTCAAAGTTCTCAAATCAGATCATTTAATATTTTTCCTCTTCATTTATCCTCCCATGCACACAAGACACCTACCTCACTTGAATTTTCTCTCATCTCACAAATAGCAATTTTCAACAAAGTTTTTCTCATCCAAACCAATGAAAGGGTCACCATAGGTTTGAAAAACTCTTAATTCTCCACCCGATGTGAGTCAAGGACATATGTTTATCATGAGGACTTTTCAGGGTTGTTCTGTGGCTTTTGGTTGGTAGGATTTTTATGTGAAACATTCTGAGGCCGAATGAGGAGGGCTTGACTCTTTTTGAAGCAAAATTGCACAATTCTAATTTTCACTTAAGTATGGTATCCTCCCCACTCCCCTTAGTAGAAATTCAGCTCCATCATCATGAAATATCCAGAAATTTTCAAACATCCCAGCATTCCAACATCAAAAAATTCAATCTTCTCAAACATGATTTTTCTTGAAAGCTCCAAAAAAGGCACAGCTTTCTTCCTCCATTAGAAGCTCCAGAAAGGCACAGCTTCTTTTATCATGAAACCTCCAGAAAATTCACAGCTTTCAACAGAATGATTTTTCATCAGCACACACATCTCTTCAGCATTTTATTTTCCACCCAAAGTTTCACCAAATGAGGTATCACAACACAAGACAGCTTCCCCCAAACTTAAGTTCAACTAGATCATGCAATTTTACTTCAATAGCGGGTTGGATAGGGAAAATTGGCTTGTAATGTGGATAACCTAATAGGTTGTTCATGGATTCAATGGGATACAAGGATTAAATTTACAAGGAAGGCCAGAATGAAAGGTATTATCTTTAAAAGAGGGATTTCAAACCAAATAAAAACCTCAATCATTTAAAACACATGTACCCCAAACCCTCAATTTTTTAAAGGAATAAATCAAATTCTGGTTAAGACAAGCATGGTCTGGTCTCTCAAGAAGTGAGGTGAATGAAAATAATATAACAACAATGGTTCAGAAGCCTCACGGGAAAGTGATTTCAAATATAAAGACAGTGATATGTGGCATGGGATTCAAAAATCTGAGTAATTTTCATGAAATTACCAAAGAATTGAACTTGAAACAAAATCATTTTCAACATTCATTTAAGCTCAGTTTCATGGAATAAATTGGTTCACTCAATGACATGGGTTTCAAAAATGGAAATGATAATCATTTCAACTTAAAAAATTTCAAAAACAGACAAAAAACTGAAAAATAAACACACAAAAATTTGAAAACACGCATTTTTTTTTTTTGAAAACAAACAACAAATGAAAATCCTAAATTACCAAGGTTCCCTCCCCCACACTTAAATGATGCAGTTTACTCAATGAATTCAAGTGGATTTAATATGTAAGCTGGTTTTAGAATGAATCATAGCAGCAAGCAAGTGTAAAAGATAGGTACAACCGGATGGCTCTTATTGATAGACAGGTTGGAGGAGCGGGATCTCCTATAGTGGATCTGATGGAATGGTCCCATGGAATTTCTTCAGCCTATGCCCATTAATAGTGAATGGCTCCTGCTCTCCATCCTTCACAATCTGCACAGCACCGAAAGGATATACATGAGTAACTATAAATGGACCCTCCCATCTAGAACGAAGTTTACCTGGCATCAGCTTGAGTCTTGAGTTGAATAACAACACTTTATCTCCAGGATGGAATTCTTTCGGTTGGATTAGCTTGTCATGAGCCACTCTTGTTCTCTCTTTGTAAATCCTGGAATTTTCAAATGATTCTCTTCTAATTTCCTCCAGCTCCTACAACTGCAAACTTCTATCTTTCCCAGCACTTTAAGATCCAAATTCATCTTCCTCACAGCCCAATACGCCTTATGCTCCAATTCCACAGGTTGATGACAACATTTTCCATAAATCATCCTATATGGACTCATTCCAATCAGGGTCTTGTAGGCTGTCCTATAAGCCCATAATGTGTCTTCCAGCTTCTGGATCCAATCCTTCCTATTTGGTTTAACAGTCTTCTCCAAAATTCCTTTGATTTCCCTGTTGGACACTTCAGCTTGACCATTTGTTTGTGGGTGATAGGGAGTTGATGTTTTATGATGCACCTCATACTTCTTCAGCAAAGCCTTCATTCTCCTATTGAAAAAGTGAGTCCCTTGATCACTGATGATGTCTCTAGGAACTCCAAACCTACAAAATATGTTAGTCCTAACAAAATCACAAACAACTTTAGCATCATCAGTCCCGGTGGCTTTTGCTTCCACCCATTTGGAAACATAATCAACCACAAGCAAGATATAAGAATTTCCAAATGACATTGGGAAAGGGCCCATTAAATCTATCCCCTAGACTTCAAAAATCTCACAAAAATTAAGTGGTTGTTGGGGCATTTCTTGTCTCTTTTAAATGTTTCCAGAAAACTGACATTTTGGACACCTTTTGAAAAATTCATGAGAATCTTTAAAAATGGTTGGCCAATAAAGTCCAGATTCTAAAACCTTCTTTAATGTCCTTTGAGGTCCAAAGTGGCCTCCACAAGATAATGTGTGACAAAACTCAAAGACAGGACCAATTTCACTCTTAGGCAAACATCTTCTTATCACTTGGTCATTTCAAATATTCCAAAGAAACGGATCATCCCAAATGTAATATCTAGATTCAGCTTTCAGTTTGTGAATTTGATGATAATTGAAATGAGATGGGACCTGAGATGTTACCAGATAATTTACCATGTCAGCATACCAAGGCACTTCTTCTTTAACCAATTACAGCTACTCTCTTGGAAGGTGATCATTCAATAGTTCTTTTTTTGGAATTTCAGCTTCAGCAGTTTTGGGAAGTCTGATTAAATTATCAGTCACTTGGTTCTCTGATCCCTTTTTGTCCTTGATTTCTATGTTGAACTCCTGAAGTAGTAACATCCATCTTACTAGCCTCGGTTTAGCTTCATCCTTCTTCATCAAGTACTTGAGAGCTGCATGATCAGAAAATATAGTGAATTTAGTTCCAAGAAGATATGATCTAAATCTTTCCAAATCAAAAACAATTGCTAAAAACTCCTTTTCTATGGTTGTGTAATTGAATTGAGCTGCATCCAAGGTTCTTGAAGCATATGCAATGACTTGTGGCATGCCCTCAATTTGCTGAGAAAGGACTACTCCAACTATTTGGTTGGAAGCATCACAAAGTAGCTCAAATGGTTCTTCCCAATTTGGTGGCTGCATCACAGGTGGTTCAATCAATCTCCTCTTCAGCTCATCAAATGATTCCCTAAATGAACCATTGAAATCAAAATCAGCATCTTTCAAAAGCAATCTAGAGAGAGGGAGAGAAATCTTACTAAAATCCTTGATAAACCTCCTGTAGAATCTTACATGTCCTAAAAAAGATCTAACATGCTTTACACAAGTTGGGTAAGGCAAAGAATTTATCACTTAAATTTTTGACTTATCAACTTCAATGCCCTTTTTGGAAATGACATGCCCTAGAACAATACCTCTCTCAACCATGAAATGAAACTTTTCAAAATTTAAAATAAGATTCTTTTCAATGCAGGTTTTCAAAACTTTTTCCAGATTTTTCAAACAATGGTCAAAAGAGTTTCCAAAAACCGTGAAATCATCCAGGAAAACCTCCAAGAAATATTCAATGTGATCAAAAAATATACTTACCATGCACCTCTGAAATGTACCTAGAGCATTACATAATCCAAATGGAATCATTTTATATGAAAAAGTGCCAAAGTGACATGTAAAGGTTGTCTTCTCTTGATCCTCTGGAGCAATGGGTACCTGTAAATAACCTGAAAATCCATCCAAAAAACAATAATGAGTTCTCCCAGCCAATCTCTCTAACATCTGATCAATGAAGGGAATGGGGAAATGATCTTTCCAAGTAACCTGATTCAACTTCCTAAAATCAATGCACACTCTCCAGCTATTTTGAATTCTCGCAGGGATTAATTCATTCTTTTCATTCCTCACAGTGGTTAGGCCAGTGTTTTTTGGAACTACATGAATTGGGCTAACCCACTGTGAATCTGAGATGGGATAGATGATCCCAGCTTCCAATAGCTTCTCAACCTCCTTCTTCGAAACCTCCATTAAAGTGGGATTCATCCTCCTTTGGGGTTTCTTGACAGGTTTGAAATCTCCCTCAAGAAAAATTCTATGTGAGAATATATTTGGGTTGATTCCTGGAATATCACCTAAACTCCACCCTATCACTTGGATATTCTCTCTCAAAAGATCTATCGATGATTTCTCTTGGATTTCAGAGAGATTATTAGCAATTATCACTGGTAGTTTATCGCCCTCCCTAAGGTACACATATTTCAAATCAGTGGGGAGTGTTTTGAGTTCCAAATCAGGGGGATGCTCAAGGGATGAAACTAAATTGACATTTCCCACTTCCAAACTTTGGACCTCCTACACACAAGAAACAATATCATCTTCCTCGTCAGTTAATAAATCATCAAAGAAATCAGATTTTACCTCTTTCTCCCACATGAAGTCAGAATCTCCAGCATGTTGGGCATCCACATGTTCAATGATATTTTCAATGGAAGAAGTATCTCTTAAGTCTAAGAATTCATAGAGCATGTCTGATTCCTCAATGGGTTCTGCACCAACTTCATGAGAAAGTGAAAAGAGGGAGTGATCATCTGATGGGTGCCTCATGGATTCAAAAATATTGAAGTGGACCGTAGACTCTCCAAACTCCATGGTGAGTGTCCCCTTATGGACATTGATGATGGTTTTAGACATTTTCAAGAAAGGTATCCCCAAAATGATGGGTGAATGTGACGGGATCCTATCTTCTTCCATATTTAGCACGTAGAAGTTAGTTGGGAATAAGAGATCTTTGACTTTCACAAGGACATCCTCCAAAACTCCTGCAGGGAAAACTGTGGATCTGTTTTCAAGCTGGACCATCACTCTTGTGGGATTCAAGTCTCCCATCTGCAAAGAAGTGTATACTGAGTGAGGCAATACATTAATTTAAGCACCTAGATCACACAAAGCATTATAGAAATTTAAAGAACCAATGATGCATGGAATAAAAAACATCCCTGGATCTTGACATTTGGTTGGCAATTGTGGTGTGATAAGGGATGAGACACTTCTTCCCAAGTTGATCCTTTCATTCCCTTGAAGTATCCTCTTCTTGGTGAAAATATCCTTCAACAATTTATCATAATTTGGAATTTGTTTGACTGCTTCAAGTAAGGGGATATTGATTTCCACTTTCTGGAAGGTGTCCAGAATTTCTTTTTGAAGTGTTTCCTCCTGTAATTTCTTTGATTCGGTCATCCTTGATGGAAATGGAGGGGGTAAGTCTTTCTTCTCCTTTTTTGCCTTTGAAATGGTGTTTCTGGTCTCTTCTTCCTTGGCCTATCCTTCTCTTCCTCCTCTTTCTTCTCTTCTTCACAATGAATTTTCACAAAATTTTCAGAGTTTTCAACTTCATTCTCCCTCAACTCAAGCGATCTTATTTCAGTTTCATGGGATTATGGTGGTGAGATCTATTTTCCACTTCTTGTTGTTATCATGCTAACATTCTCCTTTGGGTTTGGGATTGTTTGGGAATGAAGTTTCCCGGGATTTTTGGTCGTGATTTCAATAAAACTTCCCACCGTGTTTTCCAGCTTGTCAACCTTATCTGCTAGGCCATCAAACCTGGATTGTAGCTGCTCCACATAAGGTTTTGTGCTGGTAGATGGTTGATCATAGGGTCTTGGGAAAGTGGGTGGTTGGTGGTGTGGAGGCTGGTTATAAGGTTGCTTCTATTGAAATGGTGGTGGGTTTTGGAACTGGTTTTAGTTCGGAGGTCTAGCTTGATTTTGCTGATTTCCAAACCCATACTGAACATGGTTAGGCTCTCTCCATCCTTGATTCTGTTGGTACTACCTTGGTTGAAAGTTTGCCGCACAAGTTTTCATTCCCTGTATTTCAGCACATTGGTCAGTGAAATGATCAGGTGATGAGCATAAACCACATACCTTAGTTGGTGCTTGTTGGTCGCCCACTTGTTTCAAGGCTATCTGTCTCACCAAACTAGTTAGCTCTTCAATCTTAGTTTCTAGTAAGGGTGATGGATGAGAAGTTTGTACCTCATGAATACCTCTTGTTCTAGTACCTCTTGTACCAAACTGTTGTGAGTTCTGAGAAATCTTTTCAATCAAACCTTTTGCTTCTTCTGGCGACTTGTCAATCAATGCACCTCCAGTGGATGCATTAAGAAGGTTCCTATCATTGTCCAGTAAGCCTTGACAGAAGAATACAAGAAAGTGATGATCCTCAATGGCTTGATGTGGGCAGCTGGCACATAGCTTTTTAAATATTTCCCAGTACTCGTAAAGGGTTTCTCCATATGATTGTTTGATGGCATAGATCTCATTTCTGATGGTTGTGCTTCTGGAGGCGGGGAAGAATCTTTGCATGAAGCATCTCACTGGGTCATTCCAATCATCCACATCTCTAGGTTGTAGACCATACAACCATTCTTTAGAAGCTCCTTCCAATGAAAACAGGAACGCCTTCCACTTTACTTGTTCCTCAACTATTCCACGTGGTCTGAAGGTTGAGCAGACATGTGTGAACTCTTTAATATGCTTGTTGGGATCTTCACCTGCCAAGCCATGAAACTTTGGAAGCAATGGTATCATATTAGGTTTCATCTCAAAATCATTTTGTAACACTGGCATGACAAGTTGATTATTCTGATTAAGGAATTGTGGGGCACAAAGGTCTCTGAGAGTTGGGTTTTGATTTCCAGCCATTATGACAGGCTCAGAGTGAAAACTTGAAGTTTCACTTGAGTCTGTAAGAGAAATTTCCTCAAATTCAGATTGTAAATTAAGGTTTCTTATCCTATTCAACAAAGCTCTTTCAATTTCAGGATCAATGGGCAAGGTTCAATGTTTGAGGTTCTAGTCATGCAACTTGGAATGAAAATAAGAAAAGAGAAAAGAAAGAGAGGAGAGAAGAAAAAAATGTTGGCACTACCTCCCCGGCAACGGCGCCAAGTTTTGACATGAGCCTGTCGTGGGGTGTGACAAAAACAAATAAAACCTAAGTTAAAATGTAGTAAAGTGGCTAACTTAGGTTGTCTCCAAAGAGGAGTGCACAACAATTATGTTTGTCACTTAAATTAAAGAAAGAAGAAGAGGTTGTTTTTTTGAAAATGTTTAAGTTGAATAATAAAGAAAGCAATTCAAAAGAAAGGTTGAACACTAATGGATGAAGAGAGTGATAGGGTCAGGGTAGAATCACCTTTTGTAATGTCATCATTGTCACAAATACAATCTTACCTCTCTTCCTTTTGAATGACAAATGAAAGACTCCTCGATCGAGTTATCAATCACCTTTGGTTGAAGAAAGAAATGGAACTCAATCATATGTGCATGGAAGTTCATAAACAATTCCTAAACAACTATGGCAAGTCCCGATCGGGAATTGATGATCCTTAGAACTCTAGAAAAATTTTTCTAGTTCCACACATGTTCCAACGATCGTTGGACACTCACCACCTAACACAATATGCTCGATCGAGACAAATTGCACTGTAACAGGTACTGTAGTAGACTGTAGCAGGTGCTGTAGCGGGAACTGTGCAGTACTGTAGCGGGAACTGTAACAGGCACTGTTTGGCACTGTAGCAGCCGGGAATATGCCCTCGTTTGGGCCTTTGGGCCACTGATTTGGTCCTTGAGTCCTTTAAGGCCTTCGGGTCGGTAAGGCCTTCGGGCCACCTCAAGGCATTCGGGCCACCTTAAAGTGCAGATGCAAACTAGACAACCTACAAGGAACAAGATCTACAAATGAAGGATGGGCAAGGAGCTTTCACCACAGCAGAAGGTAAACGGATTGCAAGAATGAGAGGGTATGAAACCTGCCATCAGGACAAGCCTGTGCATGCACGGGAATGTCTAGTCGAACAATCATGCGAAGGTGGAGAGTTGATTTCATGATGACGATGCTGGGGAGGAGTAGTTCAAAGTAGTTAGTCTGGGTTGTATGTAAAATTTGAAGCCTACGGGCAATGAATTCCTCTAAGGCCTACGAGTCATGTAATACTTACGCCTACGGGCCTTGTAAGGGTTCCACCTCACCCCTTGAAAAGTGGATTATCAAAAATCAATAAAAAATGAAGGCCTTCGGGCCATTGGAGGAGAAAGAAGAGAGCATAATGAAACCAAGAAAAGTGAAAATAGAAAATAGAAAGAACTTCAAGAAGTCAATCCTCCAGCACATCCCCTCTTACAGCTTCTTTAACCCCTTTGAATGGAAGTGAACACTCTTATTTATACGCTTTTGGAGTAGAAAATTTCCCTCCAAAATTACTCCACCGAATGTTTGAGTCCGGTTGGCATATTAAATGGCCGAATCTCGGGAAGGTGTCTTCATAAATGTTGTTCCCCTGTGTATTCTTAATGCTTCCTCAAAATCTCAGCGAATTTGGACAAGTGGCACAAAAGTTATGCTCGAATTACCACTGACATCTTTTTCTGCCCGAGGTGACTCTTCAACTCCCTCTCTTTGTCCGCATTAAATGGATCCCTTAATGACTGAATTTCTACATAAAATTAAACATAAGCATGAGTCTCAGAGTTCTCTTTCTTCTCCAGCTGGAATCACTTAATTTGGACATGTGTAGGCCGAGATATGCCTCATTAATTATGGTAGGGTCCATTCTTTCGGTCAGAAAACTTTTTCCACTTGATGAATTTGTTTGGGCCATAGTGTGTCGAATTAGACACAGGTCCAAAAGACAAAGTTGAAGCCCACGAGCATACAAAGCCTAAAAAAAGAATCACACAATTTGGATAAAAAATGTAAAAGCTATGCCCGAAATACTAAAGCTCCACAAAACTGCTAAATTTCCAGAATTAACCAATTTTCACAATTAATCCCATAATTCACGAAGACACTAAAATGATACAAATCAACTCAAATTGATTAATTGGGAGGGGCTAAATCATTGAAACACATATGAAAAATAATGAAAATATTATCTCTATCAATGTGAATTCTCATTCACGTTGTGAAAGGCTGATGGTGTTGCTTTTTAGCAGCCTAGCCCCCAACCACTTCTTTGATGTTCTCCAGAACACCTGAGTCACCACTCGAGCCGTGAACCACGTCTAAAAACACCATTTCAAGACGTTGGAATGCTCATAACCTCGTTTCGAGTCCCGATTCTCTAGATGAACCGTCCACCAAATAGAAAATTCAAATTCCTTCTAAATTTCCTAACTCGTCCAGACACAAGGGATGTGGTCATAGTTTAGGCAATGGGTCAAATTTTAGAACCAATTTTCAAATTTGAGTGGAGTGTTTTTATAGGAAATTGATTAGTATTTGAAATAAAATAATGAATATAATATAATTTTATGTCAAAGACCTGCGATAGTGATATACTTTGTGAAGATATATGGTTTTCCACATCTCTTGGTTGAACTTAACAATTTCTTTCATCATGCACGATGTTGTTTTACATAAATTTAGCATCATATTTTACCCATTTATTTATTTATTTATGAAAATTCTCATAAAAAATGCTCTAACGTAATTTTAGGGTATTGATTATTTCTAAATATAATATATTCAAGTTTTTTTTTTTTTTTTTTTGAAAACCTAATATTTTAGAAATCAAGTTTGTATGGTGACATACATTTCCTATCATTTTAAAAATATTACCACTATTTCTCGGATAATAATTAATATTTACATAAAATCATTTTATTATTTATAATAGTTAATAGGTATTTTTATCATATACATAATGGTTATTTCAAGCAGTTATACAACAGTCATATAATTGATCATATGCCTAACGGTCATTATGTTATGCTCAACGGTCATCTTCTCTGCATGTCTTTCATATCTCTATAGAGTGTCCAGAGAGAGAGGTGTGAGATAGGAAAACAATAATAACGATCGTTCATTACTTATAATCATCGAGGTCCCCGCAGTCAGCCATTTGAGGCGTTGGCGAATGGGACTCAATAGCGATACTTGGTGGAGTAGTCCTTGGGCGCAATGACCAGGCCCCGGCCCTTCCTCGCACCACGATACACTGTCTCAATAATGTCAATGAACTCCTGCTTGTCCTTCAGCGCCCAGTTGATCTTGTTGTTGTTGCCCGTCCCAAGATCAATCATGATGTGCTTGTTCCTGAAGAAGAACATCACAGTCGACGGGTCGTACAGCTCATACATCGTGTTGAAGTCCGGCACCTCCGTTATGTCCACCAGGTATATCACTGCGAAGTTCTTTATCGTCTCCGCAACCGACGCCAGCACTTCATCCATCTATTTACCCAACACCACAATAGGTTAATTGCATCATAAGCTGTTAAGGATGATTCAAACATATACACACCTGCATGCATGTTTCGTCCCAGTCATGGCCGAATCTAATAACGACCAGACGTTCTTCCTCGGCTAGAATGGCCTGATCAACAGCCCATCCTGAGTGCAAGTGAGGCAACAAGTATGACATCTTGCTCCTACAACGCCTGCACCCGCAACAGACTACATGTCGTTTAACCAAGCACTTCTACGCAACAAAAAAACAACACAAATCTACAAACCACAAAATCAACAATACACGTTCCTGCAAATATAACATAACACCACCAAAGTCTTCCAAATTTTTCTAAATTCAACCTGTCCCGTTTCCTAAACACGATCGAAGAACAAAGTTGCACTGAGAAGGTGGATGTGAATTCACACAGAAAAAAAGGGGAATGGAAATTGTTAAAACGGCAAGTAGAAAAGAAATAAAAGCTAGAAAATGAATTCAAACCAATACGTTATACAAATGAATGAGAAACTCATAACAAACAGTTTTGTTTTCATTATATTCTATGAAAAACTTGTCTCAACACAAAAAAATACGAAGTAAAACAGGGAAAGAAACAAAAATAGAAATAAAATCAAGCTCCGCCAATTGAGTTTTGATTTTCTAACAATGGTTGGTAAAATCAAAAGAGATAACAGAAGAAGGGGATGACAGAGTGAAAAAGAGATGCATGTTGAACCAAAGGTTGGGAGGAATTCAAACCTTAATTGAAGCAAAAGAAAAAAAGAAGGGGAATGGAGGTAGACCACATGGCAGGTGGCACGCTACAAAAAAGGGGTCATGATCGCAATTGTTCTACCACCCATGCCTGAAAGACTGAGACGGGATCGATGGCGGTCGCAACCAGCAATCTCCTTCAATGACAAGCTCTTGGTGCGACAACAACCTCCTGTGATGCAAACGGCTCAGAGGATCGAGGGCAGTTGCTCTTGCTCTGTGTTGGTGGGAGGGGACGGAGTTCGAGGGATTTGAATGGAGAACTAGGGTTTCACATTCATCACTAAGTGGGTGTGATGGGATGAATCGACTTGTTCTCATGGGGAGAGAGGTTTCACTTTTCCCTTTGTGTGAGTCTGTGAGAGGACAAACATATAGATTTGTATGGCTTATGCAATAATGGTTTATTATAATGCTCATATTAAACTCTGTTTTATTATAATGGGTATTTTCGAGTCTCGCATTAGATTATACCACCATGTAATCATTTTTACTCATCTATAAAAGAATATCTTCATCTCACATTGAAGTAAAGGGAATTCACCTCTCTACATGGTATGATAGGAAAAATCCTGATAATTTTTTTCCTCCCGCTGCCCTTCCTTCTCCCAGAGAATCCCACCCAACGGCCTCCCGGCTTCATCCAACCCCGCCCTCCTGCAATTTCCCGGCTCCAGCCCTGCCCTACCTGCGGCTTCCCGGCTCGCCTCTCACAGCCCGCCTCTCGTCGCGACTCTCGGCTTGCCTCCCATTGCGGCTCCCAGTCCCCACCTCCCATCGCGGTTCCAGCCCCCACCTCCCGTCATGGTTCCAACCCCCGCCTCCCGTCACGATCGGCCCCGCCCTCCACGTGACAGCCCGCCTCCTCAACACTCCCGGTCTCCACCTCCTTCGTGCGGCATCCCAGCCCACCTTCACCACGGCTCCCAGCAACCACCCCTCCCGCGGTGATCTCCCGACCTCAACCACTCGTCAGCCTCCCGATCGAAACAATCACCCGTCGCCCCTGCTGCGCACGACGTCGTCCAAACCGGCCGAGACCCACCCTCCCGAGGCCCTCCCTCTACACGTCCTGGCTGCAACCCTTCTTCCCAATTATCACGACACGAGCACCCTCCGCCTTTCCCACGGCACGTCCCAGCCTGCTTCCAAAGCAGACAACTGGCACCGCTCTCTAGGCGAACCCCTCCCGCAACACTCTCCCAGTCTCCGACGCGGTTGCACCACCCTCCCACCTCGGATGTCCCGGCATCCCAACCCCGACTTCCTCGACACTCCCAACCCGCATCCGACGATGCATCCCAGCCCTTCCCTCCTCAACACTCCCAACCCACCTCCTGCGATCTCCCGAACCCTGCCTCCCGAGCGGTTTCCCAACCCACCTCTTACGGCAGCGTCCCGACCTTCCCACACGGCAACCCCACGCTTCATTTGTGCGTCTGTGCGTCCACCTGAGCAGTTGTCCCATGCTCCGTCATCGGCTCTCCCACAAGGCGGTCTCCCTTCATCCAGTACTCATTACAGAACGGCGCTCTCGACGGAGGTTGCCTTGATACAATCTTATCGGGGTGTTGTGTCATTGTCCTTTTCTCCGACCCCCATAGCTCAGACTAACAGCTCTACCACCTGTGTATCTCATCAACCAGCAGTTTCGATGCTTGACTCTGGTGCGTCGGAACATCTCACAAGGGACTCCGGTATGTTTACTACCTATCATTCGTACACTAGTGCCTCTACAATAACTGTTGCTAATGGATCAACAATCCCCATTACCGAATTTGACACATACCCCTTGACACAATCTATTCACCTGGCTTCAGTCACACATGTTCCTCACAGTCCATTTAATCTTATCTCCGTCAGCAAACTCACCAGAGACTTAAATCGTGCTGCTACTTTTACTTCCTCTGGTATTGTTTTTCAAGAGCAAACGACGAATCAGGAAATTGGTCGAGATCTTCAGAATGGGGTTTACATGTTCGATACTCCGCCATCACTTGTTTGCTCATCCACCTCAACCCATGCCCATGACCTACATTCTCACCTTGATCATCCACCGACTTCCGTCTTACATAAGTTTTGCCCCCAATTTAGTCCTCAACTTTCATTTCATTGTGAATCCTGCAAGTTTGCTAAACATCATCGGGTGACGTATGTTCCTCGACTGGAACCGTGTGCAGCGAGTCCTTTCGACCTTGTTCATTCCGATGTATGGGGTTCTTGCAGGGTTCCTAACCAGTCCGGGTACAGTTATTATATATCCTATATTGATGACTACTCGCATGTGACGTGGCTTTATCTTCATGATCGGTCTGAAGTTTTTTCTACTTTTCAAACCTTTTATAATGAAATTCATACTCAATTCTCCACCTCCCTTAAAAGTTTTCGCTCCGACAATGGACGGGAATATCTATCCAATTCATTTCAGCAGTTTCTCAAGGATAAAGTCATCATTCATCAGACATTCTGCCCCGATACACCTCAGCAGAATAGAGTGGCCGAGCGGAAACATTGCCATATTCTGGAGACTGCTCGTGCCCTCCTATTCCACATAAAGGTCCCTCTCCTTTTCTGGTCCGATGTCATCCTGACTGCTACCTAACTCCTAAACCGACTCCCCTCTTCTATCCTTCAGAGGGAGACTCCTTTTCAGACTTTGTTCTCCTCTCGCTCTCCTCACTCACTTTCACTTCGTGTGTTTTGTGTGTGTTATGTTCGAGACACTCGCCCCAACCTCTCCAACCTTTCTCCCAAATCCCTTCGTTGCATTTTCCTCGGATATTCCCGCACTCAGCGCGGATACCGATGCTTCTCTCCCGACTTACGACGATATATCATCTCTGCTGATGTGTCGTTTGTTGAGAGCTCTCATTTCACTCTACCCACTCCTCATCCAGACACCACCATCGATGATTGTCCTCCACTCATCATTCACCCATCTCCAATCCCCCACTCTGATGGTCACCGGTTTGGCAATGTCTGCTCCCGCCGCCCGTCGACTGTATCCCCCATCCAGACCGAGGACACCATCGTCCCAGACTCGTTCGATGCTCCTGCTTCAGCTCCAGATGACTCGCCCATTACACTCCGAAAAGGTACTCGTTCCTGTCGGGATACTCCTCTGTACACATCCTCATACAGGAGTCTTTCCGCTTTGGAGACGATATCTATTCCCCGCACGGTTGGTGACGCCAAATCTCACCCCGGTTGGCTACAAGCGATGCGGGATGAACTGCAGGCTCTGAATGACAACCATACTTGGGATCTGTTCTCCCTTCCAGAAGGCAAACAGGCGGTCGGCAACAAATGGATTTATACGGTCCGTCTCAATGTCAATGGCACTCTCCATCGCCTCAAAGCTCGACTGGTGGCGAAGGGCTTTGCTCAGACATATGGCATCGACTATTTTGAGACCTCTCTAGTTGCTAAGATAGCATCAGTCCGATTATTCATCTCTCTGGTCGCTCATCGTCATTGGCCGCTTCATCAACCGGATGTCAAGAATGTCTTCTTCATGGCTTTCTTGAAAAGGAGGTATATCTGCAGCAGCCCCCCAGATTGTGTGCCTCAGGAGTCGACTCCCATGTTTGTCGACTTCGTCACTCCCTATATGGTCTCAAGCAGTCTCCTCGTGCTTGGTTTGGCCGCTTCATCACCGTTGTCACCGCATTTGGGCTCTCTCACAGTATGAAGAACCACACCGTCTTCTACCGTACGACGTCCAACGGCTGCATCCTGATGGTGGTATATGTTGGTGATATCATCATCACCGGGAGCGACTCCACTGGAATCCCCCAACACAAAGGGCATCTTCACCACCACTTTCACACCAAAGATCTCGGTTATCTCACATACTTCCTTGGCATTGAGGTCTTCCATTCTACTGACACCATCTTTCTCTGTCAACGGAAATATGCCATAAATATCTTGCAAGATGCGGGTTTGAGTTAGGCAACTGTCGTGGACACTCCTCTTGAGCCTGGGGAACGTTCTCTCTATGACGACACGACACCCTTTTCTCACCCAGAGAGCTACCGTCGTCTTGTAGGCAAACTCAATTACTTCATCATGACACGACTGGACATTGTCTGTGTTGGCAAAGTGAGTCAATTCATGGAACATTTGACCAATTCTCAGTGGAATGTTATCCTCCGCATTGTCAAATACATCAAGAAAGACTCTGTCTGTGATCTTCGGTACTCACATCACACTCATATGAATGTTGAGGCTTTTTGTGATGCTGACTATGCTGGTTGTCTTGCTACCCGAAAGTCTACTTCTGGGTTTGCCGTTTTCTTGTCAGATAACCTCATCTCTTGGCGCATCAATAAGCAGACTATCATCTCTAGATCTAATGTGGAGTCTGAATACTGTGCAATGGTCACAGTCACTACTGAGATACTTTGGCTTCGTCATCTCCTTCATGAGCTTGGCTTCCCACCGCAGACGTCTGCTCATATCTGGTGTGACAATCAGACAACCACGAAGATTGCTTCTAATTCCGTCTTCCATGAACGAATGAAGCATATCGAGGTGGACTGTCGCTTTCTTCGCTATCACCTCGAGCAGAAACATATCAGTTCCGGCCACATTCCGACGGCAGATCAACTTGCCGACATCTTCACCAAAGGCCTCCCGAAAGCTCGTATGGACTCTCTCACAAGTTGGGTATCCACACCATCAGCAACCCAGCTTGAGGGGGAGTGTGTGTGTGTAAAGTCTTGTTCGTTGTCGTATTACTTTTGTGGGACTCTTGGTCCAAGATGGGCATGTCCAGCTTGAAGGGAAGTGTTAAACCTCGTTTTATTATAATGGGTATTTCTGAGTCCCACGTCGGATTATCCCACCACGTAATCCTTTTTTACTGATCTATAAAAGAATGTCCCCACCTCACATTGAGGTAAGGGGAATTCGCCTCTACAATAATAATAATGCAAAGGCAGTTCATTGTATATTCAACATAATTAAATTTCTCAACAATCACAATTAAAAAAATTCTCTTTAATTTCAACATATTCAAATTTCTCAATGAATATAAATTACAGAAAATATGTCATGAAATTAGCAGAGGTAAATAAACTACAAAATTTGTACGATCATTTGCTGATTATATAAAAATTTCATTTCAACATTTTATAAATATGGATTATTTCATTATTGACAACATTTTTTTACATGTTGCAGAATAATTGCTCTTTAAAGCGCGTATTGATAATTATGCTTAAAAAATGGTAATTTATTCTAGGCATACAAAACGAACAGACCAAGCCCGTTTAGGCCCAAACTGTATGAGCTAAAAGCCAATTTTTTATGTGCGGTGGTATTAAAAAGCCCACTCCATTTATAAAAAGGAATAGACACGTATGTTGGAAACCTGTTTTTTAAAGGGAAAATGACAAGGACCAAAAGATGAGGTTAATGCCAGCAAAGAACCCGGTCAGTTATTTTTCTGGATGTGTTTTTAATAGACTGAGTCCTTAAATGACATTCAATTCATCTTTCGGCTCTTCGTTGTCATCTTCCCTTTTTAAAACATTTAATATTCAACTCAATAAAAAAAATTGAACAAATTGCTACACGTAAAAAAAAACCTGTACCGCCTGGGCATTAATTTCACTAATATTTTGGAAATGATTTGTGCTTATTTCTTGAGAATTAGACATGGATAATCTGTTATGGTATGTTGAACCGAAAACAAATAGAAAAAAACACATGCAATAAATCTAAATAACATGTCAACGATTCCAGAAATGCTCCTGAGATCAAGTTATACCTTTAAACAACAGGTGCAAGATGCGGGTGGTACAGACCTGAAAATCTATTACCAGGTGAAAATGAGTGGATTAATTAATAGTTGAATTAATGGTTGACAATTCTTTTTATTCGGAAATCAAATAAATCAATTAAATTCATAATTTGGTCATTTTAAGCAATATCCACAAAATTAAATGACCCTTTAATACCAAAACTTCATAAAAAGCAATTAATTAATAAATGTGAGGGGATAAAATGAATTAAATATATATAAAATATAATGAATTAATTGACTATGTCTGCGACTAAGATATTCCGTGCCCTTTCCTGGTCAAGGGTGAGCATACAGGTTTAGTATTTTCCCTTAAGACTTGGGGAACTACTTTTGGGATTCTTGTCATGATGAGGTAAACAGTTTATCAGGTTTTCATCTTTCCTCTTTCACCAGAAAGATCTCTTGGCTTTCAAGAAGCTGGGTTCTTTATACCCAGGGCTTATCTGGGTTTCTCTTGACTTTATCTTTGGTTTCAAGTTGACATGTCATCCTATCCTTTGTTTTTGGGGCGTCCTAGTAAGTATGTTTATAGTCGCTCCGCCATGGGCTTTCCTCCCACACGGATTGTGTCTTTTGCAGAGGATGTGTGGTTCAAGGATAAGCCTGGAGGGCGTGGAGTTCACGGAGTTGGTTCCTAGTGGTGCTTGGTAGTGATAACTGAGAGCTGTTGTTGGGAGTTGTTGTGATGGGGAGGAGTCTTTCGGCTTGGTTCGGTCTATCCATGCTTGGGTGGTATTGGTCTCCTGTATTTGCTCTTCTGTTACGTAAATGCCGAGAGTCACAGCGAAAGATAGGTTTGCAGATGAAGAAAATACAAAACAAAAGAAGAAGAACACGGACACAGCGATTTACATGGTTCGGGAATAATCTTTGCGTCCACGGAGAGGCAAAATCACTTCATTAAAATCGGGAGCAGAATTACAGAGAGGTTTCAGAGTTTCTCACACAACAAAACTCTAGCTCAAATGAGCTAATAAAGAAGACGAAGTATTGTGCCACCAACCACACAATAAGTTCACTGTGCTGCAGTGAACGATGGTTAGAAATCCGCAATGCTACAGTGGTGCGGCCACCCAAGTTCAGGGTGCTACAGTAGTCAGTGACTAGAAGTTTGCGAAGCTACAATACCATTGCCTCCAAAGTCTGAGATGCTAGAGTAACCGTGTCAAAGTTTGAGATGTTGCAGTAACCGTGTCAAAGTCTGCACCACTACAGTGTCCTATCGGTGTTGTCTAGTCAGCTCTTCTATAGTCGTTCAGAGTTTCTACAGAATTTGGGTCAAGGACATTCGGCCCCCGAACCCCCGGAGGAGGGCATTGCCCCCTACAACCCCCAACCAGCTCACCGCGGAGCTCAACCATTGAGAGTTGCGATCTTGTGTGCAGTATGAGCCGCTAACATTTAGCCCAACATCATCCAAACGAATCAGGTTACACCAATCCAACAACTTCCTGGGTTTGTACTTGTTACATTATTATGGATTGGCATCTGTTATATACATTTTATTCTATAATTAGTTATTGATTTTATGGTTGGCTATACCTAGTATGTGGAGATGTATGGTTTTGTTGCGGGTTTATAGGGTAAGGCTTCTCATTTATGCCTTTTTTGTGCCAGTTAACAGCCCTTGGCTTATTGGAGTCGAGCTTGGGGTGGCACTCGACCTATCCGCCAATCCAAGTGGCATCTCAGTGGGTCAGATCATGTCATGATAGTTCTGTGAATTCTGAAGTTCCGTGATCAATCCTTTGCGATGATAGGTTCAAGTTTACAAAATTGGTGTTCCACGACTCAACATGTTAATGTGGTTTAATTGATCATAAAAGAATTCATTCCAAAAAATATATATAAATATGAATTAAATCATTGCATAAGATTAAAACAGTTTGAATGTCATGTTTTTAAATTTACATGATACTAACCAACCATGAATGCAGTGATAATTATAGGAAGACATCGTCTTTGTAGGTGGCAAAAACCAATCGTACAAAGGACATGTCAAAAAAGGTCAAGGATAAAGAATATTTAGTATTTAATGCCAAAAAACATTTTATAGAAACTATGAGGGGTGGAGCTGGTCTGAACAACACAGACTTCCCCAACAGGAACAGGGAAAGAAAGCTCGAGAAAGATAAGTAATTGGGGAGTGTTGGAGTCTGCATCCCACATCGGACTTGAGGTCCGGTATGGTATTTAGTATTCATTATAAATTAACCCCAAGGGCTCCTTTAGAGGGTACACCTTGGGGGTCCGGGTCTCTCCTTTTTCCCATTTTACATGGTATCAAAGGAGGTTTGATCCAAGCCGATCCCTCCCTCGTATTTTTTTTTATTTCCATTTAGGGTTTCTATTTTTTTTCAAGTGCGGGGGCGGCGGCTCTCAGAATGGGTCGGCCGCCCCCCGCCCTCCGCTGCTCCTCTTGGTCGCGCAGGCCCTCCCTCCCGGCGGACCTCCCCTGCCGGCAACTCCTTCCCGTCGGATCTCCCTCCTGCGCGTCGGCCCTCATTCCCGTGCGGCTTCCCTGCGCTCTCCCGTCGCGCAGCAAACCCCGCCGCCTCCAGATCCCGTCGCGCAACAAATCCCGACGGTCTCCCTCTCTCCCGGCAATCCCGCGACGAATAGTCCCGCTACAGATATCAACGCCGCCCTCCACATCCCGGCGCCCTTCTTCTCCAGGCCCGGCGTTCCTTCCGGCTCCCGCTGTGCCCGCCTCCTCAGCGGCTCCCGCTTTCCCCGACGGCCGTTCCGGCTCCCGCAACTACCCGCAACTGCTCCCGCTTCTCCAGGCGAACAGCCGGCTCCACCTCTCCCGCAACTGCTCCACCTCTCCCGCTACGCACGACCGTCCTCCCCTGGCGGTCCTCCTGTGCGCGCAGCACCTCCTGCGACAGCATATCCCCACCTCCCTCTTTTGTCGGCCTCTCCCCCTGCCGGCGCCTCCGACAGCCTGCCTCCATTCCTGTCGGCTCCTCCAGCAGCAGCCGGCCTCAAGCCTCGTCGGCCCCTCTCTGCGCGACACCTGGCCTCCATTCCCGACCGACTTCCAGCGCCGCCTCCCGCTGTCCTGCTCCCTCGCCAGCCTCCTCCTGCGCTCCTCTTCCGGCAGCCAGCCGGCTCCAGTTCTCCCAGCAGCTGCCCTGCTTTAAGTTTCGGCTCTCCGGCACCTCCTGCGGCATCCCCGCCTCGCCGGCATCTCCCGACAACTCCCGACAGCCGCATCTCTATCCGTCGGCACGCCCATTCTCTGGCGCAGCAGCTCGACCACCTAGGATTTGGGCTCGTTGGCGCCGCCAGATCCCGCAACAATTCTGCGGAATCCCCGCCTCCCGTTGTCGGCCCCGCAAGTGCGGTTTTCCCAGTGCTAGTTTGGATTTCCCGGCGTTTCATCAACCGGCCCCACTAGTGCGGCATTCCTGGCGTTCCGTCAACCGGTCGGTCTGCGTGGTTTCTTCTGCTACGCCCGCAACATCATCCATCCATCATTCTGAGGGGGAGCTTTGATCGTGAGGGGGAGCAGCATCAACAACGATTTTATTATTTCCATTTTCTTCTGTTTTTGTCGTGTATTCGTCATCAAGTTGGGCATGTCCAGCTTGAGGGGGAGTGTTAGCATCTGTTTTTTGTTGCTTTCTTTTCATCATGTGTCCAAGCTAGGTACACCTAGCTTGAGGGGGAGTGTTGGAGTCTGCATCCCACATCGGACTTGAGGTCCGGTGTGGTATTTAGTATTCATTATAAATTAACCCCAAGGGCTCCTTTAGAGGGTACACCTTGGGGGTTCGGGTCTCTCCTTTTTCCCATTTTACAGGGAGGAATAAGAAACGTGAGAAGTAAAGGGTGGATACAAGAACACAAACATTGATAAAATGCAGAAAAGTAAAGAACACGGAGTATTTACGTGATTCGGACCCCATTGATCTTATGTGCGCGGCTAGAACACCACCGCCATAATTTTTTATTATGGAAAACAAAAGCACGACAAGCATACAAATAGAGAGGAAACAACAGAAATAAAAACACACGCGGACCACAGAAGCTATCCAAGGTTCAAGTCCTTACAGCTCCGGGACTTGAGATAAAAAGTTGAGGATGCAACATACACAAGCATTCCGAACAGACGCACTCACGCAACCCCACATAGACTGAGAACGAGAAAAGGAATACAACACACCATCGAAGAAAGAGATTGTTAAGAACTGTAACCCTTTATGTATATTAATGAAGAAATTTGGAACTACTATGTGAAGAGGGGGAAAGGAACAGAGAAACTCAACAAATCGAGAGCACCCCACGGTCCTCTCACCCAATCAACAACTGAGCATTCCCCAAAACAGAAAATATACCCCCCATAGTACACTCACACGTCCCCCTTAAAATCGTTGCACACATCCCCACTCCCCCACGTGGCCTAACGGCCTGCTCCCCCAGCATGGAAAGCTTTGCCCTTTCGAGAATAGACCTTCAACTCTTCTGGAAGGTCACGGGCTCTATTACTGGTCACCCCTTCAGATTCGGTCTTGTCCGTAGGGTTGAAGGCGGGAAATTTATTCTGGAGTGCAAATTCATCCTCCCAAGTGGCGTCATCGGTTGTCAGAACCTGCCACTAAATCAAAAATTGAGGTTGAAATACACCATCTTTCGCCACAATAGAATCACTTCAGGTTCTGGTCGTTGGGTTTCATCACCATCTAGATCGGGAGGAAGAGAGGTTGGTCCTGCATGTTGTCCTACTGCCTATTTGAGTTGAGAAATATGAAATGAAAGACAATGTGTATTCGAGGAGTCTGAGGCAGGTCAAGTTGGTAAGCCACCGGACCAATCTGTCGGAGGATAGTGAAAGGCCCATAATAACAAGGAGATAATTTTTGGGTGATTCTCCACGTGAGGGAGTGTTGCTTGTGTGGGAGGAGTTTCACATAGACCTAGTCACCAACCGAAAAATTGACCAGGCGTCGGTGGTTGTTTGCTTACTGTCGCGTGATGCCATGGGCACGTGCTAGATGGTGCTTGAGCTGCTTTAAAGCCTCATCATGATCCAACAAGGCTTTAGCAACTGCTGCGACACGAACTTCAAATGGGAGGTCGTTGAGTGGTGTTGATGGTTCGCGGCCATAGATGACCTCAAAGGGGGTGGTTTTAATCGAGGTGTGTCAGGTTGTATTGTATGATAATTCTACCCATGGTATCTGTTAAACCAAGTTTATTGTATTTCTGGGTAAAAGGTGTGTCCCAGTCCCACATTGGATTATTCTGACTTGTAAATCTTCTCTTATATCTATAAAATAATGTCTTCACCTCTCCTTGAGGTAAGGGACTTCACCATTCTACATGGTATCATGGGGTAACTCCTGAAAATATTTTTTTCTCTCCCATCCGCTGCGCTCAGCCCTCCAGCGAGGTTCATCTCTTACGTTGGCCCGCCCGCGGCCCTCCGTCCCTCGGCGGCTCCCTCTCGGCAAAACCCTCCAGGCGAAACCCTCTCGTCGCCTCCCTGTGCAGATTCCCGACCCCGCCTCCCCGTGCAGCCTCCCAACCCCACCTCCCTTTGCGGATTCCCGGCCCCACCTCCCTGTGCGGCTTACCGGCCCCGCCTCCCTCCTATGCAGGTGAGGCCGCACTCCCCTCACGTCGGTCGGCCTTTCGTCACCCTCCCGCGTCGGCCCTCCCCTCCAGACGCAGCTCCTTCATCGCAACGGCTCCCGTCCGTGTCCCGCATCCCCACCAGCAGATCTTGCGCACCCTCACCTCTCCGGCGCTTACCAGCATGTGCACAGGCCTCTCCTGCTGAATCCTGTCGTCGGCACTCCCCCTGCGGACATCCTGCCTCCCTTCGTCGGCTCCTCCGGCGGACGCCCCACCTACACACGGGCGCCTCCTGCGGTAGCCCCATCTCCAGTGGCCTGCCTCCCGCGCAAAGGCCCTCCGACGGCTCCACCCTCCACTGTGACAGCACTCCGACAGCTTCACCCTCTGCCTCAGCCGATTTCCCGGCATCCCCTCGACCGCCCCGCCTCCCTAAGCGCCCACCGGCTCTCCAATGGAAGACTCTTCCATCCTACCTCCATTGATCACCGCCTCTACTCGTCTTGTCTATGAATGGCTTAATTCAACAAATTTTTTTATCTGGCGGAAGACGGTCATGATGTCTCTCACCGGCATGGACCTCGACTCACACCTAGATGTTTCTCCACCACCACTGTCAGATCCGAAATACAGAGTGTGGAAGCTTGTTGACAGCAAAATCTTCACTTTGCTTGTCAATTCTATGGATCGCTCGGTAAAGAATGTGACTTTGACAAATTTAAGGAACTCTGGGACTCCTTAAACCTCACGTATTCTGAAACAAACAATTTGGCTCGGGTGTCAGACGTTCTTCACCGTCTGTCCATTATCCTCCAACAACACCATCCTTTTTCGGCGTACTTCATCAAATGGAAAGCCCTCCGTGATGAATTACTTGAGTCGTGGCTCATTTGAAGCAGCTTTGGCCCAACGGGATCAATTATGTATCTTCAACCTTCTACGTGGCCTTGATCCCGAATATGCAACAACGGCCACAGAGATGTTCGTCAATCCCTCCTCGCTTGAGATTCCACTGGTTTATCATCGCCTTGAAAAGGCTCATCGGGTTCTTCCCCCACCCACTCACAGTATCGATCCTACTACCCTTCTGGATCGTGGCAGTGGACGTTCTTCGGGTGCTTACAACACCATCCTTTTCCGGCGTACTTCATCAAATGGAAAGCCCTCTGTGATGAATTACTTGAGTCGTGGCTCATTTGAAGCAGCTTTGGCCCAACGGGATCAATTATGTATCTTCAACCTTCTACGTGGCCTTGATCCCGAATATGCAACAACGGCCACAGAGATGTTCGTCAATCCCTCCTCGCTTGAGATTCCACTGGTTTATCATCGCCTTGAAAAGGCTCATCGGGTTCTTCCCCCACCCACTCACAGTATCGATCCTACTACCCTTCTGGATCGTGGCAGTGGACGTTCTTCGGGTGCTTATGGACGTGGACGTGGACGTGGACGTGGACGTGGACGTGGACGTGGACGTGGACGTGGACGTGGACGTGGACGTGGACGTGGACGTGGACGTGGACGTGGACGTGGACGTGGACGTGGTGAGGGGCGTACTCGTCCTTTATGTCACCATTGTGGCAAGCTAGGACATCTCATAGAGCGATGTTGGGTTCTTCATGGACGCCCATCTCAGCCACATCAGCAGGGTCAAACTGCGGTTCTCGATGCTTCCCTGTCAGCTTCTGATCTTCCTCCCACTCTGGACCTCTCCATGGATGAGCATCAGCTTATTCACACTCGTCGAGCCGCCTCACAACCTGGTTATTCTTCGGCATCTATTGCCCATACTGGTGGCCCCACCGCTTGTGTCACACATCGCCCGCCTGCTTGGATGCTTGACTCGGGTGCATCCGATCATCTCACAGATGATGTAAGTATGTTATCTACTTATCGTCCTTATAATGGCCCCACAGTCATCAGTGTTGATGATGGATCCACTATCCCTGTTACAAGATTTGGTGTCTGCTCCTTGAATTCATGTATCTGTCTGTCGTCTGTAGCAAATACTCATAGAAGTCCTTTTAATCTTCTCTTTATCAATAAGCTCACAAAGGACTTCGACTGTATTGCTATTATTACATCCTCTGATGTTGTGTTTCAGGAGCGAACGATGAATCGGGAACTTGGTAAAAGTCAGCTTCGTGACGGGGTGTACATGTTCGATGGCCCGACATCTGTAGCCTACACGACACTCTCTGCTCGTGCGTTGGATCTTCATTCTCAGTTGGGACATTCGGCTACCTCCACCCTTCATCAGCTTTTTCCTGAGATTAGTCCGCATATTTCTTTTCATTGTGAGGCATGTAAATTTGCGAAACATCATCGCATATCAAATATTCCTCGGTTGGTAACATGGGCCTCCCAAACCCTTGGATTTAGTTCATTCAGATGTATGAGGTCCTTGCGCAGTCCCGAGTCAACTAGGGTGTCGATATTATGTATCATTTATTGATGATTTCTCACGTATGACTTGGTTTTACCCTCTTGTGATCGGCCTGAGGTGCTACTATTTTTCAGACCTTTTATCATGAAATTCATACTCAATTCTCCACCTCCATTAAATGTCTCTGCTCGGACAATGGACGTGAATATTTATCCACTTCCTTTCAACGGTTTCTCAAGGATAAAAGCATCATTCATCAGACATTCTGCTCTGATACACCTCAGCAGAATGGAAAGGTTGAGCGTAAACGTCGTCATATTCTGGAGACTGTTTGTGCCCTTTTATTCCACATACAGGTCCCTCTTACTTTTTAGAGGATGTCATCCTTACTGCTACATACCTCATAAATCGCCTTCTTCAATCCTTCAGGGGGACTCTTTTTCGGGCTTTGTTCTCCTCTCTCCCTCCTCACCCGCTTCCTCTTCGTGTGTTTGGGTTTCTTTGTTATGTTTGTGACACTCGTCCCAACCTCTCAAAGTTTTCTCCCAAATCTCTTCGTTGCACCTTCCTCGGATACTCCCGCACTCAACGCGGATACCGATGTTTCTCTCCAAACTTACGACGATATATCATCTTTGTTGATGTATCTTTTGTTGAGTTCTCATTTCTCTCCTCCTCATCCAAACACCACCATCAATGATTGTCTTCCTCTCACCATCCACTCACCTCTGCCTCAAGTGTCTCACTCTACTGATCACTGGTTTAGCACTGTCTACTCTCATCGCTCATCGAATGTGTCCCTCCCAAGTCGAGGACACCATCTCCCCAGCTTCGTCCGACGCCCCTGCTCCGGCAACAGAGGACTTGCCCGCTGCGTTGCGAAAAGGTACTTGTTCTTGCCAAAATACTCCTCTTTACACATTCTCATACAGAGGTCTTTCTGCTCTGGAGACGATATTTATTCCTCGCACGGTTGGCGACGCCAAATCTCAACCTGGGTGGCTTCAAGCAATGCGGGATGAATTACAGGCTCTGGACGACAATCATACTTGGGATCTGGTCCCCCTTCCGGCAGGTAAACAAATGGTCGACATCAAATGGATTTATACGGCACGTCTGAATGCAGATGGCACTCTTCATCGCCTTAAAGTCGGACTTGTGACAACAAGATTTGCTTAGACATATGGTGTTGATTATTTTGATACATTCTCTCCGGTTGCGAAGATGACATCTGTCTGATTATTCATCTTTATTGTAACTCATCTTTATTGTCGCTCATCATTATTGGTCTCTTCATCAACTTGATGTCAAAAATGTCTTTCTACATGGTTTTATTGACGAAGAGGTATATCTGCAACCACCTCCTGGCTTCCATGCCTCAGAAGCTGATTCTCATGTATGTCAACTTCATCGCTCTCTTTATGGACTCAAGCAATCTCCTCGTGCATGGTTTGGAAGATTATACACAGTCGTCACTACATTTGGCTTATCTCAGAGTATGAAGGATCACGTTGTCTTCTACTGCACGACGTCCTCCAGCTGTATCTTGCTGGTTGTCTATGTTTATGATATCATTATAACTGGGAGACTCAAATGGAATCGCCCATTTCAAGGTATATCTTAAACACCAATTTCAAACCAAAGATCTAGATCCTCTGAAATACTTCTTTGGCATTGAGGTCTTCCATTCTTCGAACACCATCGTTCTTTACCAACGAAAATATGCTTTGGATATCTTGCAGGATGCCTTGGGCACGCGCTAGGTGGTGCTTGAGCTGCTTCAGAGCCTCATCATGATCCAACAAGGCATTGGCAACTGTTGCGACACGAACTTCAGATGGGAGGCAGTTGAGTGGTGTTGGGGGTTCGCAACCATAGATGACCGGGGTGGTTTTAATCGAAGCATGTCATGTTGTATTGTATGATAATTCTACCCATGGTATCCAATACGACCAACATTTTCGTTGCTCCCCCACAAAGCAACGTAGATGTCTCGAGGCAACGGTTAACAAAATCAGTTTGGTCATCCATTTGCGGATGGTAAGCAGAGCTGAAGTTTAGTTCCATGTCAGCGAAACAACTTGGTCCAAAACTGACTGGAAAAAAAAACTAGATCTTTGTCACCAACTATGGAAGTAGGCATGTTGTGCAAACAATCAATCTCCTGGAAGAAAACATATGCCACTTTATGTTACGGAATCGTCGGGAGACGCAACGACAGAAATGAGAAAAGCGAAATAAAGAAAACAACAAGAACACAGCGATTTACGTGGTTCGGAAATAATCCCTACGTCCACGGGAGAGGCAGAATTTCACTATTCGGGAGCACAGAATTACAGAGGATTTTTTCAGTAGTAACCCTAGCCCGAAAATGGGCTATAAAACAATGGAGAAGACGATCACTGTTCAGAAAGGTGAGTCCGCGTCGCTACAGTGAATGGCGGTCAGCTTTGTCAAAAGCGCTACAGTGACTACCTGTTGGAAGTCAAAAGTGCTACAGTGAAGTTGACTCCGAAGTCCGCACCGCCACAATGTCTGTCGGTGTCGGTCGGTCAGCTCTGCTACTGTAGTCAGCATTGCTACAGTGCCAAAAAAATGGGCCGGAGACCTTCGGCCCCCGGACCCCCAGAGCAGAGGCGCGTTGCCCCCTGCAACCCCCAACGAGCTCACCGCGGAGCTCGACCCACGACAGTTGCAGGCCACAAGCATTCAGCCCAACCGGATCGGGCTACACCAATCCAACACTTTAACAGTCGTGCATGGGTGTTTCAACAAGAGGAAATGAGCATACTTGGAGAGTTCGTCCACCAAACAAAGATGACATCAAAGCCTCCAGACTTAGGTGGGATAATAAAGTCCATTGATAAATCTGCCTTTCCAAAGGTAGGAGCAACCCTGCTGGAAAAAGGGTGGAATATTTGTTACACTGGCAAAACAGACATTGTCGTACAAATTCCTGTACAAATTCCTGAACAACAGGTTTCATGCCTGGCCAATAAAGATTTGCAGTAAGGCATCTATAGGTGCGATAAAAACCAGAGTGACCCCCTTGAGGAGATGAATGATACTCAGCCAGTAGTTGGGAAATCCAAGGCGAGGTAGCGGATATGACAAGCCTACCCTTGTAGTATAAAATGCCTTAATGATAAGTGAAACCAGGATATGAGGTGCAGCCGTCCTCCAGAGCGAAGATAATCGTCTGGAGGTGTGGGTCAGTGGAAACATCTTTAAGCAGGTCTCGACCATCCTCCAACCGTGGGGCACACTGAGTAAGATGCAGTGAAGGTGTATCATTACAGCGGGACAAAGCATCCACACAGAATGTTGGCGTCTCGACTTAAAACTTGATCTCAAAGTGGTGGCCTAACAGCTTGGCTAGCCAACATTGTTGATCGGCAATGGTGATACGTTGTTGAAGCAAAAATTTAAGGCTCCATTGATCCAAGTAGACGACAAACGAATGGCCCAACAAGTAGGGTCGCCAGTGATGAATGGCTAAAACAAGGGCCATGAGTTCCTTTTCATAGATTTAGCCAAATTTTGAGGAGATAATTCTTTGCTAAAGAAAGCGTTGGGTCGCCGATGTTGCATGAGGACACCCCCAACGCCCCGCCCTGATGCATCACATTCGAGCTCAAAGTTAGTGAAGAAATCGAATAGAATGAGGACAGTGGCCTGAGTCATGAGCTGTTGAAGATGAAGGAAAACAGTTTGGGTTGAAGGAGTCCAATGGAAACCCTCCTTTTTTGTGAGGGTCGTAAGTGGTTGGGCGATGGCCCCATAGCTTTTAATAAACCGGCGATAATACCCTGTTAGGCCAGGAAAACTGCGGATTCCTCTGACTGTAGTAGGCCTCAACCAGTCAAGAAGTGCCTGAATCTTGGTCGGATCCATAGCCACTCCTTGGCCCGAAATTACATGGCCCAAATACTCTATTTAACGAGTGAATTGGCATTTTTGTTGGTTAACGAAAAAATGGTTGTCTGGTAAGACCTATAAGGCAGCACCTAAGTGGGCCCGATGGCCTCCAATCGGTGTTGTAAACTAAAATATCATCAAAAAAATATTAGCACAAAATTACGAAAATAAGGGCTGGAATAAAGCATTCATGGTCGCCTGAAAGGTAGATGGAGCATTAGTAAGGCCGAAAGGCATAACTAAATACTTATAATGCCTGTGATGAATACGGAATGTTGTTTTGTCTGCATCTTCTTGCATTTGAATCTGATGATACCTCGACTTGAGGTCGAGTGTGGAGAAATATGTGGCACCATGAAGCTCATCCAATAATTCTTCAACCATCGGAATAGAAAATTTATCCGGATGGTTGTCTTGTTGAGGGAACGGTAATCAACGCACATACACCAAGAATCATCTTTCTTTTTAACCAACAAAATTGGGCTGGAATAAGCATTTAAGCTAGGCCGAATTAATCCAGTCTGTAAGGGCAAACCACCACTGGCTCTTGGCCAGGCTACAAACGTATGTCATGGTCCCATAGGCGCATAGGGGAAAGTCTCATGGGATCCTTGAAGACTTGCGCAAACTGAGACGTTAATTGGTAAAAGTCTGAGTGCAGCGATTCCGCTAACAAAGAAGGGTCTCAACCTGCCTTGCCACCCAATAATAAACATAGGCGTCCTTGCTCCCCTAAACTTTTGGCCCGACCTTGTAAGGAAACCACTGCTTGACTAGGGTTGCTCCATGCAAACAGAATCCGCGACCCTCAACACAAAATTTCAAAAACATCGCTCGCCAATTTGTATGGACCTCCCTTAGGGTCCGTAACCAAGCAATGCCAAGTATGATATCTAAACTGCTAATGTCCAAGACACGCACATCTATTTTGCAAACATAACCACCTATAAGTAATGTTAAATGGGGACAAACCCCCAACAACCACAGATCTCCCAACTTGATGCATATCTTGTGGGTAGTCTGCACATCTATCTCAAGGAGGCGGATCAACGTTGACGAAATGAAATTATGAGAAGCCCCACTATCAATAAAAGCGCAACCAAGAGTCCCCCCCAACGAGCCCTCAACTTTCATGGAAGTGTCCTCCCCTGCTGGACCCCTGGGCAAAACACCCAAGCTGAAGATTTTGAAACTCCACCACCTGGCACTCTACTTCCTCCAATGCAGTAGAGGTTGATTGATCACCTAGTTCAAGTTCCTTGTCATCACAGCCAATGTCTCCCTCCCCAAGAATGAGGACCCGAAGTTTCGGATCAACGTGGCGATGTGTGGGAAGAGTAGGGAAAGCAACACCAAAAACATAGTCTTCTTGCACCGCTCTTCCCACTCTTGGGTAGTCAGGTGGCGAATGCCACAACCAATAGGCGAGAGCTGTCGAGGTACTTCCACGAGACGCCCCGAGGCCCCCTTATTGGGTAGAGATAGAGAGCGTACAAAGGGAGCATTCGACGGAAACGAACTCAAATGGGGAGGCGGCTGACAGAGAGTGGTATCGCATCCACACCTAGGAAATCAAGCCCCCCCCCGAACGTAGTTAGCGGTGCCTCGACGAAGAGCCGATTCAATCCACCCCTAGGAAATCGACCCCCCCCCAAACGTAGTTAGCAATGCCTCGACAAAGAGCCAATTCAACATGGCGTGCTAGGCCACACAGCCTGAAGCCTAGTTTCAAGATTCTGAATCCGAACCCAAGATCGAATCTCATCCTGCAAACTGTGCAAAAAATGGTTGAGATATTCTGGTTCCGAAAGGTGCGGTGACAAGGAGGCTAAATACTCGCATTGCTCAATGTATTCTTGAACTGTTCCATGTTAGTAAAGTGTCATCGATTCTTCAAAAGGATTCTGAATCTCAAGACCACTAAAACGCTCCATGAGTTAATGCTTGATCAGTGACCAAGATAAATCTCAACATACCTCAACAAGGACTAACCTGCGCGAGCTAAATCAATGCGCGAGCTAAATCCATGCGTTTCTGGCGTATGATGAATACAGAAATATAATTCCGCACAGATAAGCCAACCACGAGGATCGGATCCATCGAAGGTCGGTAACTCCGCGTGGCAAGTCACTAGATAAGGATCGGGGAGCAAGGATGAGGCGCTGCATACCGTCTCGGGTCCCGGCAGCGCCTGGCGAGGAGAGACGTCCCTATTGTTCCTAACGCCGACGAAACCCCGGATGGACGAGAATCATCGAATTGTAGTTGTTTTTCCTAACACTGCAGCATGATCTTCTGAAACTCAGTCTGCTCGGCGAGCTCCTGATCCCAGCATCATTGGCTCAGGCGCAATTACCGAACGCCCTGTTGAGGACCCTCGACTGTTGCGGATAAATCAACAAGAGATAATTCGACGCGTTCAATACATTGCTCAACCCCTTCCAAGCGACTGACTGTGAGTCGCCATTGAACAAAGAAGAGCGAGAAAAGAGACAGGAGTGGGCAGCGGTTCGACAGGTCAGACCAAGTGTTAAGAACCATAATCCTTTGAGAATGTATATTAATGGAGAAAGCTGGAACTACAATGTGAAGAGCTGGAAAGGAACAAAGAAACTCAACCAATTGAGAGCACCCCGCGGTTCTCCCGCCCAAACAACAGTCGAGCATTCCCCAAAACAGAAAAGACACACCCCATACAACACTCCCACGTCCCCTTTAAAACCGCTACACACGTCCCTGCTCCCCCGCGTGGCCTAACGGCCTGCTCCCTCTACATGGACAACTTTTCCCTTTCTAGAATAGACCTTCCACTCTCTTAGAATGCCTTAGGCTCTATTAGAGATACACAAGAAAGCTTACAATCTTAACTCATTGGAAGAGATGATCGGAGTTGTCAAGGTTGAATATCCTTGAAGGGGTTGCAGTCCAGACAGAGCTCGCAAGAACCGAACTCTCCGCCAGAGATCATCACTGAAACAGGGGAGTTCAAAAGTCGTCGAGTCGGAGGTCCTCTCTCTCCCTCCCATGCAAAGAAAACCGAAGTCGCCTTCATTGCCCTTCTGACCTCCCCAGATATAGCTACCCTCCGTCCATAGAAAGTCGTAAAAGCCTAATTGATCAAGATAAATCATGTAAAGGGCCACACGTCAGACATTCTAAGAAAATAAAAGCAAGTCCTACCAAAATCAAATAATAGGCACCACAGGCCAAATAAATCAATGCACTCAAGAGTGGCCAAAAATTGGATAAAAGCCTACAACTGAAATGGTATATAGGCATGCCAAAGAGAAAAAACGATTGAAAATAGGAATAGAAAATAGGTTTTTCATACATAATTACATTTAAAACCTGTTGTTGGGTGAATTCCCCTTCCCTCAATGTGAGGTGAGGATATTCTTTTATAGATTAGGAGACCAATATACAAGGCGGGTAAGCCCGATGTGGGACTCACCCATTTACACTTAAATGGGTTCCAACACTCCCCCTCAAGCTGGACAAGCCCAGATTGGATAGAGTCTCACACAAGACAATCTCAAACTCCCCCTCAAGCTGGGCCAGGGAGGCTGTGAATACCCAGCCTGGAAGTGAGAGACTCAAGACGAGCTCCGGGAAGACCTTTGGTGAAGAGATCGGCAAGCTGATCGGCCGTCGGGATATGGCCGAAACCGATATGGTGCTGCTCCAGATGGTGGCGGAGAAAGTGACAATCCACCTCGATATGCTTCGTCCGTTCATGAAAGACGGGATTCGAGGCAATCTTCGTGGCGGCCTGATTGTCACACCAGATATGAGCAGGAGTCGATGCCGGGAAACCGAGCTCCTGGAGAAGATGACGAAGCCAGAGGATCTCAGTAGTGACAGTGGTCATGGCTCGATACTCGGCCTCGGCACTAGAACGGGAGACCACAGTCTGCTTCTTGCTGCGCCAAGAGATGAGATTACCGGCGAAGAATACGGCGAATCCCGAAGTAGACTTGCGGGTAGCGAGACAACTGGCATAGTCCGCATCACAAAAAGCCTCAACATCCATGTGAGCATGATGTGAGTACTGAAGGCCGCGTGCAGGGTCTTTCTTGATGTACTTGGCAATGCGGAGGACAGCATCCCACTGAGAGCAGGTGGGATGCTCCATGAACTGGCTGACTTTGCCAACGGCACAGACAATGTCGGGACGCGTCATGGTGAGGTAGTTGAGTTTACCGACCAAGCGCCGATAGCTCTCAGGATGAGGAAAGAGTGCCGAGTCGGAATGAAGGGAGCGTTCCCCAGGCTCAAGGGGAACTGTGGTGGCGGTGCTCAACCCGGTATCCTGCAATAGATCAAGAGCATACTTGCGCTGGCAGAGAGAGAGTGTCCGCAGTTCGGGAGACCTCGATGCCAAGAAAGTACGTGAGGGGTCCAAGATCCTTGGTGTGAAGGTGATGGTGAAGATGCGTCTTGAGGCTGGCGATGCCTCTGGAGTCGCTCCCTGTGATGGTGATGTCATCAACATAAACTACAAGCAAGATACAGCCGTGTGCCGTCGTACGGAAGAAGACGGTGTGATCTTTCATACTCCGAGAGAGGCCAAAGGCGGTGACGACAGTGCTGAAGCGGCCAAACCAGGCGCGAGGAGACTGTTTGAGGCCGTAGAGGGAGCGACGGAGACGGCAGACATGGGAGGCGGCACCAGAGGCAGAGAAACCAGGGGGTTGCTGCAGGTAGACCTCCTCGTCAAGAAAGCCATGGAGAAACGCATTCTTAACGTCGAGTTGATGAAGTGGCCAGTGATGATGAGCAGCCAGAGAGATGAAGAGGCGGACCGAGGCCATCTTGGCGACCGGAGAGAATGTCTCAAAGTAGTCGACGCCATATGTCTGAGCAAATCCCTTGGCGACAAGCCGGGCTTTGAGGCGGCAGAGAGAGCCATCGGGATTGAGACGGATCGTGAAGATCCATTTACAGCCGACCGCCTGTTTGTTTGCTGGAAGGGGAACAAGATCCCAAGTATGGTTGGCATCCAGAGTCTGCAATTCATCTCTCATTGCGGCTAGCCATCCGGGGTGAGATTTGGCTTCACCGACCGTTCGAGGAAGCGACACGATCTCCAGAGCTGACAAGCCCCTATAAGAAGATACAAAGAGAGGAGTATTCTGACAAGAGCGAGTACCTTTCCGGAGCGCAATCGGCACATCCTCGGGAGTTGTGTCAGGAACATCAGGCGAAGCGGGAACAATGGTTTCCTCGGGCGGGACGGGAGGTACAGCGGAAGGACGACGAGAGTAGGTCTGTCCAAAGAGATGACCGGTCGGAGGAGACACCAGAGGCGGGTGAACTATGAGCAGAAGGCAGTCATCGATGGTAGTGTCAGGAGAAGGAGAGGGGAGAGTGAAAGGAGAGCTCTCGACAAATGAAACGTCGGCAGAGGTGATATACCGGCAGAGGTCTGGAGAGAAGCATCGGTACCCGCGCTGAGTGCGGGAATACCCGAGAAAAATACAGCTAAGGGATTTGGGTGATAGTTTGGAGAGATTTGGGCGAGTGTCCCGGACATAACAGAGACATCTGAAGATACGGAGTGGAAGGGAGTGAGGAGGGAGAGAGGGAAACAGGGTATGAAAAGGAGTCTCCCCCTGAAGGATGGAGGAGGGAAGACGATTGAGAAGGTAAGTAGCAGTGAGGATGGCATCCCCCCAGAAAAGAAGAGGGACCTGGCGGTGGAAGAGGAGGGCACGAGCGGTCTCCAAGATATGTCGGTGTTTCCGCTCGGCCACCCCATTTTGCTGAGGGGTATCAGGACAGGAGGTCTGATGGATGATGTCGTGGGCCCTCATAAACTGCTGAAAAGGAGTGGATAAGTATTCTCGCCCATTGTCAGATCGGAGACATTTCACAGGGAGAGAAAATTGTGTCTGGATTTCCTGAAAAAATGTCTGAAAGGTTGAGAGAACCTCTGTTCGATCTCGAAGAAGATAAAGCCAGGTCATGCGGGAGTAATCATCAATAAAGGTGATATAATAATTGTACCCTGAGGATATTCTTTTATAGATTAGGAGACCAATATACAAGGCGGGTAAGTCCGATGTGGGACTCACCCATTTACACTTAAATGGGTTCCAACAAAACCAATAACTCAAACTGGTTTTATAAACTTACTTCTTTGATTTATGTAAATGAAAACAATCATTTTGAAAACATTTAATGGCCCTGACGCCCCTTTTTGGTTCCCATTTCAAAAGATCCTTTAAAATCATTTTAAAGAGGTTTTAGAAATAACTGACACACGCAACATGAATAAAAAGAGAAATAGAGAAAGGCGCCATGTCAGAGATAGAACAAGAAAAATAGAAGAAGCCAATATCAAGTTCCACGCATATCAAATGCATAGGGGAATCTAGAGGAGCAAAGGAATCCCCCTATGTCAATCCACCAATCAAGGAATAAGTGTCATGGGCTCTACCCTACGATTACTAAGGCTAGGTGACCTAGACTAACACCACTCACTAGGGTTGTGCTCTCAATTAGTGGAATATAGCATCACGTCACTGGCCAGTGAAAAGCCGCATTTATTTCACTAACATAGTTGGTGGAAAGAGTCCATCCCGACAAAGTTAGTCTACCCTAGAACTTGGGTTCCCATGACCAAAATAAAGTAAGGGTGAGCAAACAAGCAATGAGCACAGTTAATGATAAGCATGAACAATAAACAGTGAGCAATACAGGCATCACAGAGCACATCCTCACCTCCAGCTCCCTCTCAAGAAAATACCCTGAGTGCAAATCTGTAACGAGATATAGAATACAAAGCACACCCCAAGGGCCACAATCCAGGTCAATCAAAGCCAAACAAGGTTCAAGAGGAGCTGGCACACACACACATCTGAAAATCTCTTAAAAGTGTCAAACAGGCCTTTCAAATATATTTTAGGACTCAATAGAGAAAACCCCCCCTTTTCTAGTCATACTCGTATACATTTACACATTAATAAATATCTATTTATCTCGTTGCACAAACATATTCTCATTTGAATTGGTACACATAGATATATATATATATATGTACACCCATGTATATATGTAGAAATCAAATACATAAATATATATATAAATCAAGAGACATTTTATAAAACTCACATTTTCCTTCAAAACCAAATTTTGAAATACCTTGTCAATAATTGACATTTCCAAGAGCCATTCAAAAACTATTTCAAATTAATTTCTAATAAAAATTATAAACAAAGCTATTTGAAAATCCCTTTGAAAAATTTGATCCAATTTTTACGTAATGCCTAAAAAGGGTCAAACAAAGCTTTTCAATTATTTTCCAACCCAAATGGGATAAAACCATTTTTACAAATGGGATAAAACCATTTTTAAATAACCGAATTTAATTTAAAACAATTATTTCAGCAGTTTTAAAATACTTGCATTTCTTGAAATGACAACCAAAGGCATTATGCCTAATGAAAAAATACCTTGAAACCATTGGCAAATCCAATTTATCAATCATACAGACTCAATTAATTAAATAAAATATTAGAAACATCAATCAATAAAGGACATTTAAAGGCTAAACATGGCGAGCCGTAATGTGTCGCCTCCGACGGGGGACAACCAAACAAGCAATAAGGAACTGCTACAAACCCTAAACACCGAATAAAACACAAAAATCGGGTAAACCCCTGGAACTGGGGTTCGGCCGAACCAAACGCGGCGACGGGAGGATGAAATCGAAAGAAAAGGAGAGATAAGGGAAGCGGAGACCGTACCTAGGATGGCCCACCCTTAATCGCCAAGAATTCGCGGCGAAAAACACCGCGGTAAGGAGGTGCCGAGAGGGAGGAGGCCGCGAACGAGGAGGGGGCTTCGGCCTGGGTGCCGCGCTAGGAGGGGTTCGGCCTGGGATGTCGCGCGAGGGAGGCCGCCGTCAGGGGGCTCGCGGCGAGGGAGGGAGGCGACCAGGAGGGGAAAGTGGGGGCCGGCAGCGGGGAGGGCCGAGCGAGGGAGGTAAGGGGAGTGGATGGGAAGAGAAGTTAAAATAAGGGTGTGTGTGGGCGCAAATTATACTGTGGAACTTTTACTCTGAACCATCGGTAAAAGTTCCAATCTGGGTTTTGATCCGTGCGTGGACGGAAGGAAGGTCTAGGTCGGCGTATGGATCTGAGAGTAAGATATATATGGTGGATGACTTCTCACTCCTGTGTAAATGTTTTTAAATAAATTATAACCATAAAATGTTTAATTAAAAATGTTATTATAAAATATTAATAACAAATTTAAATATAAATTATTTAATAAAAACTATTATTATAAAATATTAATAATAAAGATTAATAAAAATATGATACGTTAGTTTATATTTAGATATTTTTAAATGTTTTAAAATGAATTTATGTGACATTAAATTTTAATCTAATCGATATATTTTAATTAAATATTTTATATTTAATAACATTGTTTATTAAATAACATTTTAACAACAGTTTTTATTAAATATTAATAACAAAGATATTTTTAATGTGTTAATAATAAAAATACAATACATTGAAATGTGAATGAAATTTTGCACTAAAAGTTTTCAGTGGAAAAGCTTTCAGAGTAAATCTTCAGTGTAAAATTTACATTTTTTATTTATGTATTAATATATATGCACTGAACATTTTCAGTATAAGTTTGCACTGCAAATTTCCACAGGAAGTTTTCCCTTGAAATTTCCATTTGGAGGTTGCACTGGAAGTTTGCACTGCAAGTTTCCAGTGAAAGTTTGCAGTGGAAATTTCTGTAGTAAATTTATAATTTAAATTTTCAATACATTATTTATGTGTTAATATATTTGAACTAAAAATGTAAACAAACATTATAGAATTTTGCATTGGAAATTTGAGTGGAAATTTGAACTAAAACTTTCTAGTGGGATTTCCACTAAATGTTTATAGTGGAACTTTTTCATATAAATTCCCAAAGAAATTTTACATTTTTTATTTATGTAATAGTAAGATTTGTATTAGAACTATAAGTGATGAAAATTTCCACTGTAAATTTCCTATGAAAATTTTCATTGGATATTTATATTAGAAATTTGCATTGAAAGTTTTTATTGGAAAATTACATTGTTTATTTAGATATTAATATACTTGTACTGAAAATTTTCTTTTTTGATAATCAAATTTTCAATGCTTTTTTTATTTGTTGGAAATTTGCACTATAAAGTTTCATTCAAAAAACACATTGTATATTTATATTTGGAAATATATAGTGTGTGAAAAATATGTATCTAAAATGTGCTATGGAAATCAATGTGGAAATTTGGGCTACAATTTTCCAGTGAAAATGTGTAGTGAAATTTGTAATTCACATTGTTTTTTATATATTAATACATTATGTATGCATATACTGAATATTTGTATTATAAATTCCCAATGAAAAAACAAACTATATGTTTATAATAGAATACATATGGTGTGTAGGAAATAAGCATTGGAAATTTTCAGTGGATATTTCCAATGAAAATTTCCAGTGGAATTTTGCATCACTTATTTGTATATTAATATACTCTCACTTATAATATTAATAGACATTCAAATTGCATTTTTTTACTTATGTATTAATATATTTTCATTGTAAATTTAAGTGAAAATCTGAAGTGTAAATTTTATGTGGAAATTTGCATTGGAAATTTCCGATGGAAATTTAGACGAAAATTTCCAGTGGAAATTTTGGCGGGAATTTCCAGCAGTAACAGCGTAAACCCCCCCAAAAAATGCATAACAGAGACATTTTCGTCCAAAACCCCAACCTGAGGGTCAGGTTCGGGTGCCCAACCTGAGACGATTTAAATCTGTGCGTGGAGGGGTGAGGAATAAAATAAAAATAGAAACAAATAAATAAATAAATAAAATAAAAACAAAACAAATTTAAAAAAAACTCGGACAACCCGCACGATTTAGCAAATCATGCGCCAAAATCACTACGCACGATTATTACTAGGCGCCCGCACGATTTAACAAACCGTGCACAGTCCATGTCAAACAGGTTTGTCCAAGACGAAACTAATGCACATGGTTGTCGCACAGTCATCGCACGGTTTGTCAAGCCGTGTTGGCTAGTCGTTCACCCCTTTAAAACTTTCAAATTTAAAAAATTTATTGTCTGGAATTCTCGGAAACTCCTAACGGCTCAAAATAGTATCAAAAAATATTCAATTAATTAATTAATAAAACCTGGGATGTGATGGTCGGGTGACTTGATGGACCTCCTTGAGTATAAAGGGATGGGTCCAGGTACTTGATGAGGCTGTGACATGAGTGACAAGCGTGGGTCGTGGGTCGTGGGTTGTGGGTTATAAGTATTACTGTGGTTTTGACAAACACTCCTTTCAACAATGAGTCGAAATAGGTAGGGTCAGGGTTCGTGACAGTTTAGTTATTGCATGATGACCCGACATATTGTATGTTTATTGATGTATTTATTTTCTCTCATCGCATACACTTGTATTTGATTGTTGCACTTATGTTAAGGATGTGTCAGTGGTTCCTTTGCTGGGTTTATACTCACACTATGCACAAGCATCTCGGTTCGTGTGTAGACTATCTATGTTCAAGTAAGGGCAACGACCCAACATTGGATAATTGTGCAGGAGTAGGTTGGTCGAAGTGATGCCGATACAGACTTCAGGATTAGGTTGTGGAGTTGCCTCTGTTTGTTTTTTTCCATTTATTTATTGTATATAAATCTTTCGTATGAGGGGATCTCCTTGACTTATGACGTCTATTATATCATGGGATGTTGTCGTTATTGTTTATGCATGCATTCTTTTTCTTTTGTTTACTTTGATTATTACTTCTGTTATTTTATGCGTACTCTGGTGGTTATTTGTTATTGTCACACCCGGATCTTCAATTCCATGCTTTGTTTCAAATCTTATTTTGGTTCTTAGTTTTCTATTGGTTTCTGGGTGTTCCGAGATTAGATTTGGTGTCTCAGATGTTCTTGATCTAAGTCATTAGTCCTAGAAGTCTTTGATGGTATTTGGCCTTACCTTTTTTTAAGGGAAGATATAAGGATGGGGTGGTTTGGATTTGAATTTGCGACAATCCCAGTGTCACCTTTTGTGGGGTATGTTTATCGGGGTGGTTTCTTCAAGATTTGGGTCAAACCGTGAGCTCATTTCCAGATTTAAAAATAAAATTTGTTTCTTTTATAACTCCTTTGTTTTTCAGCATTTTTCACTCATTCCACTTTCCACTTGGCCTCCCCTGACCTATTCAAACCACCATATCCAGTTGTACCCCTTAGAAACTTATAATCATGGTGGGTTTGGGTGATTTATTTAGCCATTGGGCCAACCCATGAGCTTATTTTCAAATTTAAGAAAATAATTTATTTCTTTTATATCTCATTTATTTTTTAACATTTTTCGGTCATTCCACCTCTCACTCAAGCCCGCAAACCCTAAGCACACCCCCATGTTTCATTTTCCCTCTTTGGAGATCATATTCATCGTGGATTAGGGCGAATTTCCTCAAGGTTTCTCAAATCGTCCAGATTTGTAAAGAGAATTTGTTTTCTTTCATAAATCATTCATTTTTACTCTTTTCCCCCCATTTTAGTCCCCTCTCGATGTCCTCATCCTTATTCAAACCTCCCTTCCAATTTTGGCTGCTTGTAGATTCAACTATTAGTGTATTTGGGGCAATCTCTTCAAAGTTTCTCAAGTGAATTCCTCTATTGTTTCTTCCATTTCCTTAGGGTTTCTCCCCTCCTTCTTGAAGTTACAAATTTCTAGCAACTAGGGTTTCATACCTAAGGTTTTATTTTGGGTTTCTTGGTCCTATATTGTGGATTTAGGTTCGTTTTCACTCCCTTGTGGTGTGACAGTGGTGCGGTTGAAGTTTCACACAAAGATTTGGGGGTTTTGACACAAAAGGTAGGTGATTCCATGTGAAGCATTCTTTGATGAGTTAGCTTTCTTGATTTACTTATTTAGCATGTTCCTCGTATGTTTTTTGTGGCGTGAAATCTGTTTTTGATGGAATTGGTTGAGCGTTTAATTTTAAAGTTTCATTTTTGCTTGAAATGGTGTGTTTTTCTTGTGTAACTCTTTTGGTATCATTTGGGGTCATTTTATAACATATGCAAATGGTTTATTAAATGTGGCTTGGGCTACAAAATCTGGTTTGGTAGGGTTTTGGTGAGCTTTTGGCCTTGAAAGAGGGTTTTTGAATGTGTTTTGTGTGCAAAGCATTGTTATACTTCTTGGGAGTGTTTTATGAAAATTGTAAATGGTTTATTGAGTTATACAAAGCGTGCAAAGGATATTTATGTACTGTTTTGGTGAGAATATGCTATTAAAATGGGTTTTGAAAGAGAAAATGATGATTGGTGATGTCAAACGTTTTGAGAACATTTTATGAATTGTTGAAATTTTTTATTAAATTGTAAGAAGGGTGTGAAACATGTTTACGAGCTGTTTTGTGTGAGTATGATGTTAAAATGAATTTGAATGTGAATGGAGTGTTATGTGACATGATTGTGGGTTGTTTGGTGTGTGTGTATTTTGGAATTGGCATTCTTATATTAAAATGTTATTTTATGAGACATGGAACTTGATTGAGCACAAAGAGGGAAACTTGGGTATCTAGGTGGGTGGACGTGTACTAGTATACTAGTGATCCAGAGTGGCTTCGTCTCTGTTTCATATAGAAAGTTTGACAATGACAACACTAACTAAACTATTATTATGACATTGGGGACAACTAGGTTGTGGGTATGTTCCGTACTAGTGGTCCACGCATAAGAACTGATATTTATTATGGTTACTTTTCACCGAGATACGAGGTACCTAGGGCCCACAGCTAGCTAGTGCCTAGGGGTGTTCCCATGACTAGTTATCATTGACTATATGATACTCATCGTCAGTATATGGTGTGTTTGGATAGAAAATTCAGTAGCTTGTGCATTTTATTTAGAAGTTTCCATTCCTTAAAATAGCCCACTTGAAAACTGTTTTCATTTAAAGTTGCATCCTTTAGAAAATTGTTGTTACCTTTTCTTATTTATGAAAACTTGCAAGATTTTTATCTTATAATGTTTATCACATGAAATATTTTGGGTGAAATCCTATTGGGATTAGGATCACACCCTACTTACACTCTTAGGTGTAAGTAGACTTGATAATCTTTGTCGCAGGTATGGACAAAGCTTTTAGTGCTGGTGGTTCGGGTTGTTAGCTTCTATTCTTGGTGCGGTGTTGTGGAGAAGGCTTGGGGATGATGGACCCTTTCCGTGTGGTGGACCTTGATTTCTTTTTGCTGCTACTTTTGAGTCGTGGACCTCCTGATCTTTGTCTAAAACCATGTATTTCAGTTCTGAATTTTATTAAAGGCTTGTTTGGATTAAATTTTTAGATTCAGTTTATTTATTGTTTTTTGGTTGTTTAATGATTCTAAATTTAGGTAAATCATTCTCAAAAACTTTTTTTATGATACTCGGGCACTTGTTCCAGCCTGTGGGGATCGAGAACACCCCTCGGGTCTTGCCAAGAACCGGGTCGGGCGTCGGTTTTGATGGTGACCAGATCAGGTTCGTGACAAAAATGGTATCAGAGGAGGTTTGCTCTTTTTGGGTCATGTTCTTTTGGGAAAGAGTCTGGGTAAACCAGAGATAGGATGGTCAGGACTTGAAATTCCGATTATGAGTAGTGTGCCTGGTCAGCACACCTCGTGACAGGATTCATGTCACCAGGGGAAGTTGGGTTTTATCTGAGTTCTTTTGTTCTCATGGTTCGTCGATGATTGGGGAAATTAAAAGAGAGTTGGGTTAATGGTCTTAGTGAGCTCGCAGGGCCTGACAAGCCATGTGGAGCTAGGGATATTTCTCTAGAACACTCTCGATGATGATGAAGTGATTGGCGTATGGCCGACCATATGACCAAGCCACCCGCCAACACTAATTTCCCCTCACATTTTCATGTGTCTTTTTATTTTAGAATTTTGGAAACTTGATTTCAAAGAAAAAAAAATGATGACTTGATTTTAAGAAGTGTGAATTTTTGTGAAATGATTTTCTAGTAAAGAGAAAATGGTTTGATTTTTAAAAGGGTAGAAATGAAATTTCAAAATGGTTTTAAAAAATTAAATGGTGTGTTTACACCTCTTTTGAAAGTGTGAATTATGTTAAGGTGGGTTTTGAAAATTTGTTTCAAATATAGTTTTCAGAGCTGTTGAAAAGTGTTTTGAATGGAATGAAGTGTTTTGGAATTTATGTGTGGAGTTTTAAGATGACTTTTGATTTGTTAATTGGTGGGATTTGGAAAAGTTTTAGGAATTTTTGCAAACTTGTTTTAAATGGGGATAAATGAGTTTCAAAATGAATGGGTGTTGATGAAATGGAGTTTGTCATAAAATCATAATTGTTTTGAAATGGGATGAGATGTTTTGAAAGTAATGTGTATGACTTGAAAGTGAGTTTTAATTAATGTTTGGTGTTTTTCTAAAAAGTATTGTAAGATTTGAATTGGGTTTGGATTTTGTGGTTAGTGGTTTTGAGAAAAAGGAAGTGTCAGTTGAATGTCTTGGTTTTGAAAAATTGAAAGAATGTTTGTTTTAACATTTGGTATTTCCATGAGCGACCACATGAATGGATTTACATGGGAAGATGGATGGTTAAGGGCATGACTGGATGAGTGTCGGTATGGATATGAGGAGGGTGCTCAGTGTGAAATAAAAACATGCATGTGTGAGTCCCATGGGGTACCATTGGTGAAGGCTCTAACCGCTAACTCGTTTATTTTCAAAGAGACGATTTTAAAGGAAAATTTGATGTCTTGATGACTGGTTTTGGTGGTGTGTCTTATGCATTTTTGGGAATTTTGTAGTGGGGTGTATTTAGTTTGAGAACCCCTCTTTTTTGAATGATGTTTTGGGTTTTTGTTTTGTTGGTAAGTTGGGTTGAAGTGTTGATTGGTGGCCCTTTGTGAGAAATGTCTCAAGAAGCCCTTGCGGTTTCTATCTTCACGTATTCAGACCTGGTTTTTGGTATGTTTTGGCCAAAGGACCAGCTTGGTTGTGTCCTTGGATTTTCCTGTTGGCTAGGGTACTCCCCCATAAAGAGTTAATGCATGATTGAAGTGCATCCACTGGTGATTCACCATTGGCAGTCCCTCCAGTTGATAAATATACAGACTCTCTTCCCAGGTTTCAAGGTTGAGTCTACCCCTCTTCTTTTTTCAGTTAAGTGGATCCTTTCATGAAAAGAGAGTGGTTGTGGAAGGTTGAAATATACCTTGGTTCCTTAAGTTGCTAGAGTTTCTTAAATCATCAAAGGTGAAGTTTGACACCGTTGTGTCTACAAGTTTTATTGGAAGTGGTGAAGGGGAATTCCAGCGAGGAAGGTGAAAACAATCTAGGGGTTTCATTGTAGAATGATGTCCTAAAGGGCCTTTGGGTCTTTCATCAGTCTCATCGATGCTATCATGATTGCTTGCGGTAATCTCACACTACTTGGAACTCTGTTCAAGGTTTCACTCCTGGTAATGACCCTGTCACTTGCAAGGGTCATGTTCGATGGTGTCTTGTTGTGTTGTGTTTGCTTTTAAGTGAAAAGGTGTATTTTTCAAAACATTTTAAGGGATTCTGCTTAAGTGAAAGTGTGTTTCTATTATGAGAATTTTGAATTCTTTGTTCTAAGCAAAGATGTATTCCGTGTTTTTTCCTTATGTTGTTTCTTTTTCGGGGTGAAAGAGGTGATGCATGTGCATCACCCAAGTCCTTTTTCGGGTAAAGGTGTGTTGTTTGAGCTAGTGATTTTCATGGGGTGTTGTTATCATTATCTCCTAACTGTGGCGTAGAATATTTTTCAAACATTAGGGCTCCATCCATAGGCTTCAGATTGAAGCTTTTCACGCAGCTAGGAAATCACCAGGGATGTAAGGGATATTGGTTTCACTTCCATCTCTGGTGTGGGATTTGAAGACATTTTGAAGTTTAGATGTGGTTGTTTCATTTCAAGTGGTCCCATGTGGTGGAAAGATACGTGGGGACCCTATCCCTCAGGTTTGTAATCTGTGTTGGCAGAGAAGTCCCTCCTTTATTTTAGGGGGAAAGGTGGTTTTGTTTCCTCAAACCCAGTGCTTGAACCCTTGTGGGTGGAGCCCTCAATGTAGTTGTTTATGTATGAATAATCTGATAGGCTCTTTTTGATCTCGTTCTTGGTCGGGCTCAGTCAAGGATGGTGATGCATGTGGAAGTGGTGAACCGTGGAGTGTCATTGCTGGTTTGGAGTTTCGTTGATCGAGCCCCCATTTTCAGCGGGGATCAGATCTTATGGGGTCTTCTTCATGTCATCCCCTGTTAGTTGGTAAAGATGGTTGGTTATTTTGGTGGGGAGACCCACCATGTGTCTCATATAGGTTCTTTTGGAATAAGTCTAATGTTAGTCTATCCCTTATGGTGGGGAGTCTGTTCGGTCTCCCCTTGTGGGTGTCCCGGTTCTGTCTCAGGAAATTAAGTTGGATCTTATGGTGGGGAGTCCATTCAGGTTTCCCCGTATTAGTAATTCAGTTGTGTTCCTGGTGTTGGCATGGCAGTAGGTAGTCTCGTTCGAATCTATCTAACCACCAATTTCTTCCTTGGCTAAACATGAGATTAGAGCATGCCCAATGGTATGTGGTTTGAATATGTTTGATTTTTTTAGGTAAGTGGGGTAAATTTTGGTTGGTGAGAGTATCCCTTCCTTTTATTGATCAATTGGAGGTGTTTTGACCTTTTGAGGGTAGACAAACTTGGTAAGGGAGTCCATCTTGGTCTATCGGTTGAGTTTTGTTTTTTGCATCTAGAATTTTTGTGGATTTTTGGGGGTGGAAATATTTATGGTGGGGAGAATTGTCACACCCGAATCTTCAATTCCATGCTTTGTTTCTAACCTTATTTTGGTTCTTGGTTTTCTCTTGGTTTCTAGGTGTTCTGGGATTAGATTTGGTGTCTCGGGTGTTCTTGATCTAAGTCATTAGTCTTGGAAGTCTTTGATTATATTTGGCCTTTCCTTTTTTTTAAATGGAAGGAATAAGGATGAGGTGGCTTGGAATTGAATTTATGACACTCCTAGTGGAACCTTTTATGGGGTATGTTTATTGGGGTGGTTTCTTCAAGATTTGGGCCAAATCGTGAGCCCATTTTCAGATTTAAAAACAAAATTTGTTTCTTTTGTAACTCCTTTGTTTTTCAATTTTTTTTCACCCATTACACTTCCCACTTGGACTATATTGACCTATTAAAACCACCATATCCATTTTAACCCCTTAGGAACTCATAATCATGGTGGATTTGGGTGATTTATTCAGACATTTGGCCAACCCATGATCTCATTTCCAAATTTAAGGAAATAATTTATTTCTTTTATATACCATTCATTTTTTAACATTTTTTGGTCATTCCACCTCTCACTCAAGCCTAAAAACCCTAGCCACACCCCCATGTTCTATTTTCCCTCTTTGGAGATCATCTTCATCGTGGATTAGGGAGAATTTCCTCAAGGTTTCTCAAATCATCCAGATTTGCAAAGGGAATTTGTTTCTTTCATAAATCATTCATTTTTTACTCTTCCCCCACCCCCATTTAAGTGCCCACTCAACCTAATCAAACTTATTAAAACCTCCCTTCCAATTTTGGCTACTTGAAGATTCAACTATTGGTGTATTTGGGGCGATTTCTTCAAAGTTTCTCAAGTAAGTGAATTCCTCTATTGTTCCTTCCATTTCCTTAGGGTTTCTCCCCTCCTTGAAGTTCCAAATTTCCAGAAACTAGGGATTTATAAATAGGGTTTTATTTCGGGTTTCTTGGTATTATATTGTATATTTAGGTTCATTTTCACTCCCTTGTGGTGTGGCAGTGGTGCGGTTGAAGCTTTGCACAAAGATTTGAGGGTTTTGATACAAAAGGTAGGTGATTCCACATGTAAGCATTCTTTAATGAGTTAAATTGATTGATTTACTTATTTATCATGTTACTCATATATTTTTTGTGGTGAGAAATCTGTTTTGATGGAATTGGTTGAGCATTTAATTTTAAAGTTTAAATTTTTCTTGAAATGGTGTGTTTTTCTTGTGTAACTCTTGTGGTATCATTTGAGGTCATTTTATAACATATGCAAATGGTTTATTAAATGGGGATTGTGATTAAAAATATGGTTTGGTAGGGTTTTGGTGTGCTTTTGGCCTTGAAAGAGGGTTTTTTAATGGGTTTTATGTGCAAAGCATTATTATACTTCTTAGAAGTGTTTTATGAAAATTGTAAATGGTTTATTGAGTTATACAAAGTGTGCAAAGGATGTCTATGTACTGTTTTGGTGGAAGTATTCTATTAAAATGGGTTTTGAAAGATAAAATGATGATGGGTGATGTCAAACGATTTGAGAACATTTTATGAATTGTTGAAATGTTTTATTAAATTGTAAGAAGGGTGTGAAACATGTTTACAAGCTCTTTTGTGCGAGTATGATGTTAAAATGAATTTGAATGTGAATAAAGTGTTACGTGACATTATTATGAGATATTTGGTGTGTGTGTATTTTGTAAATGTAATTATCATGTGAAAATGGTATTTTATGAGATGTGGAACTTGATTGATCACAAAGAGGGAAACTCAAGTATCTAGGTGGGCGAACGTGTACTAGTATGTTAGTGATCCAGAGTGGTTTCGTCCCTATTTCACGTAGCAATTTTGACGATAACAACACTAAATAAACTATTATGATGATGTTGGGGACTACTAGGTTATGGGAATATTCCCTACTAGTGTATCATGCATGATAACATGTATTTATTATGATTACTTTTCACTGAGATACGAGGTACCTGGGGCCCACAGCTTGCTAGTGCCTAGGGGTGTTCCCGTGACTAGTGATCATTGACTATATGATACTCACCGTCACTATATGGTGTGTTTTTATGGAAAATAAAGTAGCTTGTGAATTTTATTTAGAAGTTTTCATTCCTTAAAATATCCCCCTTGAAAACTGTTTTCATTTAAAGTTGCATCCTTTAGAAAATCGTTGCTACCTTTTCTTGTTTATGAAAACTTGTAAGCCTTTTATCTTATAATTTTTATCACATGGAATCATTTGGGTGGAACCATATTGGTATTAGGAACACACCCTACTTACACCCTTGGGTGTAAGTATACTTGGTAATCTTTGTCGTAGGTATGGTCAAAGATTTTAGTGCTGGTGGTTCAGGTTGTTAGCTTCTATTCTCGGTGCGGTGTTATGGATAAGGCTTGGGGATGATGGACCATTACAGTGTGGTGGCCCTTGAGTTCTTTTTTAAACCAATTTTGAGTTTTGTCCCTCTTGGTATTTGTCTAAAACCATGTATTTTATTTCTGAATTTTATTAAAGGCTTGTTTGGATTAAATTTTCAGATTCAGTTTATTTATTGTTTTTGGTTGTTTAATGATTCTAAATTCAGGTAAATAATTCCCAAACACTTTTTTTATGATACTTGGGCACTTGAATTAGACCATGGGGATTGGGAATACCCCTTAGGCCTTGCCACAGACTGGGTCGGGCATCGGTTTTGATGGCGACCAAATCTGGTTCATGACAAAATGGTATCAGAGGAGGTTCGCTCTTTTTGGGTCATGTTCTTTTGGGAAATAGTCTAGGTAGACTAGAGCTAAGATTTTCGGGACTTGAAATTCCGATTATGAGTAGTGTTCCTGGCCGGCACACCTCGTGATGGGATTCATGTCACCAGGGGAAGTTGGGTTTTATCTGAGTTCTTTTGTTCTCATCGTTCATCGATGATTGGAGAAATGAATAGAGATTTGGGTTAATGGTCTTAGTGAGCTCGCATGTCCTAACAAGCCATGTGGATCCAGTGATATTTTCCTAGAACACTCTATGTGATGGTGAAGTGATTGGTTTATGGACACCCACCATATGACCAAGCCACCCACCAACACTAATTTCCCCTCACATTGTCATGTGTCTTTTTATTTTGGAATTTTGGAAACATGGTTTTAAAGAAAAAATGATGACTTGATTTTAAGAAGTGTGAATTTTTGTGAAATTATTTTCTATTAAAGAGGAAATGGTTTTATTTCAAAAAGGGTATAAATGAAATTTTATAATGGTTTTGAAAGAGTAAATGGTGTGTTTACACCTCTTTTGAAAGTTTGAATTATGTTAAGGTGGGTTTTGAAAATCTATTTCAAATAGAGTTTTCTGACCTGTTGAAAAGTGTTTTGAATGAAATAAAGTGTTTTAGAATTTATGTGTGGAGTTTTAAGATGAATTTTTGATTTGGTAATTTTTAGTCTTTTTAAAAGTTTCATGAATTTCTGGGAACTTGTTTTAAATGGTGATAAATGAGTTTCAAAATGAATGGGTGTTAATGAAATGAAGTTTTTCATAAAACTGGAATTGTTTTGAAATGGGATGATATGTTTTGAAAGTAATGTATATGACTTGAAAGTGAGTTTTAATTAATTTTTGGCATTTTTCTAAAAAGGCTTGTAAGATTTTAATTGCGTTTTGATTTTGTGGTTAGCAGTTTTGAGAAAAAGGAAGTGTCGGTTGAATGTCTTGGTTTTGAAAAGTGGAAAGAATGTTTTTTTTTAAACTTTGGTATTTCCATGAGTGACCACATGCATGGATTTACATGGGAAGATGGATGGTTAATGGAAATAATGGATGAGTGTCAGTATGTATATGAGGAGGGTGCCTGGTGTGGCACAAAGACATGCATGTGTGAGGCCCATGGGGTACCATTGGTGAAGGTGCCAACCGCCTACCTGTTTATTTTCAAAGAGATGATTTTAAAGGAAAATTTGATTCCTTGATGACTAGTTTGGGTGGTGTGTATTATTAATTTTTGGGAATGTTGTGTTGGGTTGTATTTAGTTCAAGAACCCCTCTTGTTTGAACGATGTTTTGGGTTTTTGTTTTGTTGGTAAGTTGGGTTGAAGTGTTGATTGGTGGACCTTTGTGAGAAATGTCTTAGAAACCCCTTGTGGTTGCTCTCCTCATGTGTTAGGACCTAGTTTGTGGTAAATTTTAAATAAAGGACCAGATTGGTTGTGTCCTTGGATTTTATTGTTGGCCAAGGTACACCCCCATAAAGAGTTAATGCACGATTGAAGTGCAACCACATGTGATTCACCGTTGGTAGACCCTCCGATTGATCAATGTACAAAATCTCTTACCAGGTTTCAAGGTTGAGTCTACCCCTATTATTTTTTAGTTAAGTGGATCCTTGCATGGAATGAGAGTGGTTGTGGAAGTTTGAAATACACCTTGGTTCCTTAAGTTTTTAGAGTTTCTTAAATCATCAATGGTGAAGTTTGAAATTGTTGTGTCTACAAGTTTTATTGGAAGTGGTGAAGGGGAATTCCAGCGAGGAAGGTGAATACAATCCAATGTTGTCAGTGTAGAATGATGTCCTGAAGGGCCTTTGGGTATTTCTTTAGTCCCATCAATGTAGTGGTTCATGTTGGGAAACCGGTGTGGAAAAATCAGGTCGTTCAAGGCTGTTATGATTGCTTGTAGTAATCTCATGCTACTTGGAACTCTATTCAAGGTTTCACTCCTGGTAATGACCTTGTCACTTCCAAGGGTCATGTTTGGTGGTGTCTTGTTGTGTCGTGTTTGCTTTTGAGGGAAAAGGTGGATGTTTCAGAACCTTTTGAGGGATTATTCTTAAGTGAAAGCGTGATTCTATTATAAGAATTTTGAATTCCTTATTATAAGTGAAGATGTATTCCGTGTGTATTCCTTCTGTTATTTCTTTTTTGGGGTGAAAGAGGTGATGCATGTGTATCACCCAAATCCCTATTCAGGTAAAGGTGTGTTGTTTTAGCTAGTGATTTTCTTAGGGTGGTGTGATCATTAACTCCTAAATGTGGTACAAAATATACTTCAAACATCAGGGCTCCATCCATAGGCCTTAGAGTGAAGCTTTACATGAAGTTAGAAAATCAACAGGGGTGTAAGGGATCTTGGTTTCACTTCTGCCTCTGGTGTGGGATGTGGAGATAGTTTTAAGTTTCAATGTGGTTGTTTCATTTCAAGTGGTCCCATGTGGTTTAAAGGGACGTGGGGACCCTATCCCTCAGAGTTGTAATCTATGTTGGTAGAGAAGTCCCTCCTTTGTCTTTGGGGGGCAAGGTGGGTTTGTTTCCTCAAACCTAATGCTTTAACCCTTGTGGGTGAAACCCTCAATGTAGTTTTTCATGTATGAATAAATTGATGGGCTCTTTTTGATCTAATTCTTGGTCGATCTCAGTCAAGGATGGTGATGCCCGTGGAAGTGGTGAATCATGGAGTGTCGTTGTTGATTAGGAGTTTCATTGACCAACCCCACCTTTGTAATAGGGATATGATCTTATGGGGTCTTCTTCATGTCATCCCCTACTAGTTGGTAAAGATGGTCGGTTTATGGTGGGGATACCCACCATGTGTCTCATATAGGTTCTTTTGGAATAAGTATAATGTTAGTATATCCATTATGGCGGAGAGTCTGTTTGGTCTCCCCTTGTGGGTGTACCAGTTCTATCTCAGGAAATTAAGTTGGATCTTATGGTGGGGAGTCTGTTTGGGTATCCCTGTATCAGTAATTCAGTTGTGTTCCCGGTGTTGGCATGGCGGTAGGTAGTCTCATTCGGAGTTATCTAACCACTAATTTATTCCTTGGGTAAACTTGGGATTAGAGTATTCCCAATGGGATATGGTTTGAATATGTTTGATCATTTTAGGTAAGTGGGGTAAATTTTGGTTGGTGAGAGTATCCCTTCCTTTTATTGATCAATTGGAGGTGTTTTGTCCTTTTGAGGGTGGGCAAACTTAGAAAGGGAGTCCATATTGGTCTATCGATCGGGTTTTGATTTTGCATCTGGAATTGTTGTAGCTTTCCAAGGGTAGAAATATTTATGGTGGGGAGAATTGTCACACCCAGATCTTCAATTTCATGCTTTGTTTCGAACCTTATTTTGGTTCTTCATTTTCTCTTGGTTTCCAGGTGTTCTGGGATGATATTTGGTGTCTCATGTGTTCTTGATTTAAGTCATTATTTTTTGAAGTCTTTGATGGTATTTGGACTTACCTTTTTTAAAGGGAAAGTATAAGGATTAGGTGGCTTGTAATTGAATTTGTGACACTCCTAGCGGCACCTTTTTTGGGGTATGTTTATTGGGGTGGTTTCTTCAAGATTTGGGCCAAAACCGTGAGTCGATTTTTAGATTTAAAAACAAAATTTGTTTCTTTTATAAATCCTTCATTTTTCAACATTTTTCACCAATTACACTTCCCACATGGCCTAAAATTACCTATTAAAACCACCATATCTATTTGAACCCCTTAGAAACTCATAATCATGGTGGATTTGGGTGATTTATTCAGGTATTTGGCCAACCTGTGATCCCATTTCCAGATTTAAGTAAATAATTTATTTCTTTTATATCTCATTCATTTTTAACATTTTTCGGTCATTCCACCTATAAATCAAGCCCACAAACCCTAGATTCACCCCCATGTTCCATTTTCCCTCTTTGAAGATCATCTTCATCGTGGATTAGGGTGAATTTCCTCAAGGTTTATTAAATCATCCAGATTTGCAAAGGGAATTTGTTTCTTTCATAAATCATTCATTTTTTACTCTTTCCCCCCCATTTCAGTACTCACTTGACCTCCTCAGAATTATTTGAACCTCCCTTCTAATTTTGGCTGCTTGGAGATTAAACTATTGGTGTATTTGGGGTAATTTCTTCAAAGTTTCTCAAGCAAGTGAATCCCTCTCTTGTTCCTTTCATTTCCTTAGGGTCTGTCCCCTCCTTCTTGAAGTTACAAATGTCTAGCAACTAGGGTTTCATACCTAGGGTTTTATTTCGGGTTCCTTGGTCCTATATTGTGGATTTAGGTTCATTTTCACTCCCTTGTGGTGTGGCGGTGGAGCGGATGAAGTTTCACAAAAAGATTTGGGGGTTTTGACACAAAAGGTAGGTGATTCCATGTGTAAGCATTATTTGATGAGTTATATTGCTTTATTTACTTATTTATCATGTTCCTAATATGTTTTATGTGGTTTGAAATCTATTTTTGATAGAATTGGTTGGGCGTTTAATTTTAAAGTTGCATTTTTCTTGAAATGGTGTGTTTTTCTTGTGTAACTCTTGTGGTACCATTTGGGGTCATTTTATAACACATGAAAATGGTTTATTAAATGTGGTTTGGGCTTAAAAATCTGGTTTGGTTGTATTTTGGTGTGCTTTTGTCCTTGAAATAGGGTTTTTAATGGGTTTTATGTGCAAAGCATTGTTATACTTCTTGGAAGTGTTTTGCGTAAATTGTAAATGGTTTATTGAGTTATACAAAGTGTGCAAAGGATGTTTATGTACTGATTTGGTGGGATTATGCTATTAAAATGGGGTTTTGAAAGATAAAATGATTATTAGTGATGTAAAACATTTTGAGGACATTTTATTAATTGTTGAAATGTTTTATTAAATTGTAAGAAGGGTGTGAAACATGTTTACGAGCTGTTTTGTGTGAGTATGATGTTAAAATAAATTTGAATGTGAATGGAGTGTTATGTGACATGATTGTGGGGTGTTTGGTGTGTGTGTATTTTGGAAATTTAATTCTCATGTGAAAATGGTATTTTATGAGATGTGGAACTTTATTGAGCATAAAGAGGGAAATCCAGGTATCTAGGTGGGCGGATGTGTACTAGTATGCCAGTGATCTGAAGTGGTTTTGTCCCTGTTTCACATAGCAAGTTTGATGATGAAAACACTAAATAAACTATTATGATGATATTAGTGACCACTAGGTTATGAGTATGTTCCCTACTAGTGGCTCTTGTATGAGAACATATATTTATTATGGTTACTTTTCACTGAGATACAAGGTACCTGGGGCCCACAGCTAGCTAGTGCCTAGGGGTGTTCCCGTGACTAGTGCTCATTGAATATATGATACTCACCATCGATATACAATGTGTTTGGATGGAAAATTCAGTATCTTGTGAATTTTATTTAGAAGTGTTCATTCCTTAAAATACCCCCCTTGAATAGTGTTTTCATTTAAAGTTGCATCTTTTAGAAAATTGTTGCTACCTTTTCTTGTTTATGAAAACTTGAAAGCTTTTTATCTTAAAATGTTTATCACATGGAATATTTTGGGTGGAATTATATTGGGATTATTCTCACACCTTACTTACAACCTTGGGTGTAAGTAGACTTGGTAATCTTTGTTGCGGGTATGGACAAAGCTTTTAGTGTCGGTGGTTTGGGTTGTTAGCTTCCATTCTTGGTGTGGTGTTATGGAGAAGGCTTGGGGATGATGGACCCTTGACATGTGGTGGACCTTAAGTTATTTTTGTTGCTACTTTTTAGTTTTGGCCCTATTGGTATTTTTCTAAAACCATGTATTTCAGTTCTGAATTTTATTAAAATCTTGTTTGGATTAAATTTTCAGATTTATTTTATTTATTGTTGTTGGTTGTTTAATGCTTCTAAATTTGGTTAAATCATTCCCAAACACCTTTTTTATGATACCCGGTCACTCGTGACAGCCTGTGGGGACCAGGAACGCCCCTCAGGCCTTGCCACAGACTGGGTCGGGCGTCGGTTTTGATAGCAACCAAATCTGGTTCGTGACAGTTATCGAGAGCATAGTCTCTCCATGATATCACTTGGTAATTCATCACTAGTCAGCAGCCTCTTGCATGTGAGGAGGCATGCATGAGGCCTCTATGGCGTTCCTTGTCCTGGGATGAGTGATCTAGATTGGGTCATCACAAATGGGGGTTTGGAATAAAATGATGAATATAATTTAATTTTATGTCCAAGACTTGCGATAACGATTTACTTTGTGATGATAAATAATTTTCCTGACCCCTTGGTCAGGCTTAATAATTTATTTCATCGTGCATGAATGTTTCTGTACATTGATGTCATCATTACACGAGTTTATCATCATATTTTACTCATTTATTTATGAAAATTCTCAAAAACTACTCTAATATAATTTTGGGATACTAATTCCTAATATGAAACTCATTTTATGGAAATAAATTTCTAAATATAATATATTCAAGTTTTTTTTGAAAACCTAATATTTTTTAAAAAATGTTTTCACAGTGAAAGTCATTTCTTATCCTTTTAAAAATATCATTATTATTTCTCAGATAATAATTAATATTTACATAAAATCATTTTATTATTTATAATGATTGATAGGTATTTTTATCATATACATAATGGTTACTTCTACCAGTTATATAATGGTCACATAATTGGTCACATTCCCAACAATCATTATTTTATATGAAATTCTATATATTCTCTTAAATCCTTTTCCCAAAACACTCTTCTCATTCACCAAGTTTTCTCTTTGAGTTCTATATTCCCTCTACATTATGTCTATTATATTCCTAATATTTTTCTTTCGTACAACAATGATGATTGAAATTATGATATTCATAAGGGACCATGATCCATTGGATTTCCAATTTCAAGTCATGGTGTTTATTTGTTTTTATAGTCTAATTTTATTTTTATCCATTGTATGCAATGTGTTTGTCATGAAATGTTTTACTATAAAGTAATAAAATAATTTTTATTTTGTTAGGTGGTTTATATAATTTATTTATAGTACAAATTCATACTCGAGGTTATTGATTCAAAAAGAAAGAAAACCGATTAAATTGTTTCACATATATAAGTTAAGTAAAAAAATAATATTGAAAAATCCTAGTAATTACAATGACCATTCTCACTACTACAAAATAGACATTTAACAAAGCTAGAATTGAACTTTATCAGCACTAGCAAATCATTGACTACCAGATCATGATTAAAATGCCTAGGCTTTTATCAGCATTAGAAAAACACTGATAAAGATGTCCCTTATCAGCATTAAAAAAAGTACCAATAAATGGGTCCTTTATCAACATTATTTTAGAACTGATAAAGGACACTATTTATCAGCTCTTTTATTTAGTGCTGATAAAGGGACATACTTCAGTGTGTTGTAACAGCACACTCCAACACCAGAAATAGGGCATATTGCAGTGTGTTGTAATAGTACACTGAAACACCATAAAAAACACTAAAAATCAACAAAATTAGATACAAATACAGAATTTAAATGAAATAAAATTCATAACACAAATACAAGAACACAAAAACAATATTATAGAGAAAAAGAAAACACCTGTATAAAAGAACAAACCACCCTTGATCGAGAAAAATAACACACCTATCTAAGAAAAAAATTCTTATGTTAGCAATAATATAAATAAATAAATTAAATAAAAAAATTAATTTTAAACAAAATTTTGAGTCATGTTATGAACATTGTGTATCAGATTGAGTTGTGGTTTATTCTTGCACATCACACCATTTCTTGTTCGTCTTCAATAATTTTCTTTGTGAAAATTAACTAAATAAGTATAATATAATAATGATAAGGAAATTAATTAAGTAATAGCATATAAAATAATGAGAAAACAATCTAGGCTCATTTTCTCAGTTTTGGCGATGTGATGTGTATTTTAAACTAAAATGACACTTATATATTGAAAAGAAGTACTTGGAGTCATGCCAGTCACACCGTGCATCAGATTGAGGTTCAACTGATTCTTATACATCCCAAATGACTTATGTATAATTTTATTAAAGTATCAAAATAATTTGAATGTGTTTTCTCAGTTTTGAGTACGTCACTTGTGTTTTTTACTAAAATATCATTTCAAAATAGAAACACACACTTTGAGTCATAATAGTCACATAGTGTGTCGGTTTGACGTGAGACTGATTCCTGCAAGTCACGAATGACTTATGAATCGTTGTCTTAAATTATTAAGACAATTAAGGTGCATTTTCTCGGTTTTCAATGAGTGAAAATTTTTGAACTTAAATGACAATTTTAAACTAATAACAAACATTTTGAGTCATATCAGGCACATCATATATCAGATTGAGGTTCTACTGATTCCTACACATCACAAATGACTTATGGATCATTTATATAAAGTAGTAAAACAATATTAATGTGTTTGATCAGTTTTGAGTATGCCGATTTCCTTTTTTACTAAAATTAATGTCAATTTTAAATAAAAAGACACACTTTGAGTCATACCGGTCACACCATATATTGAATTGAGGTTAGGACAATTCCTAAACATCACAAATGACTTATGAATTGTTTTCATAAAGTATTAAAACAATCTAAATGTGTTTTATTGGTTTTGAGGATGTCACTTTTTTTTACTAAAATGTCATTTTAAACTTGAAACATGCACTTTGAGTCATACCAGTCATATAGTGTGTCAGTTTGACATGAGATTGATTCCTATACATAAAAAATGACCAATGAATCATTTTCCTAAATTATCAAGATAATCCAAGCATGTTTTCTTGGTTTTTAGTGAGTGAAACTTTTTGAATTTAAATATCAATTTTAAATTGATAACGAACACTTTGAGTCATGTTAGGAACATCATGTATCATATTGAGGTGTGACTAATTCATACACATAAAAAATTACTTATGTATAGTTTTCTTAAAGTATCAAAACAATATGAATGTGTTTGATCAATTTTGAGTATGTCAGTTGTCTTTTTTACTAAAATTAATATCAATTTTAAATAAAAAGACACACTTGGAGTCATATCGTTCACATCATGCATTGGATTGAGGTGAAAATGATTTATAAACATCCCAAATGACTTATTTATTATTTTTATAAAGTATAAAAACAATCCTAATACATTTTCTTGGTTCTGAGTATGTTACTTCTGTTTTTTTACTAAAATGTCATTTTAAACTGAAAACATGCATTTTGAGTCATATCAGTCACATCGTGTGTTAGTTTGACATGAAATTGATTTCTAAATGTCAAAAAGGACTTATTAATCATTTTTATAAATTATCAATACTATCCAAGTGTATTTTCCCAGTTTTTAGTGAGTGACACTTTTTGAATTTAAATGTCTATTTTAAACTAATAACAGACACGTTGGGTCATGTCAGACACATCATGTATCATATTGAGGTTAGGTTGATTCCAACACATCAAATATAACTTATGTATATTTTTACTAAAGTATCAAAACAATCCGAATGTGTTTTCTTGGTTTTGAGTATGTCCGTTGTCCTTTTTAATGAAATTAATGTCAATTTTAAATAAAAAGATGCACTTGGAGTTATATCAGTCATCGTGCATCAAATTTAAGTGATACACATCCCAAATGACTTATGTATAATTTTACTAGAGTATAAAAACAATCTGAACATGTTTTCTCAGTTTCGATTACGTCACTTGTGTTTTTTACTAAAATGTCATTTTTAATTGGAAACATGAACTTTGAGTGATACCGATCACATATTGTGTTGATTTTATATGAGAATGATTACTGTACTTTAAAAATTACTTACAAATTGTTTTCATAAATTAGTAAGACACTCTGAGTGTGTTTTCTTAGTTTTTAGCAAGTGACACTTTTTGAATTTAAATGTCAATTTTAAACTGATAACAGACACTTTGAGTCATGTTGGGAACATCGTGTATCAGATTAAGGTGAGTATGATTTATACACATAAAAAAAGAATTTTTTATAGTTTTCCTAAAGTATCAAAATAATCTGAATGTGTTTGCTTGATTTTGAGTATGCCAGTTGTCTTTTTTACTAAAATTAAGGTCAATTTTAAATAAAAAGATGCACTTGGAGTCATACCATTTACACCATGCATTGGATTGAGGTGAAGCTACTTCCTACACATCCCAAATGACTTATTTATTATTTTAATAAATTATAAAAACAACTCTAATAAATTTGATCAATTTTGAGTACGTCACTTGTGTTTTTTACTAAAAAGTCATTTTAAACTGAAAACACACACTTTGAGTCATACTGGTCACATCATGCGTTAGTTTGACATGAGATTGATTCATAAATGTCAAAAATGACATATTAATCATTTTTATAAATTATAAAGACAATACGAGCACATTTGATTAGTTTTTAGTGAGTGACACTTTTTGAATTTAAATGTCAATTTTAAACTGATAACGAAAACTTTGAGTCACGTCAGACACATAAAATATCATATTGAGGTTAGGATGATTCCTAAACATAAAAAATAACTTATGTATCATTTTTATAAAGTATCAAAACAATATGAATGTGTTTTCTTGGTTTTGAGTATGTCAGTTATCCTTTTTACTAAAATTAATGTCAATTTTAAATAAAAAGATGCACTTGGAGTCATATCGGTCACCATGCATAGGATTGAGGTGATTATGATTCCTACACATCACAAATGACTTATGGATCATTTTAATAATGTATAAAAATAATCCAAACATGTTTTCTCAGTTTTGAGTACGCCACTTGTGTTTTTTACTAAAATGTCGTTTTAAACTGGAAACACGCACTTTGAGTCATATCGGTCACATCGTGTGTCAGTTTGACATGATATTTATTAATACATGTAAAAAATGACTTATTAATCGTTTTAATAAATTTCCAATACAACCTGAACACATTTTCTTGGATTTCAGTGAGTGACACTTTTTTAATTTAAATGTCAATTTTAAACTGATAACAAACACTTTGAGTCATGTCAGGAACATTGTGTATCATATTGAGGTGATAATTATTTATATATATCAAAAATGATTTATGGATCATTTTAATAAAGTATAAAAACAATCCTAATGCATTTTATTAGTTTTGAGTATGTTATTTGTCCTTTTTACTAAAATCAATGTCAATTTTAAATAAAAAGACGCACTTAGAGTCATACCGGTCACACCATGCATTGGATTGAGGTGTGAATGATTCCTAAATATCCCAAATGACTTATGGATAATTTTAATAAAGTATAAAAAAATACAAATTCATTTGATCAATTTTGAGTACATCACTTATGTTTGTTTACAAAAGTGTCATTTTAAACTGGAAGCATACACTTTGAGTCATACCGGTCACATCGTGTGTCAATTTGATGTGAGATTGATTATTAAACATCAAAAATGACTTATGAATCATTTTTATAAATTATAAATATAATATGAGTGTGTTTTCTATGTTTTTAGTGAGTGGTACTTTTTGAATTTAAATGTCAATTTTAAACTGATAACAGACACTTTGAGTCATGTCGGGCACATCGTGTATCGAATTTAGGTGAGTCTAATTATTACATGTTAAAAATGACTTAGGTAGAATTTTACTAAAGTATAAAAACAATTTGAATTCATTTTTTTAGTTTTGAGTATGTCAGTTGTCTTTTTTTTACTAAAATTAATGTCAATTTTAAATAAAAAGACGCATTTGGAGTCATATCGGTCACCGTGTGTCAGATTAAGGTGTGGATAATTCCTACATGTCCCAAATGAATTATGAATCTTTTTACTAAATTATAAAAACAATATGAATGTGTTTTCTTGGTTTTGAGCATGTCACTTGTGTTTTTTTAATAAAATGTCATTTTAAACTAGAAACACGCACTTTGACTCATACCGGTCGTGTGTCAGTTTAATATGCGACTGATTCCTACACATCACAAATGACTTATGAATAGTTTTCCTAAATTATAAAGACAATATGAGTGCATTTTATTGGTTTTAATTTAGTTACACTTTTTGAACTAAAATGTCAATTTTAAACTGATAACGAACACTTTGAGTCATGTCATGAACATCGTGTATCATATTGAGGTGATGTTGATTCCTACATGTAAAAAATGACTTATAGATCATTTTACCAAAGTATTAAAACAATAAAAACACATTTTCTCAATTTTGAGTATGTTAGTTATCTTTTTTACTAAAATTAATGTCAATTTTAAAAAACTAGACACACTCGGAGTCATGCTGGTCACACCGTGCATCAGATTGAGGTATGACTAATTACTACACATACCAAATGACTTATGAATTATTTTACCAAAGTATAAAAATAATTCAAATGCGTTTTTTTATTTTTTAGTATGTCACTTGTGTTTTTTTTACTAAAATGGCATTTTAAATCGTAAACACACACTTTGAGTCATATTGGTCACATCATGTGTCGATTTGATGTGAGACCGATTCATACACTTCAAAAATGACTTATGAATCATTTTTATAAATTATCAATCTAATATAAGTGCATTTTCTCAGTTTTTAGTGAGTGATACTTTTTTAACTTAAATATTAATTCTAAACTGATAACGGACACTTTAAGTCATACCAAGCACATCATGTATCAGATTGAGGTACATTTTATTCCTACACATCATAGATTACTTATGAATTGTTTTCTTAAAGTATCAAAATGATCTTAATGTGTTTTATTAGTTTTGATTATGTGATGTTTTTTTGAACTAAAATGTAAATTATAAACTTAAAGCATATAGTTCAGATCATACCGGTCACATCATGCATCAAATTGAGGTGCAAATGATTGAGCATGTGATGTGTGTTTTTATTTTAACTATTTGCATTGAATTTAAGAAGAAACCCCATTCTACCTAGAATGCCTCATCCAAAAGTTCCATGTTCTCTCTTTTTTGGCTTATTGCAGATGATTGAAGGAAAAAAAACTTCCCAAAAGATCTATGAAAAAAATATTAGATAAAAATGATAAGGAAATTAACTTAAAAATAGTAGATAAAATGGTGAAAAAATTAACTAAATAAGTAGTAGGAATTCAACTTTTCATGATGTTTTTATACATCATTGACCCATTTCCTTGTTGTTTTTATCTCATTTGTAGCCTCAAAGTCTAATCTCTCACAAGAACGAGAAAATTTGAACAAACCAACCCAACTTGAGAAAAATAATCCACCTATATAATAAAAAAATATTATGTTAGTAACACTATAAAGAAATAAATTAAACATAAATATAAAATAATATATTAATAAAATTTCAATTTTAAACTTAAACCACACAATATGAGTCATACTGGGTACACCATGTATTACTTTGAGGTGTGGTTGATTCCACCATGTATTTTTATTCTATAGTGCATTAAACACTCTAGGTCATCTAAAAATATTGAAATTTGATAACCCCAAATGTTTAATTCTTTGGAGAATAAAAATAAAATTGCATCATCATGAGTGAATCATCCTTGCTGAGTGCATGATCATAGTACAAGAGTGAATAATCCTTTTTAATGAAGTAATTTATTCCTAGAAAACATTAACCATTAGTGAAAATCTATTATAATTCATTGATTTAACTAAAATAAATATTTACATATGAGTTTTTATGGAACATAATAAAATATATCTTTCCCTTTCACCACCATAGAGAGTACAAACTCCATGATAAACCATTTACCTTCGTTGATGGAAAAAACTTCAATGTGACCCATTATGTATTTTCAGAAGACACTAAATTACATTATAAATTATTTACCCCTTTTTTATAGTATTAAACATCAATATTTCCCTTCATAGCATCCAAATGACACTAAAATCTAGTGCATTTGTAAGATACCGATCTTTAGTGAAGGTGAATCCTTGTTAATTTTTTTGGTTAAACTCTCTTTAATGGTCAAATAAGTGATTATTGAGTACTTGAGGAGTTTTTTAAGTGTTATGGGGGTGAGGTACATGAAAATAATGGAAAAGTGTCCCATGGTGTAGAGTGCACAGTTGGTGCACAGTTAGTGAAAACCGTGTGCCTCACCCAGGAAACCGTGCGGCATGGGAACCATTTTGGATAGAGGGATATCACACAATTACTACATGGTTTTCCAAACTGTATGGGTGGCCCTAGGAAACCATACTACATGGATCCTATTAGACAGAGGTAGCCACACGGTTGGCACATGGTTTGGAAACTGTGTAGCCAAACTATGCTGCCCTTAAAAAGTAGGAAATTCCCATTTTCCCTTACAAACCTATTTATTTCTCCCCTGATTTTTACCCTATTCCTCATCCAAAAACATTGGTGAAGAACAAAACCTTCCAAGACTTCTAGGAGGTGATTCTACTTCGATTATTAGGCGTTCGAGGCACGTTTGGGTGCAAATCAAATATCTGGGTGAGTCTAACACTCTTTTTTGCTATATTTTCCAGATTATGGGGTATTAGAATATATCCTCTTCTTTTAAAACCCTAAAACCTTCACTTTTTTAGTGGATTTTAGGTTTCAGATTAAGTGGGTGTTTGAGTTCGAATCAAGGGTGTAGATTAAGCAAGAGTTCATCAACAGTCATGAGGTAGGTAAACTTTTTCCCATAATCTTGATGTGTTATATGTGTATGTAGTTGTTCTATTTCGCTGTTATGTTTCATCTTGATTTATTTGGTAACATAAAGGGATTTGGACCTTATATTGAGGTGTGATAACCTTCATGGACCCTATTGTATTTGTCGATGATGTGAGACTGAACCTAGGGATACCCATGGGGTAAGACGAACCCTTCTAATTAGTGTAAAAAATGAGTAAACCTTGAGATAGGGGTATTATGAGAGTGAATGGGTAGTGAAAATGTAATTGATGTTTGGGTAAGGTTAATGGATTGATTTAAATAATTTATAAGTTAGATTTTTTAAATGATTGAAATATTTTGAAATGAGTTTGATGGTATGTTTGGGACTTTGACCTGATTTTAGATTTATTGATAGAAAATGATGTTTGAAAGTGAGAAATGTTTTGAAAGGAGTTGTTGACCTCAAAGTTATTCAAAAGGGGGTTTCTAATAGATTTTAAATAGTGTTTTAAATGTGAACAAGGTTCCTTTTTTTTGAAAATGGTTTAATGGTTGTCTTGGTTGGTTGAAAATGGAAATAAAATCCTTGGGGCATGTTTTAGTTTTTCAAAGGGGAAGACCCTTGTTTTAAAGGGTGGTTTCAATATGATTTCATTGAGTAATTTGAATTGTGTTTATTTCCACGATGTATTTGTAAAGGTCTGATGGGACTATAGTAATTAAAGGGACGTAAGGGTTAGTGAGATAGAACCCATAACAATTAGGTTGGAATGTTAACATGATGATGAAATGAACTAAATGATGAATGGAATTAGTTGATGATATAACATAAGGGGGTGTTTGGAATGACGTGAAAATGGGTTAAATGGGATTAATTTGAATTTTCCCAATGGAATTTGGTTCGTACTTGAAATTCATAAGTGGTTAATATGTGTGAAATAACGAATGAGTTAAGTGAGTTAACATATGGAAATGTTTGAATATGTTAAATGGGTTAATGTATGAGGATTAGTGAATATTATTAACGATTCTAGGCATAAGAAATGGTAATTGGGATAAATAGATAAGTAATATAGATGGAAAATGTGTTAATGGGTTATGTCATAATATTAATTCCCATGTTGATAGTTATGGATTATAATTTCTATTTGTATTGGTTGTGATATGGTATGTGTGTGGTGAATGGATAAATAAGCATATGCACATGGATTGGTAGTGTGGGGGTATTGACTTGAGGTTGTTCTCCCATGGGTTGAGTTATGCTGAGGCTCTAAACTCCACCCCACAATGCATAGATTAGGTAAGGGGATAGAGGCTCTATTCCCCTATGGTTGCATTTGATGAGACCACTTGGACCAAGTCTTCAAGGTGAGTGTGATGTCTTTGTTATGACATGTTTATCCCTAGCGAGATAGGTAACTTGACTTAATCCCTTATGCACGGTAAATAACTAGCTTAGTCTATAATGTAAATGATGTAAATGCCTAACCCATGGAAAAAATGACGAGAATTAGTCAAGTGAATATTGTTATCTAATTAGTATGTGATAATTTCTGATTAGTTAGCACCCATTGTAGTTAAAATTGTGTGCAAACCCTTGTTCCTAAACTTATACCCCAGGGTGACCTGACTTATTTGTTGTTTGGTTGACTCTAAAAAACTTAATGGGTAAAATTAATAGTGGATGAATACTTAAATGTTTTGCTTGTTTCCTTGTTTATTTATTGCACCTATTACCTGCATACACTTTTTTACAGACTAGTTATTGATTTAGACACCGTTGGTGGTGGAATACTGAGTTTTACTCACACCCTTCTCAAGCCACCATGAAACTTGGGTACCCGAGCAAATGGTACCTGTTTTCAGGTATAGGTTCATGATAGGGTTAGGATGTTTGGTTGAGCATGGAATGACGGGTTGAATCATGGGAGTTCAGGACCAGGTTGGGACTCAGGTTTGGGTTCAGAGTCTTTTGATAGTTTTGGTGTTAGTATATATTTCATGATTGTATGACATGCAGTGTATTCAATAGATCTTGTTATATCATGCATCCTTGGTTACTTATTGGTTTTGTTGTGAACTTTCCATTTATTGCTCATGTTGGTTATTTTATCTATTTATGTTACTTCTATCGTGGCTTTACTTTGATAAGCAGTTATTTTCTCCCCATGTTTCTCTTTAGACCCTCACTGGTAGTCAACAACCTCTGGCATATGGGAAGGCATGATTGAGGTCATGTGACGACCCTAATCGAGGAACCAAATATAGTGGCTTTTAGGTTGGGGACATTGAAAAGTGGTATCAGAGGAGGTCATATTTTTTATTACTATTTGGGCATGGTAGGAAGGAGACTAGGATCTTGTTGGGACTTGGTAATGAGCTTGAACCTGGGTTCTTTTAGCCCCGCATATGAGGGAAAACACAAGTTTCCAGGGGTGGGAAATGTTGTTATGTTTTTTGCTTATATAGTTGGTTGATATTTCCACCTTGGGTGGCGTACTTGGATGTGGTGTTATTGATTTATGAGGTTTCATAATTTGTACCAGCGTGACAAGAGAAGGTGTGTGAGTTCATGAATCATACTAAGCACATGATATAGATAGGTCATCCGTATGTTTCCTATGGTTTACTTGTGAATTACATGATGCTAAACCAAATGAGTATAAAAAGTGGGATTAAATGAAATGATGGGTGTTGAAAAGTGGTTTAAAAAGGGTTTTAATAAATTTAAATCTTTGGGTTTGGAAAAAGGGAAAATGTTTTGAAATGTTATTTTGAATAAATATAAGGTTTTTGAAATGATGGGCTAACAAAAAAAGGGTCTTTGAAAGTGTAAATTCTTGGGCATTGAAAATGAAAAGTTTTGAAAAGTAAAACCATGGGTTTAAATGGTAAGTATAATTAAGAAGGGAAATGAGGTACTAATGGGACTTTTAGGGACATTAGTGGTGGTTCTCCCCTGTGTTGATTTTTGACCATGTGTAAGGGTGGTTTGGGCAGTGAGAGTGTCGTAGTTTTGAGACCTCAGGTTACAAGATGTGCGACCTTGATGAGTTGGGTGTGTCAGTTAATGGAATGTTGTTTATTATGTCCTAGGTTAGGTTATGACATTGAATTTGTTTAATGACATCTATTAATGTGAATGTGGGAACTTTTGTGGTTTGAGACCTGGTGAGTTGTGTTTTAGACCCTAGAGTGGGTGTTCGACTCATGGTACCAGTGTACGTGCACAAGCATCTTTAGTGTGTGACCTAGAGTAAATTGTTGTTTGGTAAGTTATACATAGTGTTTTTGGAACAGGGGTACGATAACTATCTTAAGCAGTCAGTTGTTATAGGTTTGATGTGTGTCTTAGAGAGAACCAGTGACCTTTTCTTGTTGTGGCTTCGGTTTGGGGAGTTGGTATCATTTGAATTTTGTGGATGACATGTGAGAGAGGTTGGTCGAGGTGTCAGTGATCTTGGGTATGTGTGGCATAGGTAGATGTTTTGGACCTTTGAAGTGACACACAAAGAGTGTTTCTTAGTGAAGGATTAACCTATAGGGATAAGTGTAAAGGTTGATGGTTTTGGGAGATGTGGCTTGAGTTGTGACTATGAGTTGAAAATCTTGAGAAATCGAGGGTATCCTTGAGAATGGTCAACCCAATGTTGTAGGTTCCTTGGAATGTGAAGCATTTGGTTGTATCAGAGGTGGAATCAATACATGGTGGGTGTCCTCGAGTTTTGGTAAAAGTGCATGGTTATGCCTTGGAATCGCCTTGGGAAAGCACTTGGGTGCTTATGTTTGGTTGTAATAGTTGTTGTGAAGGGTATGATCATTCAGAGACATGACCCTATGGTTTTTTTGGAGTTATATGAGAAAGTTGGGATGAATAAGGAAAGGGTGATCAAAGTGTGGATGGGCAGTTTTTTGAAGTAGTTGTTGTTGGGTGAGATGTTGAGAAAGCCTCGGGTCCGATGAAGTTGGCAGATTAGGTGGCATAAATAGTTGTATAAATGGATGTAAGGTCCTAGATTGGGTGATGTGTAGCTTGTGTGATCTAGATTTGGGTTTTGTGTATGGTCATAGGAGAGTGTGAGACCTTGAGGGTTCCAAAGAGTACCAGGTGATGGGAATGTGTTAGATATGCACGATGCCATCGGGTTGTGTGTTCAAGCAGGTTGGATGTAAGCGCACATGTTTTCAATGGAATCAAAGTGGATAGGTCCTAATAGTGCAAGAAACTAGATGGTTTGGAATGGTGGGATGGATCGTTGTGTATCTTTTGTGATCAGTGAGACCGTGCAAGAAGAACTCAAATGAGGTGATGATAATGGTGCCAAAAATGAATGATGGGTCACAACCGCTTGGCAGAGGGTCATGAGGTAGCAGTGAGTTTGGATGGAAATCCCATTCGAATTGTGGTGTTTTAGTATAGGTAAGACATTGGCAGGCGGGGAATCCTAAGACCTTCGGTAGATTGAGGTATCCTCTTGGTAAGAGGTGACGATGATGGTGGATAATTTGTGACTGTGTTCGTCGATGATTTCTTAGCATACTTTTAACCAGTGACGATCATAACCAATACCTTGACATCATCCTAGGTATGCTAAGAGATATATGGATTTATGTATAGCTAAAAAAATGTGTTTCTGATGGGAATAGAGCCTCTTGGAGGATACACTCAAGGAGCAATATGTGTGTGGGAGCCATATGGTGGGAGAATACACCATCAACCAGTTGCAGGAGAGGTCCTTGGGATGGAGAGAAGGCCAAATAATTCCATTGGTTTCGTTCTCAGAATATGAGAATAAACAGTGGCTGATGTTTGTTTTATTATTATAGTGGAAGTTGAACAACTATGTCCAAGTTTTGGGTTTCAGCCTGTGTTTGAGTGTGAGCCGCAGTGGTCGAAATTGCTTGAGAAAGGAGGTGACAACGATACTCCTAAGGTGGGGAGTGTTATGTTAAGTCATGTATGTGTGGATAAAGGTGTTAAGTAAATGTGGTGGCATTAAGATGCCAATGATAACCCTATGAGGTGCATGTTCGGTTCCCTTGGGGAAGAACCAGGTTGACCTTGGATGTGATGTTCGATCGAATCAAGCGATGACTTTGGGCTCAAGCTAGTTCTAAAGGGAATCAGAGTGGTCACGTCAGAGACATGTTGTGGAGTGCTTTAGGGCATGACAATGTTTTGGAAAGTTTCAAGTGTCATGAAAGTGGAGTTTTATCAGGCATCAGGGATGACTTCGGTAGGTGCATGCGGATGATGGTGGTACACCTTAAGTGAAAAAGGGTGTTGTAGCCAGGTAAAGTGGCGATGTACCAACAGTCGAAGTTGGGCATTAATAGAGAAAGTCAACTGGGGATGGCCGACTCAATTGGGTAAAAAGGAACATATGTGGTGATATGTAGGCCACCTATGGTCAACATTGGAAGGATGAGTGCATTTCGATAATGATAATGGGATCTAAGGAAGAACTAAGTTACTCTTAAATGAGTACGGATCGTGGAGGTGTCCAATTCACATGGTTTCGATGGAAGGGAGTAATTCCAATGTTGGATGGTGTTCCCATGGATGTTTGGGCATGGTGAGTTGGAAAACATGTTGGGCAAGTTGTGAAAGTTGAGTTTATGTTCTGTTGGTCTCTTTTTTGATGATGAAAGTGATCAATACCAAAAAAAGGATGGTGATAGGTTAAAGCATGTGGCAAGGAGTACCATGGTGGGAAAGTGGTTGGTTGACGACGTAACCTACAATTCAAGTTAGATGGAATTGAGGAGGATCTATCTTAGTGACTGACTTTGGTGACAGGCATTGGATCTAGTGTTGATCGTTTGAGTGCCTTTAGATGAAGGGTATGTTTGGGTTATGCTTTTTGTATGTTCAAAAATATATTGTGGCTGTTGAGACTCATGTTACAGACCGGGGTAGGTTAGTAGATGTGGTTAAAATCATGATGCTACCTCTGGTGATGTTGGGCTTAGATTACCGTGAGTTCTTTGAAAGAATTAGGGTGAGATGGGGCCAAGCGATTTGGGCCATGAATTTTAGAGAGAATCGGAACGAGAGTGTTCTAGTTGGTTCTTCTAGGGTAGCATAGTTCATAGTCTATATCATTTTCTATGGTGGTCCAATGTCATTATCCAAACATTTCTCTTATTCTTGGTTCAGGTAGTGATGAGTTGAAGTGGATGTGTCCTTGAGGAGTATCAGGTTGTGATTTTAGATCATAGTGGGGGGAAATATTCTCAGGGTAAGACTATTTCCTTGGTCCAAGAATTATTACAACATGGCCAAGTTCAGGGAGAAACTCAGAAGGTGAAGGTTTATTAGTGGGTCCTTACTCTAACCTTTTTGGTCTTGAGGGATTGGAAATGTTTTTAAGTGCATCTCGAGGATTATCTATTATAATTTGGGAAGTTTGTAAGATCCTGGTCTTTATTGAAGCTATGTCTTTGTTATTTTTTGATAAAACTCTCTTTTATGGTTATAGAATTGATTCTTGAGTTCTTGAGGAGTTTTGAAAGTGTTTTGGGTGTTCGGGACATGAAAATAAGGGAAAAGTGGCCCAAAGTGTAGAGTGCATGGTTGGTGCATGATTAATGTAAACCGTGCGCCTGGTCTAAGAAATCGTGCAGTGCAGAAACCATTTTGGATGGAGGGATAACACACAGTTTTACAAACCATGAGGGTGCTCTAGGGAACCATGCATCATGGATCCTCTTGGACAGAGGGAGCCACATGGTTGGCGCATGGTTTAGAAACTATGCGACAAACCAGGCGGCCCTTAAAAGGTGGGAAATTCCCATTTTTTCCTTATGAACATATTTATTTCTCCCCCAATTTTTCACCATATTCCTCCTACAACAGTTTGGGTGACAAACAAAACCCTCCAAGACTTCCAAGAGGTGATTCTCCTTCAATTATTAGGTGTTTGGGATGTGTTTGGGTGCGGATCAAAGATCCGAGTGAGTCTAACACCCCTCTTTGCTCTATTTTCTAGATTAAGGCTTTTAGAATATCTCATCTTCTTCCAAAACTCTAAAAACTTCACTTTTTTAGTGGATTTTATGTTTGGGATTAAGCGGGTGTTTGATTTCAAATCAAGGGTGTAGATTATGAAAGTTTTCATCAACAGTCATGTAGTAGGTGGTCTTAAAGCTTTTCCTCATAGTCTTGATGTGTTATATGTGCATGTAGTTGTTCTATTTCACTAATATGTTATGTCTTGACATCTTGGGTTAAAAAAAAGGGATTTGGACCTTAGATTTATGTGCAAGAACCTTCATAGACCTTTTTGGGTTCGTCAATGATGTGAGACCGAACCTAGGGATACCAATGGGGTAATCTAGAACCTTATAATTAGTGAACAAAATTAGTAAACCTTGAGATAGGGGTATTATGAGAGTGAATGGGTAGTGAAAATGTAATTGATGTGTGGGTAAGGTTAATAGATTTATTAAAACAATTTATAATTTGTATTTTGTAAATGATTGAAAGGTTTTTAAATGAGTTTGATGGTATATTGGGGGCTTTGACCCAATTTTAAATTTCTTAATGGAAAATGATGTTTAAAAGTGAGAAATGTTTTGAAAGGAGGTGTTGAACTCAAAGTGATTCAAAATGTATTTTCCAAGAGATTTAAAATGGTGTTTGAAATGGGAACAAGGTTACATTTTTGTGAAAATGGTTTAATGGTTGTCTTAATTAGTTGAAAATGTAAATAAAATCCTTGTGGCATGTTTTAGTTTTTCAAAGGGGAAGATACGTGTTTTAAAGGGTGGTTTCAAGATGATTTCAATGAGTATTTTGAATTGTGTTTATTACCATGATATAGTTATAAAGGTCTGATGCGACCATAGTAATTAAAGGGATGTAAGGGTTAGTGAGATAAAACCCATAAAAATTAGGTTGGAATGTTAACATGATGATGAAATGAACTAAATAATGAATGGGATTAGTTGATGATATAGAGTAAGGGTGTGTTTTGAATGATGTAAAAATGGGTTAAATGGGATTAATGTGAATTTTCCCAATGAAATGTGATTCGTAATTGAAATTCATAAGTGGTTAATACATGGGAAATGACGAATGAGTTAAGTGAGTTAACATATAGAAATTGTTGAATATGTTATATGGGTTAATGTATAGGGATTAGTGAATATGATCAATGATTCTAGGCATAATAAGTGGGAATTGGGCTAAATGACTATGTAATATAGATGGAAAACGTGTTAATGGGTTATGGCATAATATTAATTCCCATGTTGATTATTATGAATTATGATTGCTATTTATATTAGTTGTGATATGGTATGTGTGTGGTGAATGGATAAATAAGCATGTCCATGTGACTTGTTAGTGTGGGGTATTGACTTGAGGTTTTATTCCCGTGGGTAAAGTTATATTGAGGCTCTAAACTCTACCCACAATGCATGGATTAGGAAAGGGGATAAAGGCTCTATTCCCCTGATGGTTGCATTTGATGAGACCACCTGGACCAAAACTTCAAGGTGAGTGTGATGTCTTTATTATGATGTGTTTATCCCTAGTGATATAGAGAACTTGACTTAATCCCTTGTACATGGTAAATGACCAGCTTAGGCCATAGTGTAAATGATGCAAATGCCTAACCCATGGAACAAATGATGATAATTAGTCAAGTGAATATTTTTATCTAATTAGTATGCAATAATTTGTGATTAGTGATCACCCCCTTGTAGTTAAAACTACATGATACCCCTTGTACTGAGACTTAGACCCCTAGGGTGACCAAAGTTAGTTGTTGTTTGGTTGACTCTAGAGAACATAATGGAAAAAATTAATAGTGGATGACTACTTAAATTTTTTCCCTGTAAGAACCCGGTTCTTATTTTTGAGGTACGAGTTCTTCTTTTCTCTTTTCCTTAAGTGTTTTTGAGAAAATAAGGAAAATGGGGAAAAAAATCCTAAATTTTAGGACTACACGCCATGTACTATTCCACATGCCGTGTACTTTGGCCATGTGGGATGAGTACACAGGGTGTGTAGCCATGTCGGCGATGAAGGGTGTAAAAACCGACTACATGATGTGTAGTGGATATTTACACGCCGTGTAGTCAGTCAGCAGGAAAATAGTAAAGTGGTGGAAGCAGCCACCAGCGGAGCGGCAGTACACACCGTGTAATCATAAATACACGCCGTGCACTCATGTCGACGGATGAACAGTGCGACAGTGCCGCTTGAGGAATAATTAAATGATAAAAGTACACGCCGTGTAGTCAATAGTACACGCCGTGTAGTCAATAGTACATGCCGTGTAGTTTGTTTTTTTCACTTAAAATGGGCAGTAACCAACCCTGTTCACAGGATTGGCTTAGAACCAGAGGAAGGAGTTGGGAGAGGAGGTCAGACCTTCGAGGATATCCATATCGAGCGTCGGGAATCCATTTTCACCTCTGACAATCTTGTTGGAACCGCACGGGTAATCCCTCCACTCTCCTTAAGTCGTTCTTTACAATTCTTCCTCTAAGGGAAGTTATTTGTGTTTGAACGAGGATTTCTTTCACCTCAGATCTACGTCGTCTTTGGGAATTTCTGGAAGCGACGTTCACGTATACCGTTCAGGGGCATTTAAGGTAGGTGGCTTGGTGTTTAAATTCCAACTGTTGTGCGCTTTTGTGTACCGTTGTAATACGCGCCCAAGAATGGGGTGTAGTATGGATGAGGCCTTGTTGAATTAAATACCTAAAATTGTATAGGTAATTAAATGTGATAATAAACTATTGTTTGGGATCGCTTCTTGGATTTAGGACCACCTTGGAGGTGCATTCCTCTGTTTAGCCGTTTGGCCGGATACCCGAGGGTATGCCATTGTAATAATGTTTATTGAATTTCCTTGAGAGGAATTGCATGTGTATTGCTTGTTTATATCTTGGGCTTGACCCGGTTACTTTCTTAGCCTAAGGGCAGTGCTTTACTTAGCCTGAGGGCAGTGTTACCTTTAGCCTGAGGGCAGTGGTTATTTCGGCCTGAGGGAAACTTATTTCATGCCTGTGGTCAATAGACTCTGTACCTGAGGGCGAAACTTCGTATGCCTGAGGGAAATATATGTTATGTCTGTGGGAAATTACCTGCGGGTTACGTTTTTGATTACATGAGGGTAAGGGTTTGCGTGTTTGAGAACACTGACTGTTTACATAGAAATTCACTACGGTGGTTTCCTTATAATGAACGATTAAATGAATAATAAAATGACAATATAACTGGTAAAGTTAGATACTTTTGAGTACAACTTAGTTTATTGCATTTTACTACTGCACACTGTTGTTGCATATTTTCACACAGTTGGGCACGAGCCTTTGGTGGGTGCCTACTGAGATTTATTTCTCACACCCTGTTTGGGTCATGTCTTCAGCCCAAATATATTGCATTTCTGCAGGTGTGGATAAGGGCAAGGGTCCCTATACAGGTACTTGATTGCTGCTGAGGAGTAGGGGAGCATGGGATCGGGCTTAGGCTCGTGATGCTACCGACCGTTTTGTTTTGTTTTTCTGTACTCTGTATTGTATTGTACTGTATTGTTGTGTAACATGTTCTGGCTGTTTTCTTATAACTTGAGACATGTTGCATCATAATCTATATAATTGTTGGTTATCTTTCACTGCAGTTTTTTATTTTAAATGTGTATGGTTTATTGCTCCCGCTATTGTTGAATGTTTTTATTATTCCACTGCACTACACTTTGACAAATGAGGGCATAGTTTCCCCACTATCAGACCTAGGCCCTCGCAACTAGTCAGTAGCCTCTGGCGTTTGGGGAAATGTGCTTGAGGTTATGTGACCTACCGGGTTCGGGGCACCCATTGAGTGGCATTCGGGCCCGGGACGTTACAAAGTGGTATCAGAGGGGGGTTATTTTCTTTGAATTACTATTTGGAGCCTTAGTTAGGGATAGGAAAAGAATGGTAGTTGGTAATAAGCTATGCCCGAGAGTAGCTAACCCGTGTACAGGGAAAAGCCAATTTACCTCGTGTTGCAATTTTATTGATTTTTCAAATTACAGTTGATTTGATTTCACCGTCGGGTGATGCACTTGTGATTGTGTTGTTATATTTTATTTATGGGTTCTATTTAGTTGTAACCTGATGAGATGAGGGTATTCCATCTCATGCATCATTTAGGAACATGCTAGAAATCACATTCCATTCATAGTTTCCATGCCATGTAGGTGAATTAGAAATTGCATGTTGTTGTGATAATTATTGTGCTAGAAAATCATATTATTGTGATAGCTGCTTTGATAAATACCTGTTATGTGATAGGGTGTTTTCGTGTGAGTCTGTTGATAGAATAGACGTCAAGCTTTGGTTTTTGGGGAGTATGGACCCTCATTGACCAGAATTTGGTGGATCATTAATTGATTATCTTGTTATAACATATATAAGATGTCAAACTTTGATTCGCGGGGAGTATGGGCCCTCACGGGTCGGAATTTGGCACTTAGGTGTTGTTTTTCAGTATTTTCTGGGTTTCGGAGTAGTATCTAAGCCTTACTGTCTAGAAAACCCACGATACACGCCGTGTAGTTCCTCGGACACACGGCGTGTGATCTTCTGTTTGGGAAGAAAAGAAAACTTTTTAAATACACACCGTGTACCCTCAGTACACGCCATGTAGTCTCTTCCCGTGTCATAGACCGTGTGGGAAGGGACATGGGAAAGGGAAATGTTTGGAAAAAAACACGTTGTGTACTGGATGTACACACCATGTAGTGTTGACCCGGAGTCCGCCCATGTAACTAACAAACACGGACAAAGGAGACCTTAAGACATACACGTCGTGTCCACTGTGGAACACGCCGTGTAGTCTAACTTGGGATCCGGCCATGTAACTAACAACACGGGCCGGTGTAATCCTTTCATGTACACACCGTGTAGTGTGAGACGTGTATCTGGCTGTGTAACTAACAGCACGGGTCGACGAAGCTCATCTAGTACACGCTGTGTACCCGTGGGACACGTCGTGTAGTCTTGTCCGAGGACAGACCGTGTGGTTTTAGCCGTGTGGATGGGAAACAGGTGGTGTACACGCCGTATGCGGGTGTAACATACCGTGTAGTGTTAGCCGGGTAGTCGGTCGTGTCACAAACGACACAGGTAGTTGGAAAATTACACCATACACGCCGTGTAGTCAGTATACACACCGTGTAGTTTTGTTTAACGGGAGCCGTGTGGCTTGGCCGTGTAGAAGGACCCAGGCAGGGGAAGAAAAGTCAGGTACATGCCGTGTAGTCAGTATACACGCCGTGTAATCTTGTTTAGCAAATCTTTAATGCCTTCTTCCTCCTGTTCCCCTTTTTGGTCCCTTCGTTTTCAGACTATGATAATCTTGATCTAAGGTGTGCGTTTGACCTTGTAGAGTCATGACGCTGAGATGACCACGCGTTGTTCGCCAGGAGAGCGACAACGATTATACTCTAGAGATGGTAGGCCATGGGCTACCAGTGGATCCTCTAGTAGAGCCAGATGCGGCGCCAGCCGTTATACCGGACACAGGCACAGAGGCGCTGTTCCGTGAAGGCTTTATGCGGTTCATGCAGACCATTCAGGGATCACCGCCGACTGCCACATCTATGGCCGAGCTGACTCGTATATTCCAGCAGCAGCATCCACCTACGTTCTCAGGAGATGGAAGACCACAGGTTGAAGAGTCTTGGCTAGGGTCTATGCAGACTATTTTCGAGCATCTTGAGATGCTTCCAGGGCGGTGGGTCAAGCTCGCGACGTATATGCTGCATGATTCTACCAAGGTGGTGGGATGTTACCACCCAGTCAGAGCATCATAGAGACATGGCGTGGGAAGATTTTCAGGCAGTCTTCTATGACTTCTCCTTCCCAGAGACACTGAGGGCAGATAAAGCTCGAGAGTTCATGAATCTGAAGTAGGGAACTCTGTCGGTGATGGATTATTCTGCTCGCTTCACCGAGCTTCAGCATTTTTCATCCGTTATGGTGGGTGATGAGACGTTGAGAGCCAGACTCTTTGAGGATAGTCTTCGGTATGACATCTGAGCACTAGTGAATGTTTTCAGGTTGCCTTCAGTACATGTTATTGTGAACCAGGCACTGATTACAGAGAGGAACCTGCGGGAAGCTAGTGGTGTGGGCCAGGGCAGTTCAACACCAGTTTCAGGTACTATTTCTACTGGCAAGAGGAAGAGACAGATGAACTTTTATCACGGTGGCAGTACCAGCCAGAAGAATGTTTCAGGTGGCCAGGTCATGTGCTACCAGTGTGGTAAGGAGGGGCACAAGAGACCTCAGTGTCCACGAGACCCAGTGGAGTGCCGAGCTTGCGGCAAGATGGGTCATCTGCAGTACTTTTGCAGGGCGTTTCCACCAGTGGCTAGTGAGAGGGGTTCTGTGCAGACTCCGCATGCGGGAGTAGGACTAGAAGCTTCTTACCAGTCAGGAAACTGGAATATGTCAGGGCGTGCAGGCATGGATGGTGGTTGTGGACGTGGTAGCCAGACACCAGGATCTCAGAGGCAGCAGGGCAGGACAGCTCAGGGTAGCCAGGCTACGTCACAGGGCCACGGCACTGGGCAGTCATATGCAGTGCAACAGGCCCATCAGGAGCAGGATCCTGGACCTTCTACTGTCATAGGTACTATTCTAGTATCTTCTGTTTTATCTTCAGTGCTTTTTGATACAGGTGCTAGACATAACTTTATATCTGTACCCATTGTGGAGAGCATTGGGCTCTGTGTTTCTTTTTCTTCTACGGTTATGACGCTAGACACTCCGTTGGGAACTAGAACGGCTGACGTGCGTCAGTTCAAGGAGTGCCCCCTTGAGGTTGGTGGGTGTCACTTTCTATGGGACCTCTATGTCTTAGAGATGACAACTTATGACGTCATTCTCGGGATGGAATGGTTGGTTCCCTTTCGAGCCTTTTTATATTGTTATCGTCGTAGGGTGAGGTTCACGTCACCAGAGGGCAGAGAGTTTCTATACAAGGGTGAGTGGGATGTTCAGGCGAGTCGAGATGGACCAGAGTATCATGGGCGAGGTGGAGTCATAGCCTAGATTGCAAGTTTATATCTAGACGATCAGGGGACTTGTCAGCAGGATTTCCCTCTAGTAGTTGATCGTTTCAAGGATGTCTTCCCAGACAACTTTTCAGGTCTACCTCCGGAGCATGAGGTGGATTTCTCTATTGAGTTTGTGTCAGGAGCAGCACCAGTGTCCATTCCTCCTTATAGGATGGCTACAACAGAGTTTCAGGAGCTTAAGAGGCAGTTAGAGGAGTTATAGGCAAAGGGTTTCATCCGACCCAGTACTTCTCCTTAGGGTTCACCTGTCCTTTTTGCGAAGAAGGCAGACGATACCCCCAGACTTTGTGTGGATTATCAGAAGCTGAACTAGTTGACGGTCAAGAACTGATATCCCTTGCCGAGGATTGATGATCTTCTTGATCAACTTCATGGAGAATTAGTGTTTTCAAAGATTGACTTGAGATCCGGATATCATCAGTTGCGCGTTAGACCATATGATATACCGCTTACATCTTTTCAGAGTATATATGGTCTATATGAGTACTTGGTTATGCCATTCGGACTCAAAAACGCACCAACAGTTTTCATGGCTCTGATGAATCGTGTATTCCATCCTTATCTGGATTATTTTGTGGTAGTATTCGTAGATGATATCTTGGTGTACTCTCACACTCGACACGACCATGCCACCCATCTTGAGATCATATTGAGTACACTGAGAGAGCATCGACTGTATGCTAAGATCTCAAAGTGCCACTTTTGGATGGACCATATTCACTTCCTAGGTCATATCATCTCAAAGGCAGGAGTTTCAGTAGACCTAGAGAAGGTGAGAGTAATAGTTTCCTAGGAGCAGCCTAAGAACATGTTTGAGATACGAAGTTTCTTGGGGCTGGCTGGTTACTACATGTGTTTTATATAGGACTTCTCCCGCTTAGCAGCGCCGTTGACGAGTTTGACTAAGAAGGGTGTGAAGTTCTTTTGGTCAGAAGCTTGCGAGACAGCTTTCCAGGAGCTAAAGGTAAAGTTGACATCAACACCAATTCTGATACTCCCAGAGCAAGGGAAGAGCTATACAGTTTACTGTGATGCATCAGGTATTGGGCTGGGAGCTGTGTTGATGCAGAGTGATCGAGTTGTTGCGTATGGTTCTCGGCAGTTGAGGCCACATGAGAGGAATTACCCGACACATGATCTCAAGTTGGCTGCAGTTGTACATGCATTGCGCTTTTGGAGACATTATCTTTTGGGAGAGCATTTTTTGGTTTTCACCGACCACAAAAGTCTCAAGTACATCTTTAATCAGTGTGAATTGAATCTGAGGCAGCGAAGGTGAGTCAAATACCTTCAGTCCTTTGATTTTGAGCTTGCCTATACACCTGGTAAGGGTAATGCAGTTGCTGATGCACTGAGTAGGAAGACTCAGACACAGGCAGTTCATGAGGCCAGTGGTGAGTGGCAGCTTACGACTTTGTTCTCTGAGATGCATTTGGAGGTGCACGACAGTCAGAGGAAAACCTATATTTCTTCTTTAGATGTGACCTCTACCCTTATGAATAGAGTGAGGATGAGACAACTATCTGATTCAGAAGGCCTAGTCCTACGGGAGTCGGTGGCAAGTGAGGACCCTCCTCCTGGGTGGACGATAGGCGATGATGAGGTACTGCGTTTCCATGGAATAGTGTGGGTTCCAGGGGATATACGCGAGGAGATGATGTAAGAGTTTCATGCTTCATCTTGGGCAGTTCATCCCAGAGTTACCAAGATGTATCGTGACTTGAGACGTCAGTACTGGTGGCCGGGTATGAAGAGATAAGTAGCTGGTTTTGTTATGAGATGTTCCACCTGTCAGCAGGTGAAGGCGGAGCATCAAAGGCCAGCCAGACTGTTACAGAAGTTACCTATTCCAGAGTGGAAATGGGATGATGTCGCGATGGACTTCGTGATAGGATTACCGAGGTCACCTCGAGGCAATGATGCCATGTGGGTTGTTGTGGACAGACTCACAAAGGTAGCTCATTTTTTTTTCCGATCAAGGAGGCCTTCAGTGTTGACGAGCTCGGGAAGTTGTATATTTGAGAGGTCATACGTCTTCATGGGGTTCCTCGTTCTATCGTTTTGGATAGGGACGCCCGTTTTACATCTCGTTTCTGGTAGAGTTTTCAGAGGGCATTGGGTACACAGGTGCTTCTGAGCACATCATACCACCCTCAGACCGATGGTCAGTCAGAGCATACGATACAGGTGCTTGAGGACATGCTGCGTGCATGCATCCTAGACTTTGGGGGCTCTTGGGAGAAGCATATACCCCTAGTCAAGTTTTCCTACAATAACCGTTTTCAGGAAACTATTGAGATGACACCTTACGAGGCTTTATATGGTAGACCATTCCAATCATCTTTGTGCTGGTTAGAGGCAGGTGAGGCAGCCTTACTGGGACCACATCTCGTGCAGGAAACTTCTGAGTGGGTCCAGTTGATTCAGAAGCGGATGGCTACTGCACAGTATCATCAGAAATCTTATGCTGATTGCCGTAGAAAACCCTTGGAGTTCGTGGTCGAGGATCAGGTTTTCTTTCATGTTTCGCCAAGGTTGGGACACAAACGGATCAGGAGATAGGGTAAAATTTCACCAAGGTATGTGGGTCCATTTGAGATTCTGGAGAGAGTTAGGCTGGATGCCTATCGGTTGTAGTTACCACAAAGGTACCGAGCCATGCACGACGTCTTCCATGTATCTTAGTTGCATCGCTATCATTCAGACCTGTCGCATGTCTTTCAGCCCGAGGAGGTTGAGCTTGAGATAGATGCGTCCTTTTAGGAGCATCCGATCCGTATCGTGGATAGGAGCACAAAGGTTCTCTAAAGGACGATCAGTTCCTCTCGTACAGGTGCTATGGCAGCATGGCCGAGTGTAGGATGAAACCTAGGAGCGGGAGACCGACGTACGTGCTCAGTGGCCAGAGTTGTTCACAGCTTTATCTTCGCCACCCTTGGAAGGGCAATTCGGGGACGAATTGCTTTAAGGGGGGAAGTTTGTAAGAACCCGATTCTTATTTTTGAGGTACGAGTTCTTCTTTTCTCTTTTCCTTAAGTGTTTTTGAGGAAATAAGGAAAATGGGGAAAAAATCCTAAATTTCGGGGCTACACGCTGTGTACTATTCCACATGTCGTGTACTTTGTCCGTGTGGGATGAGTACACAGGGTGTGTAGCCATGTCGGTGACGAAAGGTGTAAAAATCGACTACACGCCATGTAGTGGATATTTACACGGTGTGTAGTCAATCAACATGCAAATAGTAAGGTGGTGGAAGAAGCTTCTATCGGAGTGGCAGTACATGCCATGTAATCAGAAATACACGCCGTGCACTCATGTCGAAAGATGAACAGTGCAGCGGTGCCGCCAGAGGAACAGTTAAATGAGAAAAGTACATGTCGTGTAGTCAATAGTACACGTCGTGTAGTTTTTTTCCGCTTAAAATGGGAAGTAGCCAACCCTGTTCACAGGATTGGCTTAGAACCAGAGGAAGGAGTTGGGAGAGGAGGCCGAACCTTCAAGGATCTCCAGATCGAGCGTCGGGAATCTTTTTTCACCTCTAACGATCTCGTTGGAACCGCACGGGTAAGCCCTCCACTCTCCTTAAGACGTTCTTGCCAATTATTCCTCTAAGGGAAGTTATTTGTGTTTGAACGGGGATTTATTTCACCTAATATCTACATCGTCTTTGGGAATTTCTGGAAGCAACGTTCATGTATACCGTTCATGGGCGTTTAAGGTAGGTGGCTTGGTGTTTAAATTCCAATTGTTGTGCGTTTTTGTGTACCTTTGTAATACATGCCCATGAATGAGGTGTCATATGGATGAGGCCTTTTTGAATTAAATACCTAGAATTGTATAGGTAATTAAATGTGATAATAAACTATTGTTTGGGATCACATATTGGATCCAGGACCACCCCGGGGGTGCATTCCTCTGTTTAGCCGTTTGGCCGGATACCCGAGGGTATGCCATTGTAATAATGTTTATTAAATTTCCTTGAGAGGAATTGCATGTGTATTGCTTGTTTATATGTTGGGCTTGGCCCGACTACTTTCTTATCCTGAGGGTAGTACTTTACTTAGCCTGAGGGCAGTGTTACCTTTAGCATGAGGGTAGTGGTTATTTCGGCCTGAGGGTAACTTCTTTCGTGCCTGTGGGCAATAGACTCTGTGCCTGAGGGAAACACTTCATATGCCTGAGGGAAATATCTATTATGCCTATGGGAAATTACCTGCGGGTCACGTTTCTGATTACCTGAGGGTAAGGGTTTGTGTGTTTGAGGACGCTGACTGTTTACATAGAAATTCTCTGTGGTGGTTTCCTTATAATGAACGATTAAATGAATAATAAAATGGCAATATAACTGGTAAAATTAGTTACTTTTGAGTACTGATTAGTTTATTGCATTTTACTACTGCACACTGTTGTTTCATATTTTCGCACAGTTGGGAACAAGCCTTTGGCGGGTGCCTACTGGGATTTATTTCTCACACCCTGTTTGGGTCATGTCTTCAGCCCAAACGGATTGCATTTCTGCAGGTGTGGATAAGGGAAAGGGTCCCTATACAGATTCTTGATTGCTGCTGAGGAGTAGGGTAGCATGGGACCAGGCTTAGGCTCGTGATACTACCGACTGTTTTGTTTTGTTTTTCTGTACTCTGTATTGTACTATACTGTATTATTGTGTAACATGTTCTGGATATTTTCTTAGAACTTGAGACATGTTGCATCATTATCTATATAACTGTTGGTTATCTTTCACTGCAGTTTTTTATTTTAAATGTGTATGGTTTATTGCTCCCGCTGTTGTTGAATGTTTTTATTATTCCGCTGTGCTACACTTTGACAAATGAGGGCATAGTTTCCCCACTATCAGACCTGGGCCCTCGCTGCTAGTCGGTAGCCTCTGAAATTTGGGGAAATGTGCTTGAGGTCATGTGACCTACCGGGTTCGGGGCACCCGTTGAGTGGCACCCGGGCCCGGGATGTTACAGTTTGGTTGACTCTAGAGAATATAATGGGCAAAATTAATAGTTGATAACTACTTAAATTTTTTCCCTGTTGCCTTGTTTATTTATTGTACTTATTACCTGTATACAATTTTATATATATTGGTTATTCCTTTATACACTGTTGGTGGTGGCCTATTGATTTGTACTCACACCTTTCTTGGTCCACCATGACACTTGGGTACCCGAGTAGATGATACTTATTTTCAGGTATAGGTTCAGGACAGGGACCTGGTGTTTGGTTAAGCATGGGATGATGGGTTGGAGAATGGGAGGTCAGGACCAGGTTGGGACTCAGGTCTGGGTTCATAGTCTTTTGATAGTTTTGGTCTTAGTCTATATTTCATGACTATATTACATGTAGTGTATTCAGTAGATTTTGTTATATCATGTATCCTTGGTTGCTTATTGGTTTTGTTATGAGCTATCCATTTATTACTCCTATAAATTATTTTATTTTTTAATGTTACTCCTGTTATAGATTCACTCCAATAAGTGGGTATAGTATCCCCATGTTTCTCTTTAGATCCGCACTACTAGTCGGAATCCTTTGGAAAATAGGGATGCACGCTTGAGGTCATGTGACGACTTGGGTCAGGGCACCAGATATAGTGGATTCTAGGTCAAGGACGTTACAACATCCATTAAGTATTCCTGGATTGTTCTATAGATTAGTATATCATTTTCAATATTTTTGGTGATAATAAACTCTAACATAACACCATAATTATTTGTTCATCAAAATGGGAATATAACTCTTCTCATGTATTTTTTTACTAAGAATGATGATGAGTTTTTTATTAATGAGCTTGTGAACATGGATCATTTTACATAATGAATGTGTACATGCACAATAAATGTTACTTGTATGGATTTCACAAGAATTTGTGATATTATGTCATGTATCTAATTGATGATAAAATAGCCTAATATTTTTACCACCCACCAAAGTGAAACCACTGTATTGTTCTTTTCTAAAAATTAATGATTCATTCGATGAAATTTTGTATATATTTATTTTTAGAGGTTTTGGATCAAGCTACTAGATTATTTTTCAAAGGGGTATTCATTTTAATTTTTAGTGCTTCACGATTTCATTTGAAGCAATTTTTTCATTTTTGGGTATTTCTTCATAAAGAGGTTTCTTTTCATTTGATGTCATGTTTCCTTTGACATCATCCCTCCTCAATGACCACAATCTCTCAATACTGGATGTCCTCCAATAGTGCTCTAATACACCTAATAGATTTTATGGTTGATTACACACATATTTATTCAAACATTTGAGATGTATTATATACCTGTTTTTTGATTAGATTGGTGTTGTATGACTTTCAAGTAACTATTGGCTCTATTACCAAGACCCTTTATTTGTAGTGTAGTGAATCCATGGGCAAGCAACTGCATCTTATTTTTTGTTTTTGTTTAGTTTGTTCTTGGAGAGGAGTTTCTTTTAAACTTCAGTAATATTTGATAGTACTTGGAATGTGTTAATATAAATTGTATCCTATGATAATCATTTTTAAAAAAATAAGTGGTGTTTGTTTTGTTCCTAAAAAAAATTAATCCAATTAAATTCCTGTATAAAATCACTTAAACAAGTGGTGATTTTTTTTTCAATAAGAAACCTAAAACACTTACACAATATACCTTATCTTAAGTGAAAAGTGTTGTGATCACTTTTCAACAATTTTTCTCAAACACAATCTTGGTATGATCCCCATTCTAATCCATTCCCCAACAATTTTATTGTTTTCAAGCCAATGCTTCATCTCCTCCTCCACCTTGGTCTCTGACTTTGACTCTGCCTCTTCCTCTACCTCTACCTCCACCTCTGCCTCCATCTCTAACTTCTCCATTTCGTAACAATTTTATTGTTTGTAGGCCAACACTTCTAGACAAACTGATTTCCTCCATTATACTTTTCCTTGAGAAACAGATCAAAAATAATAAATAAGAATTTTGACACTAATTTTTCACATCCCAAATATATTTCTAAGGTCATAGACCATACTAGATCAGAAAAATAGTAGGTAATCACCTAAATTTGTTGTCAACAAACATTTTTCAGCATGTACGCTACCCACCCATCTCTAAAAAATTTACTTCTTCTTTTAAGTATAAAGGTTGTCAGCAATCTTGGTAGTACTGAGAAAATATAGACAAACAATTCATAAATATTTTTAATTAAATTTCAATTACCTTTAGAAATTACCTATTTGGGGATGCTAGTATTTTCATGGTTTATGATCTCTCTCATAAATTTACAAACATAATATCCATAATCAGTGCCATTATCTTACTTCATACACTGCAGAAACATTGAACTAAATAAATAAATTGTTTTTTAATATGTTTTGATAGTTAAATATTTCTATATATACTTTAATATATTTCCATTTTTAGTAATCCATAGGTTTTTTATATTCAGACACTGACTTTATTCCATGATTTAGCCTATATTTAGTGACCAACCTATCATAACGAAATTCTTGTTAAAACACATACTAAAACATATAATTCAAAGTTTATATTTAAAATTTTGATTACAGTGTATTAAAAATTAACAATACACATCATGTGTGGTAGGTTTGTTGGATATCTATGTATTGGATCTAAAAAATAAATATTTGGGGTATCCAGATTGACTGCGATCAACATCCAGTCCTGCCTAAAAAAACAAAAAGAAAAAAGTAATAAAAAGATATATATATATATATTATGTGATTAGATTGTAGAGTTTTACTTATGCATTATAGGCATAAAAAATAGTCTTTTGTCTGCTATTTTTTTCTCAAACGCATCGAATAGATCATCTCTTTTATCCTCAATTTCTTTCCTATCCAAAGTAAGTTTTTCCATATAAATGATATAGGGATTAATGAATCCAAATTATAAATTGTGTGGTTTTACCTTTATATATTAGTAATATAAATTCTTATAGAAAATATGAATAGTTATCAAATTTAATAAATATATTAGATCACTATTTGGATAGATGTATTATTAAAATGTAACTTATGTATGTATTCACAACTAAGGATCCTAGCCATTCATGCTTGAGAATATCATTTATACTCTTGAGAGAAATTAATTATGTCATGAAAGTTCCATATATTTATTTCTCATATGTAATGTAAGATATATTTTCATATTTAAATATGGTCTCTACATGAAGTTGTAATAATAATAAATGTTTCTCTGGAACTGGTGGGGAGAAGGTACTCCCGGGAGGTCATTTTGATTTCTTGGTTGACTCACTAGATTGTCTTGATCCGAACTTCCGTTTCCCCATCCATTTATCCATCTGTAATATCACACCTCAATTAATAATTTTTTTTCATCAACTGTTATAGGTTTTTTATATGAAAAAATTTGTTAAAGACATACCTAATGTATCTTTATAAGATTAGATGGTAATGCTATGAAATTTCCAATAACATCATTGATCATTGTAATATCCATATCATCAAGTGGAACATGTAACTCAACAGTCGTCTCATGATCTACCTCAATCCCCACTCTCATGTGATCTTTTGGGAGGTCTTTGTGGTGTATCTTGTCTTCTGGGATATTATACACCATACCCCTCTCAATAAGGCGATGTGTGGGTCTTGACAAATACAAATCACATAAAATTATACCCTGTATAATTTTAGTAATATAAAGTTATTGAAAGTTGTTTGATTCACATTTAGGAGAAGGAGTAATGAAAAAATTTATTACCTTAGGTAAGGTACGTAGTTGAGGGGAATGACTAACCTCAAAGATAGCGGGGTCATTTGGTTCATGTGAGGATATTTGTTCCACTATTGGTTCACTTTGATCCTTTCTCATACACTGGTCTAACAAACCAAACTAGACAATGATATATTTCAGTGAGTCTATTTGTGTTTGCAATAATTTCACCACATTATATGTATCTTCATGAGGTTTTATCTTCTTGAAATATGTTTTATGAGACACTCCAAAACCTAATCCTATAACGTGACCATATTGTTCTGGCCGCTTCAAAGCTACTGAAAGTAGTTTTTATTTCAGTATGGTTTCTACTGATTTTTGTGTCTAAACCATATAAAAAAATATGAACATAAATAGATATTTTTATGTAATACTATTATTAAGAATAAAAAATTACTATTATGTCATACTTACACATGTTTCCCATACTTCTTTTGTGTTTTCATCCATTAGTTTACCCTCCTTATTTACATGACCCTCCTTCTATAACACATGATATGGGATAGAAGGGGATTCATATTTTGATTCATCAATATACATATAAAAAAAGGAATATATGTTGTTTTATATCACATAAAAATTTATTGTTTATTTAAAATACATACCAATTCCTTCTTTAGTGAAGCATACCCCATCCTTTCTTTGCAATAGGGGTATATTGGTTTCGATGCCCGTTCTTTATTTTCATCACTCATTTTTTGTTTCATAAATTAATTTATTTGAATCAAATTGGATAAAATAAATAATGTCAAATAATATATTATCAACCGCAACGCACCTGAAATGATTTCTCATTGCGATGAATGATGAAATAAATCCATGTTTCCCGCTTTATAATGTGTGCATAACTAACTGGTGGGTGGGAATTTACTTTCCCCTTAGAATCCCTAAGATATAACTTGGTAAGAAGAGACTGGAAGCCTCTATTGGCTTTTAAAGTGGCCATTAAGATAAATTTCTTACGAAAATATTCTAAAATAAATGAACTATGTAAGGAATAATGAAAATTAAATCAATATTACATTATATAATTTTTTGATAAAATAGATAAATTATATCATAACATTATCGTTATATCTTTCCAAAGAGTTTATTCTCGTTATAGGTTGGACATGACACCATGAATCAATATCAATCGGCACATTCATCCTCATTGTGACACCAACATAACTAATAAACTTTGACTTGCTGGGGTTAATAGGTTAGATGTGTTGATTCCAACCAACCCCAAAATTTTTACCCTTACTTATAACCATGATAATTTTATTCAACATTGTGATGTTGTGTCGTTGTTATTTTTTTTCATCAACATGTTGTTGATCCCCTAATAGTTTTTTAGTTTCAACATGAATAGTATGTTATTTCTTGGTATTGGTAACATCATCATGTGTATAAGACATTATCTACATGAGTAGTCGAACTTTTAATTTGTCTTGAATAACAACAATATAAACATGAACAAAGGATTTGAGAAGGGTCGTATTCATGCTCTATTGAAAACTTGATGAACTATTTAACTCCATATTCATACCATTTTTCAAATGATTAGTGTTCAATAATTTTTAAGGAAATGGGTAATCAAATTTAAGAAAATAATTACTCCACTATGGTAGGTGTTATATTCTAAATTCATCCAAAGATGAAAGTTATAGATAACTTTCATACTCATCAGCTTCATATATCAAAAAATTATTATTTAATTTTGTTGTTGGAGACTCATTCTCCATATATTTTGGATATACACTAATGTTGCTTGAACTACTCTGAGTAGTAATTATCCCATACCGGGTACCGGTCATCATTTTGGATGACTACTGCTCAGAGTAGTTTAAGAAACATGGAAGATACGAGGGATGAGTCTCAAGCAACAAATTTAAATAATAACTATTTATGAGATGAAATTGGTGAGGGCGACAGTTGTCTCCTTAAAACTTTTTAAATTACCACATCTTAATTTAAAATTTAAAATCTCATCTCAAAATTCTAAAAGGTCCCTGACACTACCATGATAACATCAACTCATCCCCATTGATCTTCACCAACTCTAATCTATGTTACTATTCCTTTTCCCTCACCTAAATTTCAAATATTAGATCTCCATAACCACATCATTGGTACCATGAGATTTAACCTCAGACCCCTATCATCCAAGAATATCCCTCAGGTATAACCATCACATGTACTTATTGCATCCAAATCATTAAATGGGTATAACACATCTATTTTTCTTAGGAAGTGCATTTAAAATATGGGAAAGTATTAGTATAATTGGTTCTCTTATGAAATAACCACACAATGGGTGTCACAATACATTAGTTAAACTTAACTTCTGAAAAACCATAAAGAATAACAAACAACAACAAAAATTTCACATCACCCTCACCCTATCCCTTGATGAATCACCAATATGTCTATAGTAACTCACATTCTAACATACCATACCTAGACCTCGCATAATACCCATCATATTCTAATATATGATAAAAATTATTTTTATCACATCCACACATGTATTTCTTGTAGAAAAATATTGTAATCATACATTGAGAGGTATATTAAAAATCATTTCAAATAATATCAAGTGATTATTCAAAGAAAATATTATAAGGCAAGATTTATCAAAATTTAACAAAAAAATTAGTTACATATTACGTTTAATACAATAATTTTCAAAAAAAAAACTCAAAAGAACAAATTATTAGACAAGTAAACAAAAAAAATTAGTTAAACAATCAGTAAAAAATGTATACAAAGATAAAAAAGGAAGACTTTCTATATAAAAGTCACAAATTTTTTCCATTTCCTAAAATTTCAATGTCTAGAAAAAAAATCATCTTACATTTTATAAAAATTAATATATTTACCTCCGTCAAAAAATTATTTATAAATGTGTTTTGGTTAATTTTACAATATAAAGATTATTAAAACCATATTTGTGTATGATTAGAGTAAAATAATTTGAAGAATATATTCATCCTATCAATATATATATATATATATATATATATATATATATATATTATGAACTATTTCATCTACAAAATAAAATACTAAATACATATATAAAAACTATAAGTAATCTAGTATCGTAAACACCAAATTACTTAATCGAATAATAAAACATGATAATCGCTTAAATGTTTCTATTATAGCATGTCTAATAAATAATAATTAATCAAGATTCTATATAACCCATGTTTTCTCAAATCTAACATAATTAAAACCATTCAATGTCATTGATTATGTTCAAAACCAATCTAAATCCCTTATCAATGGAGTTATTTAATTAGTATTGAATTATTTAAATCATGAATAAGATATTTTAATGGATAATAAATAATAAATTCTATATTTTCAAAAAAAAATCTAAAAGACATACATTATAAACTCTTACATATCCTACATGATCTAAATATTGTTAAATTAATATATATAAACTCATCCTTAAAGTAAATCATGAAGTAATTTATATATTTAATGAGAAACTATTTGTTACATATAATTAGAACAAAAAACCAAAGATTTTTTTTTCAAAAACAAAATAAAACCTAGCATTTATTATTTTTTAAAAATATTTTTATCCCATGTATGATCTACTCATATTAAAAAATAACCTAAATGAAATTTTAATTATGGATTCTAACATATTACATTTAAAAAATATAATTCTCTAAACACGTGTCTTCATTTTTTATCACTTTAATAAATATAACAAAAAATATTTTAGAAAATACCATAAAATAAAATAATAGAAGGTGAGAATCAATATTTTTTGAACCAAATTTTCATTAAAAACATTACATTAAATTAAAATGAATATAATATTAACATATGTATATAAATAAATATACCTACCAATGTAGCATTATTTTGAAAAAAGTAAGGAACATGTGAAATACATGGTGGCCTATAATAGTGTAGTTTGAGGGAATTAGGACTCTTGTATCTCTAACAGACATCATGGAGAGACCTAAATCCATGAAAAATATACATGGAGACCTCGATCCTTCCAACTAAACATAGCATGTCTGAATCCATATTTTGTTCCATAATATTTTTGGGGAAACTCAAATGATTATAATAAATACCATTGAACTACATATTAAGTAGGTAATTGGCCAACTGGTTGTAGTTTGCGTTAGGGACATGTTTGAAAAAATGAAGATTCAATTACATCAATTGATGGGATGATGCCATTATCGATGCACAATAATATTCTGAACCAAACATCCTTTACTTACTCCATAATAGAAGATCTCACTCCATGGGAAGCTGTAAAGACTATAATGATGGAAAGAGTGAGTCCCCAAAACCATATGTGAAGCACACAACCCATTTACATTTTCCATCATTAAAAGATCCATTATTTCCCAATATGATATCTATGATATGAAATGACCATAAGGGGAATGATTAGAAGAAATGTTTAGTGGATCAATGTAGACAGTGGTGATGGTTACAACAATAACACTAACAATGGAAAGATCTATGAGTGAAGGTGGTGATAAGAATGACAATAATGAGGAAGAATGAGAGAGACCAATCATGACTACAATTATGGGAGAAGATAAGTAGGGTTTGTCATGGTTGAGAAAACCGAAATAATGCAAACCACATAACCCAAACAAGAAATCAATAAGAGAGGAGGAGAAAATAACATACCTTAGATTCTAGCCTTGACTCACCTGAGAGAGCATAGAGGAGGAGCGCCGAAAACAGGGGAGTTTCACAAGAACTTGAGAATCACGACTAAATCAATCACGGTTAGGGTTCTTTTAAATATATTAGAAACACTTTTATCAGTGCTTCCAAAAAACCGTTGATAATGATACCTTTTATTAGTACTAAATTAAAAAGCACTGATAAAAGCATCATTATCAGCATTTTTTTAGCACTAATAAAAGACATATATATAATAAATATATTCATTATTTAAATATATTTATTATAATTTTATAATTATTTAACTGTATAAATAATTTTTTTTAAAAATAATATTTATATATTTATATCATTATATATATTTATATAATAATATATATAAGAAATAAATATAAATATAAATATAAATATAAATATAAATATAAATATAAATATAAATATAAATATAAATATAAATATAAATATAAATATAGTAAATACATTCATTATTTAAATAAATTTATTATAATTTTATAATTATTTAAATATATATAATTATTTATTTATAATTATATAAATACTTTTTAAAAAATAATATTTATTTATTTATAATTATAAATATATAAATTTATAAATATATTAAATATACATTTATAAATATATTTATTTACAAATATTTATTTATAAATATATTTTTAACATTATTAATGAATATAAAATCTTAAATGCATGTATCTTAAAAACGAATGAAATTGAATAATTAAAAATGAGTACACTTTAAAAATATTGAAAAAATGGATAAGTTTTATTAATTAAATATAAATTGTTAAAAAAATATGGATATATATTTAATTAAAAGATGAATACATATTGAAAATACTAAAACATAGTATATATATATATATACACTAGAAAATGATTAAATTTTAAAAAATATTAAAAATGAATAAATAATACCTAACTGTAATAATATTAAAAATAAATAAATAAAATTTACCGATTAAAAACATAATATATTAAATATATATTATTATAATTAAATTCTTAAATTAATACTAAAATTTGAATAAATTACATAAATATTAGGTGTATATGTTTCTATATAAGATTTCATTAATTGCATAAATATTTGTATGTGTGTGTTGTATATAAAAATGCATTAATTAAATATATGTATGTGAATTCAATGCAACATATGTTTGATATATGTTAAATTGAAAAATAAAAAAATATTCAATTATATTCACTACTCGATGCAATTATTCAATATTTTTAATTAATATTAATTTTTAATTATAAACCATTTTTCACTAAATATATGACTTTTTCAATATAAGCATAAATATTTTGAATTATATAAATAATATTTTATGATATATTATATACATTGATATATATATATATATATGAATATATTTATATATTAAACGTATTAATGAATATCTTTGTATAAAAACCATTAAAAATGAATAAGACATTAATATGTTTCTAATTATTACATTTTATTAATTTTCTATATATTTATATTTAATATACATTATTTATTTCTATTTATAATATATATATATATATACATATATTAAACTTATTCATTTTTATTAATAATTGTTCATTAATAATTTTTTTAATAATTTTTTAATTTATTAATTTTGTAATTTTTTTGTTTAATTATTAAAATTTATTTATTTTAATTTTTTTGTTAATTATTACAATTTATTCATTTTCTATATCTATATTTAATATATACTATTTATTAGTATTTATAATATATATGTATATTAAATTTATTCATTTTTATCAATAATTATTTAATTAATAAAATGTTTAATATTTTTCTTAATTTACTCATTTTTAATTTTTATTTGTTTAATTATTTCATTTTATTTATTTTTCAAATTTATATATTTAACATATACTATTTATTAATATTTATAATTTATTTATATGTATATTAAATTTATTCATTTTCATCAATAAATATTTAATTAATAAAATTGTTAATATATTTTTTTAATTTACTCTTTTTTAATTTTTATTTGTTTAATTATTTCATTTTATTCAGGACCTTTATCAGTGCTACAAAAACATTGAAAAAGTATACCTTTTATTAGTGCTAAAAATAAGGTGATGATAAAGGGTTCTCTTTATCAGCGCTAAAAATAAAGCACTGATAAAGGGTACCATTTATTAGCACTAAAAATAAATCATTGATAAAGGTTATCTTTTATGAGTGCTAAGAAAAAGCGCTAATAAAGGGTATCTTTTATCAGTATTTTTTAGTGCTGATAAAGGCCAACGCTGTTAAAGGTATGTTTTGTAGTAGTGTCTCCTGGAACAATATATGTTGGAGTTCATGTTCTAGTACCAATTGTATGTCTTTTGGAATACATGTTTATTCAAATATTTGAGTATTAATAAAAAAAATCTTATTACATATTATTCATTATTCTGCACGTCTTTAAAGTGATATCATCCTAGAGTATATGCTGCATTGATAAGGTCATAGTAGTTCCTGACTATAATTAGAACCTTAAAATGTAATGATTATATTATTAAATATAGTTTTATGGTTGGATAACATGCTATGACGAGACACATATAATTTTGACTATCATGTGTGAATACTCATAAGAAGATGAGGTTGTATCTCATGAAGTTCATACTTAGTAATCTCCAAGATGAGAGATTATGAGAACATAACCGCCTGTAGGAATTCCTCATGTTTATGTGCTATCAGATATTCTCATTCTCAAACATGTGTAATGGTTCTCAAACTCTAAGATTTTTATTAATGCATGTCATCACTCACACACTTATATGTATTGCTGTAAACCATGATGATAAAAGTTCATGTTGAAGTTGGGTATGTTAGGTGCATCACAAATGATGTGTTGTTAATTAATAAGTGGAGGAGGGATTTATCCCTTCCATATCCATGTAAGATGATATCTTGGCCCTTTGATTGAAATGAGACCATCACATTAAATTTCATGAACATGGTGTAACAACGTGTTTATTTCATATAGTCAAAGAAAGGCTTATCAAACACATAGGTTGATAACATGAATGTGCAACCTACTTAATGAGATATTATGAAAAAGGATTATATTGTATAGTAAGAATTCATATGTGGTTGTCGACGTTGCGACATTAGGTTCTTTCTCTTAGGTGTCTTGACCCGTTGTTAGATAGTAATCTTGGACTTTATGAAAAATAATCCTAGAGGGGAATACCCTAAGTGTTTATGTTGATCTTGATTAAATTTTATTTGCATTTAATTAATTGAATAAATATTATTCTCAAGACTGAGAAATAATTTTATTCAAGTTTTATTAATCACAAATATTTAATAAATATTTATTCACCAGATTGCGAATAAAATATTTATTTGTGAATAATATTTATTTGGGTATTTGATAAATGTCAAGGAGGGTGAGTAGACCGAGATCATGTTTGATAATAAATATTAATTTGCAAGCCGATAAAATAATATTTATTATTGTTCCATATTTCATACTCCATAAAATAATAATAATAATATTATTATTTTGCATGACATTAAATAAATTTTATTATATTATTTAAGGGTCGTTGTGCAATTAAATAATATTTTAACATAAACTCTAACCCTATAAATAGGTTTATATGTCTATTGTGTAGGATTAATCGATAATCGAGAATCATTGCACACAATGAAAATCTATCTAGATTCCCCCCCTCTCATCCTCACAAGAATGATAAGAACAAGAGATAATCCTTTAATCCCTAAGTAACTTTAAGCGATCATGACAAATGACATAAGATGATTGATTCATTGTGTTAGCACTTAACATTCCATTAGTGTTGTTTATAGATCAAAGGATCACATGCGGATCACCACTAGAGGTTCTCTACTTTTAGGCCCTCCCTACACAATGAAGGTAATTCAAAAAGGGTTCTAGATTATAAAAATCTTCATCAAATAAAGATCATAATACCATGAAATCTTTCTTCAGATCCAATTTAAATTAATTATAAATTTAATGTGAAAAATATCCTCTTCAGGATCTGGGATTTTCTATGCCAATATTCAATGGAAAAATTTCAATAGTTATGATGTTTACGTCTTGTACAATTGGAGAATGATCCATTGAATTTGACAAAAAACTTTATGGTTTCTCACTCAAATGACACTTCCACTGCATCTGGAACCTTCAAGTGGCATCAAAGCGGTCACATTTAAATTTATAATAATTGATTTGATTGTTGATCTATATGCACAATAGTGGTTAGATATTTCATTTCCAGATTATTCATTATTTAAATATGAAGTTTAATTAACATGATTTCAAAATTTTGATTTTATTTATTCAAGATTCATATTTTCTTAAGACCCAAGAAAAATTGAAGAACGATCAGAGATTCCATTGGGAAGTTCCAAAGTTTCTCGCCGGTTGATTGGCTTACACGACGTGTATCTAGAGTACATGTTGTGTACCCAAGTTCATTGTATTTGGATGTGTCGTGGGATACACAACACACTAAGCAGTTATTACACATAGTGCATTTATTTCCCACTGCGTGTAGACTGGGACAACCTAGCACATGAATTTTTAGATTATATAGCGTGTAGCTGGCATACACATCGTGTAGTCTACACGGTTTAACGACAAAATTCACGCTAACCGTGTGGTAAAATATACAATTTCTAGTAGTGTGGTACTAAAATCATACATAATTAATGAGATAAACAATGTGTATCTGACGTGTATTTCATGTAACACATTAATTACCACATTTGAGGTACACATCAAGTCTTTTGACAGGTTACACAGACACACTATATTTGGACCACACAGCGTGTTGCTGCTTAGAAAACATCGTGTATTCATGCCAAGATACACACCGGAGTCCCAAATGTTTATCCCAAGCACATGGAAAATGGGCCACACAACGTGTAGCTGGTTAGTACACATTGTATAGTCTATCCAAGATACACGCAGAATCCCCGAGCATTTAACTCGGGTACATGAAAATCAAGGAATATGACGTGTAGTTTATAAGTACATGTCATGTACTATCCTAATAAAAGAAAATATTAAATTTCATTAAAATATTTAATTTCAAAATTAAAACCTAATTACATTTTTGGCACCAAATGTGTTTGATTTCACAAAAAAGGTTTTGAATAATTAATAATCTCTCAATTAATTTATTGTAATTATCTATAATTATTGGTCATGTTGTTTATTTTCCATGAATGCATTTATGATGGGTATCTCCAAGATACTTCAAATGGTCATTAAGATAACTATAATTAATTAATTAATTAATTAATACAATCATGTTTATCTTAATAATAAATAATAAATAAAAATGACTGTTAGATAATGTAATTTTGTGTATTCGTTTCATTTTCATGACCGATAATGAGCTTGAACAAGACCTATGTATGTGTTTCCTTAATTTAATTTAATTTACTGTATGGTTTTTTAATTATTTAACATTAAATTAAATATGATGGTCTGTGTGTCATCTTGCCCTTCTTTATTATACAGGACCTGTGTGTCCAAGGTGATTTATATAATTCCCCTTAAACCAATCATTTAGTTCCCCTCACCTATGTGTAAATTACAAATAAATATAATAAAAGAAGTATCTCAAGGTACGTGGAGTCAGTTCAAGATGGAACCAAGATGATTCCAACCCAAGTGATACATGGGTGGACAAGTGGAATGCTACAACACATGCTAAGACTAGCGCAATGAGTTTTCCCCTTGGTCATAGGTTGATTTATTGTTCACTTAATAAATCAACTATTGTATAACCTCATGATCAGGTCATTTATTTCTATCTTATGCATGATTTATTTTATGGATTCAATACCATGATCATATAAATAAATATACTAATATTCAAATATTGAATTTAAATGAATGTATTATGCATAAATATTTTATCAAAACATGTTTAATAATTTAAGTAAAATCCACTTAATATTAACAAGATATTTAAAGGATAAAAAAGTAATCTTTACGTATAAAAAATCAAAATCCCTCAAGTTAATATTAATTCATTAAGCCTTACATCTTCTGAATTAAGATGGAATCACAGTTAAAGTGTCAGTTCAGCCTATATCGGGGGAACTTTTAATTATCATAAAGTATTAACTAAGACAATGGTCCAACTTAACTGAATTTGTATTGGGTTTAATGGCATAACTATTTCCAATAAAAATTTAGAGGCAAGTATCGATAAAATCCTGTTTAGGATTTCTGGATTGGGGAGTCCACTCAACATATCAAGGAGCCGTCGGTTTGTAGTTGGAAAGACCACCCACCTAAATACTTACTTGTAATTTTTATGGAAGTCATCTAGATTATAAGAAAGGAAATATGGATCATTTCTACTAGAATTTCTTGAGTGATGGGACATTATGAGTTCAATGGTGAGGGTCATTGAGGCTTCATAAAATAGTGGGAGACTTAAGAAAATTAAATTCATAATGTCTCACATAAATTGTAAACAAGTAAAGTATTAATAATTTACTATTTTATAATTTTATAATAATGTAAAGTTCATCATCCACATTATCCCCAAGATTAATACTATAGAAAGACCATCTACTTACTAGAAGTAACTTTCGGGAATTGTTTAGATGCCTAAGGGTTGTGTTGTGTCCTGAAAAAAAATCTTTCATGCTAGTATCTTTACTGTTTTATCTACCTTCAAAGGAGGAAGATGATGAATATTTCACTATCTATGATAAACACTTGAGTGGTGTGGTCAACATTCAGTGTTTAATGATTTTTTCCATGTCTAATGAACTCATGAAGTCTCATGAAGACATGGATACTTATAGAATGCTCCAATATCTCTATGGTATATACCAAGAGAGATCTAGACAAGAATATTTTGAGATATCCAAGGTTCTATTTCAGATTGATCTTGGAGAAGGTGTATCGGATGGGCCTCATGTGGTCAAATTCAATGGATACATTGAGATCCTAGAGGTTATAGGGTTTAAATTATCTGAAAAACTATGCACTGGTCTCATTCTTTCATCACTCCCTCAGAGCTTCCCCAAATTTGTTGTTAATTTTAATATGAACAACATAGATATGTATCTTCCAAACCTTCTCACACTACTTCTCCAAGTTGACAAGGATAAAAAATGAAAATATCCTTCCATTCTTGTGGTGAATAAAAGGAAATTATGGATAAAGAGATCTAAGCCCAAAGTTTCTTTAAAATTATATTCAAATAATAGAATGATCAAGGAGAAATCAAGAGGATGAGATGATATCTGTTTTGTATGCGGTAATAAGGGCCATTGGAAGAAAAATTTCACCTGGGAAAAGAAGTAAGGGGAAGCTTTAGGTGTGTTTGTTATCAAGTCAATCTATATATTTCTATAAATTGGGTAATAGAAACAATGTGTGGGGATCACATATGTATTCAAATATAGGAAGCAAGTAGATTATAGAAGATTGATTAAGGGGAGGTTGATATATGATCACCTAACAGAGTTAGAATTTATTCCATGACTATTGGGGAATACCACCTTATGTTGGAAATGATAATGATCTTGGTTTTAAAATATTGTTATTATGTGTCATTTTTTACCAAAAACATTATTTCTATATCTATACTTCATACAAATTGATTTATTTTCAAGTTCATAAATAAATGTTTCATATTTTATAAAGATATAATTTTATATGGTAATAAATATTTAAATAATGGTCTTTATGTGTTGGATTACACAAACCAAGTAATCACAATCAATAAAGAAACTACTTCACATGACTCATACCACACCCAACTATGGATTCAACATATAGTTAATGTAACCAAAAAAGTGTTTAAAAAAATTATACTAACATGTATATTTAGTTTAATTTGAACTAAAAACACTTAGTGTATGTCGCACATGTTTATAAGGAAAAATGACCAAAGTCTTATTTAGTAGAAAAGGTGAAAGGTCCAAGGAGCTTCTTTAATTAGTTCATAATGATGTGTGTGGACCATTTCCAGTTGAATTAAGGGGCAGGTACTCATACTTCATAAATTTTACTGATGATTTAAGTAGATATTGACATGTATACTTAATGAGGTATAAGTTATATTCCTTTAAAAAATTCAATGAATACAAGAATGAAGTTGAGAACCATCTTGGTAAGAAGATTAAAAAACTCTTCACAAACCATGGTGGAGAATATCTTAATGTATAATTAATTGATTATTTATGAGAGTTTGAGATTATATATCAACTCAATCCTCTTTATAAACATCATTGGAATGGTGTAAGAAAAAGAAGGAACCACACCATGTTAGACATGGTGAGATCAGTGACGAGTCATACGAGTCTTCCATTATTCTTTTAGAGATATATGCTATAAAAACAACATACATACTAAACTTAGTGTCAACTAAAATGACAGATAGTATTCCATAACAATTGTGGAGTGTAAAAAAACATTTTTTTTCATACTTACATGTGTAGGGATGTAAAACATTTGTTAAGTCCTCTTCAGGTAACAAACTTGCACCCTGAGGCACAAAGTGTGTCTTTATAGGATATCTTAAGGAAACAAGGGGATACCATCTATACAACCCTTTAGATAAAAAGGTTGTGGTTTATAGACATATTAAATTCCCTGATAAGGATAATATATCTAAAATATATATTGGGAGTGAGATAAACTTCACTGAAGTCCTGGCTCAAGATACACAATATTCAGTACATGAAAAAATTCCATGAATCCCCATGAAATAAGAAGTTCTAGTGACACAAGTACTCCGTAGGAGTATAAGAGAGGTTAGAGAACCGAAATGATATGGTTTTCTAGTCACCGAAGATGACAAATCATATCAGTATATAATAATTATCCTACAACCTACAAGGAATCAGTAAGTGGAACAAATTATGCCAAGTGGAAAGAAGCTATGAATTCTGAAATAGATTCCAAATACCAAAAACAAGTCTATATTTTTAGTTGATCCTACAGTGGATGTAAAACCCATTGGTTGTAAATGGGTATTCAAGAAGAAACTATACATGGATGGACAAGTTAGTACTTATAAGGAACAACTGGTTTTAGAAGAGTTCAAACAATGTCAAGGCATAGTCTATGACGAAACCATTTCACCAATTGTTATACTAAAATCCATCAAAATTATACTTATCATTACAGCTTTCCACGACTATGATATTTTGAAAATGGATGTCAAAATATAATTCATTAACAATAACCTTAAAGAATATGTCTATATGACACAACCTGAAGGGTTTGTGACTCCAAAGGATGTCGAAAAGGCATAAAAATTTGAAAATAACTATTTATAGATTAAAGAAAGCATCCATGTCATGGAACATTCTATTTGATGAATCCATAATGAAATTTGGTTTCATAAATAATTAATATGAGCCTTGTATCTATAAGAAATTTAATGGGAGTGCAATCATTTTATTAATAGTACATGTCAACAATATACTACTTATTGGAAATGAAATACCAGTCTTATAGTCTGTTAAAGCTCAATGGAATAAATTCTTCTCCATAAAAATATTAGGTGGAGTAGCATATATTATTGGGATCAATATCCATCATGATAGATACAAGAGGTTTCTCAGTCTAAGTAAAGGTATATATATTGATAAGATAATGGAGAGATCCAGTATAGAACAATCCAAGAGTTGATTATTGCCAATGTCACATGACATTAATTTTCTAGGAGTATGTTCCCTTAGAAATACGAGAAAAGATAATGAATGGAAAGGATTCTATATGCATCAACAACCGGGTCAATCATGTATGTTATGATATATACTAGGCTAGATGATTTCTACATCTTGAGTGTGGTAGGAATATATCAAGCTGACCTAGGTGACCATCATTAGATGGAAGTCGAGACTATCCTAAAGTATCTGAGGCATACTAAGGATATGTTCCTAGTCTTTAGAGGAGATAAGGAGCTAGTCCTTAGAAGATATGTGGATGATAGTTTCCAAACAGATCAAGATGATCTAAAATCACATACAGGATACATTTTCACTCTTAATAGAGGTGTTGTGACCTGGAATATCTCAAAAAAAGCTATGGTAATAGATTCTACAATAGAGTCTGAGTATATTACAGCTTCTGAGGCACCTAAAGAAGCAATTTGGATACAAAACTTCATCCAATAGATGGATATGGTACCCAGTAGTAAAGATATTATCACACTCTATTATGATAATATTATAGTAGTGACTCTCATAAAGTATCCAAGGTTACATCAACAGATGAATCACATACTTCATAAGTATCATCTCTTGAGGAATTTTTCTCAAATAGGCGAATTCAAAGTGAGTAGAATATCCATAGAAGACAATGTGGTAGACCCATTGACTAAATATTTAACCCATCATAGACATGATCATCATGTGAAGTCTAATGGACTGAAAGTATTAGGTAGTTGGCTCTAGTCCAAGTGGGGTTTTAGAAGATTTGGTGTTTTAGTACCAACTATTTTTACTTCGTATTAAATGTATATCTAGATATTTTAATGTTAAGAAAAAATCTTATTATATATTGTTTTTCATGACTTTAATGTAATGATGTTCTGGAGTATCTATCACATTGATAATATCATAAAAATTCTCTGCTATGATGAGAACCTTGAAATGCAATGACAATATTCTAAAATATAATTCTATGGTAGAATAGAATACTACGATGAGACGCATAGAATTTTGAATATTAGGTGCGGGTACTCGTAAACAGATGAGGCTTTCTCTCATGAAGTTTTCACTTTGTAATCTCTAAGACGGGATATTATGAGAATATACTCACCTACAGGAATTTCAAATGTTTATGTGTTATCAATATTCCTATCTATGAGTGTGTATAATGGACCTTAGACTTTAATATTATTATTAATGCATTTCATGACTCGTGCACTTAGATTTATTGTCGTAAACCATGATGATAGTAGTTCATGGTGAAGTTGGGTACACTGGGTGCATCGCAAATGATATTTTGTTAATTAACAAGTAAAGGAAGGATATTCCCCATTCATATTTATGGAAGATGATATTTTCCCTTTGATTTAAATGAAATTTTCACATTAAATTCCATAGCCATGGTGCAATACCGAATTTATTTCAGATAGTCAAAGAAATACACATCATGAATATAGGTTGATGACATGGATGTGTAACATGCTTGATGAGATATTATGACAAAGTAATTATATCACACAGTAAGAGTTCATATGTAGTTACTGAAATCATGATATTAAGTTCTTTCTCTTGGGTGACATAACCCATTTCTATATAGTAATATTGGAATTTAAGCAAGCTCACCTAATGCCGACAAGAAATAATCCTATAGGGTCACACACTAAGTGTTTTTGTTGATCTTGATTAAATTATATTTGAATTTAATTAATTTAATAAATATTAATTTCAAGACTGATGAATAATTTTATTCATGTTTTATTGATTGCAAATATTTAATAAATTTTTACTCATCGGGCTGTGAATAGAATATTTATTTATGAATAAATATTTAATAAATATTTATTTAGGTATTCGATAAATGTCGAGGAGGATGAGAAAACAAAGATTTTGAATATTAATAAATATTAATTTGCAAGCTGGTGAAATAATATTTATTATTACGCCAGATTGTGAACACCATAAAATAATAATTGAAGAACCTTTGTGATAATTTTTTTTAAAATGTTTTTATATTTATTGGCAACTAACCATTTTTTAAAAGAATGTTTTTGTTATTCAAAATCAGAACCATTCCATCATAATGAGTTTTCATAAGAGAGATGAAAGTTTCTGATTTTTTTTGAATCCAAACACAAATAGAGAGAAAAGTTTTATCCTTAAGAAAGTTGTTTTATAGACACATGTTTCCATACTCAGGTTATCGAACCAAGAAACACCAGATGCAGAATTGGTTAGAAAGATGAAGTTGTTGATCATATGCACCATTAGTATCAGGTCCATTAGTATAAATTTCAAGATCCATTAGACATGGTGTTTTTTATAAAGTTAGAAGTTGTTGATTGAATATGTTGCAATGTTGTTAAAGAGTTTTGAAATAAGATAATGAAGATAAGAGTTAGAAAATTTTCATACTTTCTAACCTAAAATTAGATGATGATTTTATAGTCATGAAGTTCTCAAAAATCATGAAAACTATCATGATAAATGCTTTTTAAGAAATGGAGGAATCATAAAGTTTATATCGGTTCTAGAAACTCAAATATAGAATATCGGATCCAGAAGTACCAGACTAAGAAATCATCAGATGTAAGAATGTGTAAAGCTGATGAAGTTTTAAGTTTTTCAAAGTTGCTGAGTAGAGTCATCATCGGTTACAAAACATCATAATAATAATTCCATAATAATGATAATTCCATAATTATGAGGTTTTTAACTAGACTGACTCTAAGGAGGAAAATCAATCAGATTAGGAATATGCATTGATTCATTAAATTAATGTCTCACACCAATAACACATCAGATGTATAACATAAGAGTGATTAGAGTTGCTGATTATGATCCATCAAAGGGATATATATTATGAAAATAAGTGAATATTCTAAAAGAGTTGCGTTTTCTTGAGAATAAATAAAGGGAGAGTTAAAGTTTGAAATAAAATAATATTGTGATACCAATAGGTCATATACAGAACAAGTTCATCATAATGAGATGAAGAAGATAGTCAGATCATTATGAGTTGAGAAATAAAGGCATATCATAATGAACTGATAAAGAAATACATATCATAATGAGTTGAGGAAGCTGAAACTAAGGAAGTTATATTGGATTGAGTAAAAGTTAGTTTGTTTGAGAAAAATGATCTCAAATAAATCATGAGAAGGTTTGAAGAAGTCAAAGTTGAAGTGGTCAAACTTGAAATTAAATTATGCATAGATCTTGGAGTTTTTGAATTTGAGATAGGGTAAAGTTTTCAATTTCCCACCTTTTATTTTTTGAGTCACCTATAAATAGAGGCACAATTCATTCACACTTTGTAAATTTTTTACAAGTGTGAAAAAGGTGGAGCACTGAGGAATTTTAGAAAGAGTTCCTTCTAGACAGAGATCTCATTAGTTGATCATACATCTGTTGTTTTGTTAACCGGAATGAGAAACATCATATTGAGAATATCGTATTGAGTTGATCGAACTAAGGAATATTGGACTGAGTTTTTGAGAAGAGTTAAAGAAGTGTATATTCAGAAATGGAAGATCATATTGAGTCGATCATATTGATTCAATAAAACTAGGTTCATCCGACTGAAGGAAATAAGACTCGGAATCATCAAACCTAGGATCTTTTGTGGAGAATATTGAAAAAAATATTTACTCTTTTTTTGGATAATTTTTTTGTAAGAAAATTTATAAACTGACAGGAGTCAGTGTAATGATTTCTATCAGGATATAAAAGGTGTCTAATGGGAGTTGGCACAAGTTGTATTCACTTTTTCTTAATAGTTAATTTCCATAGACCTATGTGAGTGACTATGGTAAGGATTTGGGTTCTCACACTGAGGCATAACCTTGTAAATCTTGTGTGCTTTACTTACTTTCCTACTTTTTCATGCATGATTATTTACTAAAACATTATAAGGAAATTAAGCTTAACAGATTGTAGGTTTTAAGTTTCTAAAATCCCTGAAACTCATAAAAAGCGAACAACTAATTCAACCCCCCCTTCTCAGTTGTTTTTTTATCCTTTGGAACTTCAATTGGTATCATAGGGAAGGTTCCCTTATCGAATCCTTATCATGGATAATATCAATTCTATCAACAGTAGATGAATTTCTATATTTGATGGAAAAAATTATCATGGATAAAAAAATAGGATGTTTTCTTATCTTTTATATCTTGTACTAGAAGTTGTTGATGATTCTAAAGTTGGTTTTACACCTATTGAGAAGGATTAACAGATGAATTTTGCTGATAAGATAAACATTGAACTTGATAGAAAATATAGAAATGTTATCTTTATGTCCTTATCAAAAAAAATTATATGAAGGTGGGTCTCACAACTTCAAAGAGTATGTGGGACAAGCTAGAAATTATTTTTTAAGATAATAATAAAGTGAAGTAAGAAAATATAAAAATATTGCATAGTAAGTATGAAGACATTAGAATAAGAGATGAAGAAACTATTGTTGAATACTTTACAAGATTAAAAAAAATTGTTTGCAACATTATAGGATTTAGAGATATCTTGGAAGATTATATAATTGTGAAGAAACTTATGAGAAACTTTCTGGATAGGTTTGATTCCAAAATTACCTCTTTAGAAGATAAGAATGATTTATCTCTTGATTAATTGAATAACTTTCTTATTGCTGATGAAATGAGGAAATATCAAGTATTCAAAAATAAGATCAACTATGAAATGGATTTTGATGTCATGAGAAAAATGAAAATACAAGATGTTGAATATGTTGATCCTTATGACTCTAATGATAAAGAGGATGATGAGTTGAATGAAAAAATCATGTCTCTTATATCTAAGAACTATCAAAGAGGAATAGGAAATTATGGAGGTAAAATAAATCTAAAATGTTTTGAGTGTAGTGGAATCAAACACTTTTATATGAATTTTCCCAAGAATAAATTTTGAGAATATCAAGATGATTCTGAGGAAAAAACTTGATGGAAAAAGTGGAACAAAATTTCTAAAGAAGAAAATTCACCCAAAAAATCTAAAAAGAAGTTTATTGGGCACAAGATAAGTATGTTGATTAAGAAATATAAATCAGACTAAATTGACAAAAATTCTTCTTAGGATTAAAGTTCATAAAAATTTATAATCTTCATTACAAAAGTTGAGAAAAAAAAATATTCCTCAGATAACGAAGAAGGTGGTGAAGAATAATATAGAGAGTATCAACCCGAGATAAAACTTGTTTCATGTCTTAAAAAAAATAAGACTCTCAAGGAATAAATCAAAGTAATGAATAAATATTATGAAGAAGTTTCTAAAGGAAGAAAATGTGTCATCAAGTAGGAGGAATAACACATCTATGAGATATTAAGTTAGAAGCTTAGAATTGCTGGATAGGGAAATATGGTTGAAGATCTCAATAAGAAGTTGGAATCTAAGGAAGAAGAAGTTAACAAGCTTCAATCAAAACTTATTGTGTCCAAAATTACCTTGAGTAATATGAATTAAAACTTTAAAAAAGATTCATAAGTAAAATCTAAGACTTCTAAAGTTGTTGAGAAGGCTCAAAACAAGAATCAAGTGAAATCCTCACTCACCAAAAATAATGTTTCATATGATTCTTCTAACATTTAGGGTTCCATAAATGGTGTTGGGAAATCTTGAGTGGAGAAAGGATGTGAGAAACCTATCACATCTACAAAAGTTAAAATCTCACTCAAAAAGAAATATTTTCCATATCCTGAGTATAATAGAGCAGAAAGAAGTTATTGACCTCAACAAAATTTCTATAGAGAAAGATCTTTCTTTATTAGAAAATAAATATTTGGTGGATATTGCTAGTGTTTTGGAATATACAGGCACAAAGATTATTATTTTTGGCACAACTTTTCACTTATTGTAATAAGTTTTGAAAAAATATAAAATAATGGTGTAATAAGGATGAGTAACTTTACAAACCCACAAGAAGTTAGAAAAGAAAAAACTCAAGATGTTAGATTCTTTTCAACAAAGAATCAATTTGAATGTCTAAAATAAGTTTATGGAATATGTGATTAGGATGTTAATCTTGTCGAAATATTTATGAAACTCCTTCTGGAATAAGTTTCTTATGGTAGAAAATAAAAGTAATATAGAAAGAAGAAAATTTAATAAAGAGCGTTTTCTATTGAGACAACTTTGAAAGTAAGTAAATATAACAAACCATGGATAATTGATAGTGGTTGTTCTTCACATATGATAGGTGATATAAAAATCTTGAAACATGTTGAAATTCATGATTGGGGAGTAGTTACCTTTGGTAATGATAGTTCCTTAAAAATATTAGGAATCAGAACGACAAATATTGAAGCGGAAAAGTTGAAATCTAAAGAAGTTTTATTTATTGGTGGGATCAAATATAACTTACCTAGTATAAATCAAATTTGTGATGATGGAAACGAATTCATCTTGAAAAAATATTCTTATGTTATCAAAAGTGTGAAAGATGGAAAATTTATTACAAAAGGAGAAAGAACTAGTGGGAATATCTTCCAAATAGGAGAGTTTAATAACTCTTTTTACTTGAGTGCTGAAGATGAAAATAAGTTATGGCATCGAAGACTTGTCCACCTTAGGCATAAAAAAATAAAAAAACTTTCTAAATTTTGTTTTTTCCGTTATTTTCTATAATTTAAAATAAGGTATGAAAATGTTCATGTTACTTGTTAAAAAGGGAAGATGACTAATAAAAATCATAAGAGAGTTGAGATTCAATCTACAAGACCTCTTAAGCTTATTTATTTCGATTTATGTGGATCAATAAGAAATCAATCAATAAAAGTATATTTATACTTCATCACTTTTATTGATTATTTCACTCAGATAACAAATATCATTTTTATGAAACTTAAGTTAGAGTCTATGGAAATATTTAGGTGTTTCGAAAAAGAAGTTGAGAAAGAAATGGGGTTTATATAAAGAAGTTGATAATATATAATGGTACTGAATTTACAAGCAATAATTTAAAAACTCATCAAATAAATCATGGTATAAAACATTAGTATACTTCTCCATATACTCCACAAAAAAATGGATTAGAAAAAATAAATAATAGAAGTTTGGTGGAAACAGGAAGAAGTGTGTTGGCATAATACAAATTTTCAAAGTTCTACTGAAAATAAGTTGTTAGTACTGCTATAAATGTTCAAAATAGATTCTTATTAGGACCATAAACCAACATGAATTCTTATGAAATATGGTATAACAAAAAACCTTCATTGAATAACTTCAAAGTTTTTGGAAGTCCATGTATAATAAGAATAAAAAATTCAGAGCTAGGAATGTTTGATAAAAAATATAAGGATTTTTTTGGTTCATTAAACTAATGGAATAAGTTACAAATGTTGGAACAAATGATTACAATGTTTGGTGTATTCATATGATGTGAAAGTAATTCAAAATAAAAATTCCTTAACAAAATTTGTTGAGAATACTGGGGAGGATAAACTAGAGATTTCAAATGATAGTTAAAGTAAGACAAAACATCCTTACCAAGATTCAAGAGAATCATATGATGAATAAAGATCATCTGGAAAAGAAAATTTGAAATTTACTACCTTACAAAAACATATTGATTCCAAAAACATTATTGGAAATTATAAGGCTTCAGTTCAGGCCAGAATAAAGTATATATTATAAAATTAGACTTCACTTGTCTCAAAAGTTGAATCAAAATCAGTTCTATATTCTATTAAACATAAATAATGGGTGGATTCTATGAATTAAGAGTTGGATTAGATTGAGAAAAATGAAACACGAGAACTTGTTCCACGACCAGCAAATAAAAATGTTATTGAAACAAAGTGAGTTTACAGAAACAAATTGAATGATCATGGATAAGTTTCAAGAAACAAATAAATAATTGTTTATAAAGGCTATTCATAGGTGGAAGGTATGTATTTTGAAGAAACGTTTCCCCACTTTCAAGATTAGAAACTATTAGAATGTTTCTATCAGTGGTCGCATATTGGAATTACAAAGTTTATCAGATGGATGTAAAGTCAACATTTATCAATAGAGAAATTGAAGAAGAAGTTTACATTGAAAAAACTTTTGGGTTTCTACTTGATAAGGATAAAAAAAATGTCTATAAATTGAATAAATATTTGAATGGGATGAAAAAATCTCTACATTCATGGTATTCTAAGTATAAAAATTGTTTGAGAATGTTGAATTTTTATAAAATAAAATTTGATAGAAACTTATATGTGAAATATTTTGACTCTAGAACTATAATTGTAATTATTTTATGTGGATGATATATTTTTTGTTGGGGAGGAATAACAAGTTTTTAAATAGTTTTCTAAGGAAATGCAGAAGAATTTTTAAATGTCAATGTTGGGAGAATTAACTTTCTTTCTTAGTTTACAAGTTCAACAAAAAGAAAATTACATTTTATTATCTCAAGAAAAGTATTCTAGGGAATTGTTAAAGAAGTTTGGGATGGAAAAATCCAAATAATTTTCTAATCCTATATATTTTAGAATAAAGTTAGTAAAGATGATTATGGAAAAAGTGTGAATCAGAAAGACTTTGAGAAGCTGATAGGAAGACTACTTTACCTTACAGCCTCAAGGCCTGATATTATTTATGCTATGAATTTGTGTGTTAAGTATACAAGTAATATAAAAGAATCACATATTATGGAAGCAAAGATAATTATGAGATACATAAAAGTAACAACTTCACATGGGTTGTTATACAAAAGAAATAGTGACATGAAGTTTCATGGTTATACTAATGTCGATTGGGATAAAGATTGTAATGATAGAAAATCAACCAAAGTAGGAAAAATTTTCTTGGGTGAATGTTATGTGAGTTGTAATAGTAAGAAAAAAAATTCAATAACTTTAAGTATAGATGATTTTAAATATGTTGCAGCTACTCAGGATTGTACTCAAATGTTGTGGATGAAAGTTCAGCTATAAGACTTGAATGTGAAAGTTTATAAACCATTGAAGATACTTTGTGATAAAAAGAGTGAAATTTATCTTTCTAAAAATCATGTACAACATTCAATATCAAGACACATTGATATAAACTTTAACTTTATAAAAGAAAAAGTTGATGTTGGTGATGTTATGTTGGAATATATATAAAAAAAAGTATCAAATTGATGATATCGTCACAAAAAGCTATGCTGAAAGAGAGATTTGTGGAATTGAGGCCGTAACTTAATGTTTAGACTCCTCCCATGACTTCTTAAACCTCATAAGAAGAGTCACCCAACATGATTTGGATTATGTTGAAAAAGGGGGAGAGAAAGTAACAACTTTCTTAAAGTTTTTACTTCTATTTTTAAATGAATCTGAATCTGTGGTTATCATTCTATGCCAAAAGAGGTATTTGTTGAATTGAGGCTGCAAATTTATGTTTAGCCTCCTCCAATGACTTCTTCAACCCTATAATAAGAGTCCCCCACCATTCTTTGGATTATGTTGAAAAATGGGGAGAGAAAGTAACAACTTTATTAAAGTTTTTTACTCCTCTTTCTAAATGAATCTAAAGTTGTGGTTATCATAAAATTGGGGAGAGAAAAAGAAAATTGAGTCAGGAAAAGATAAAATCGATGGGAAGTTTATATTTACATAGCCAAAAAAATTTCTTGTCATCGAGGGATGGAATTCCTTCAAAAACATTACTTTATCCAGTAGAGTGGTGTCAGGAAACTCTCTTATGAGAAAGGTTGTGTTTTAGTAAAAGTCAAAAAATGGGAGTTTTTTTACAAAAGTTGAGTTTTGAAAATTTTATGAGAGTTTTAAAAGTTATTAAAAAGGGTTTTCAACAAATATAAAGGGGGAGATTAAAGAACCTTTGTGATAATTTGTTTTAACAATTTTTTTTAATTATTGACAACTAAGATTTTTGTAAAAGAATATTTTTATTATTCAGGATTGGACCTAGTCCATCGTAATGAGTTTGTATAAGGAGGCCAAAAGTTTCTGAATCCAAACACAAAGGGATAGAAACGTTTTATCCTTAAGAAAGTTATTTTCTATACACAAGTTTCTAAACTCAAGTTATCATACCATGAAACACCAGATGCACAAGTGTTTAGAATGATGAAGTTGTTGATCAGACGCACTATCGGTCTCAGGTCTATTAGTATAAAGTTCAAGATCCATCAGACATGGTGTTTTTTATAAAGTTGGAAGTTTCTTATTGAAGAAGTCATAATGTTGCTGAAGAGTTTTGAAAGGAGATAGTGAATACATGAGTTAGAAAATTTTCATACTTTCTAGTCTAAAATCAGATGATGCTTTGCTGGTCATGAAGCTCTAAAAAATCATTAAAACTATCACGATAAAATATTTTAAAGAAATAGAGGAATCATAAAGTCTGTATCAGTTCCAAAAACCCAGACATAGAAGATCAGATCCAGAAGTACTAGACTGAGAAGTTTTCAGAAGTCAAAATGTGTAAAGCTGATGAAGTTTTAAGTTTTCCAAAGTTACTGAGTGGATTCATCATCAGATATAGAACATTTTAATGATAATTATATCATAATGATAATTACATCATTATAAGGTTTTTAACTAGATTGACACTAAGGAGTAAAATCAATCTGATCTGGAATAAGCACTGATTCATTAAATGAATGCCTCACATTGATACCACATTGAATGTAGAACATCAGAGTGATTAAATTTTCTGATGTCAATCCACCAAAGAGAGATCAGTTATAAAATGAAGTTAATATTATAAAATAGTTGTGTTTGGTTGATAAGAAAAAAGGGAGAGTTCAAGTTTTCAATCGAATAAGATTGTGACACCAATGAGTCATCTACTGAGTAATTTCATCATAATGACCTGAGGAAGATAGTCAGATCACAATGAGTTGAGAAATAAAGGCATATCATAATGAGCTGAGAAAGTAAGGTAGATCCTAATGAGTATAGGAAGCTAAAGCTAAGGAAGTTATATCAGACTGAAGAAAATTTAGTTTGTTCGAGAAGACTGATCTATAAGAAATATTGAGAAGGTTTGAATAATTCAACGTTGAAGTGGTCAAAACCAAAATTCAATTATACGTAGATCTCAGAGTTTTTGAATTTGAGAGAGTAGGGAAAGTTTTTAGTTTCCTGCATTTTCTTTTCTAAGTCACCTATAAATAGAGGCACAACTCATTCACACTCTGTAACTTTTTCACAAGTGTAGAAAAAGTGGAGCACTGATGAATTTGAGAAAGAGTTCCTTCTATACAGAGATCTCATTAGTTAAACAAAAATCTATTGTTTTGTGAATTGGACTGAGAAGCATCATATTGATAAGATCACATTGAGTTGATCTAACTGAGGAAGACCAAATTGAGTTTTTTTAATAGAGTTTAAGAAGTGGATATTGAGAAAGGGAAGATCATATTGATCTGATCATACTGAGTTAATCAGATTGGGTTCATCATACTCAAGTCCATCGGACTCAGGGTCATCAGACCCAAGAAATTTTATAGAGCAGATTTAACAAAGTCTTTACTTTTTTTTGGCTCAATTTTTTTTAAGATTTTTTTTAAAATGATGGGATTTAGTATAATAATTCATATTGGGGGATAGAAGGTGTCTAAAGGGAGTTGGAAAAAGTTGTATATACTTCTTCTTAATAGTGAATTTCCATAGACCCACGAGAGTGACTATGACAAGGATGTATGTTCTCACACTAAGGTCAAACCTTGTAAATATTGTGTGATTTTCTTGCTTTCCTACTTTTTCATTCCTGAGTATTTAATAAAAGATGACAAAAAAATTAATATTAATTGTTTATAGGGTTTACATTTCTAAAAGTCTTAAAACTCATAAAAAGTTAACAATTAATTCAACCCCTCATTATCAATAGTTTTTTTTGATCCTTTGTAACTTCAATTGGTATTAGAAGGACGATTCCATTTTTTAATCCTTATCAAGGATAGTATCAATTCTATAAATAGTAGAGTAATTTCTACATTTGATGGAAAAAATTATTATGGATGAAAAAATAGGATGATTAATTATTTCTTATATCTTGGACTAGAAGTTGTTGATGTTGCAATAATTGGTTTCCCACCTATTGATAATGATTCCCTAATGAATTTTGTTGGTAAGAGAAATATCAAAGTTGATGGAAAAGATAGAAATTTTATCCTTATGTAATTATCAAAAAATGTTTATATGAAGGTGATTGGTCTCAAAACTTCAAAGAGTATGTGGGAAAATCTAGAAAGTATTTTTTAAAGGAATAATAATGTGAAGGAAGCAAAGCTACAAATTTTGTGTAGTAAGTATGAAGACATTAGAATGATATATGAAGAAACTATTGATGAATACTTTACAAGAGTAAATGAAATTTCTTTCAAAACCAAAGGATTCATATATGTATTAGAAGATTCTACAATTTTGAAAAAACTTATGATAACCTTTTTAGATAAATTTGATTCCAAAATTTCCTCTTTAAAAGATAAAGATGATTTATCTCTTGATGAATTTCATAACTTTCTTATTGCTTATGAAATGAGGAAAGATTCAATGTTCAAAAATAAGATGAAATATGAAATGGATTTTGATTCCTTGAGAAAAATAAAAATACAAGATATTGAATATGTTTATCCTTGTGACTTCAATGATAAATAGAATGATGATTAGAATTAAAAAAATCACGTCTCTTATATCTAAGAACTTTCGAAGAGTAAGAAGAAAGTATGGTGGTAAAATTCCTCTCAAATGTTTTGAGTGTGGTGTAATCAAACACTTTTCTATGAATTTTCCCAATAAAAAATTTGGAGAATATCAAGAAGATTCTGATGAAAAACCTCAATGGAAGAAGTGGAACACAAGTTCTAAAGAATACAAGTCATCCAACAAATCTATTAATAAGTTTACTGAGAGAAATATAAGTATGTTGAGTAAGAAATAGAAATAAGACTCAATTGAAAACAATTCTTAAGAATATGAAAGTTTATAAAAATTTGGAACCTTCATTTAAAAATTTAGAAAAACAAAATATTCCTCAGATAATGAAGAAGGTGGTAAAGAATCATATAGAGAGTATCAACTCAAAACATAAATTGTTTCATGTATTGAGAAAAACAAGACTCTGAAGAAAGAAATTAGAGTAATGAAAAAATATTGTGAATAAGTTTTTGAAGGAATAAAATATTTCATCAAGCAGGAGGAAGAATACATCTAGGATATATTAAGTTACAAACTTAGAATTGATGAACAAGGAAATATAGTTTAAGATATCAATAAGAAGTTATGAGATAAGGAATAAGTAGTTAACAAGTTTCAATAAAAACTTCTTGAGTCATAAAGTACATTGAGGAAGATGAATGAAAACTTTAACAAAGTTTCAAAAGTAAAAGATGAGACTTATAAAGTTGTTGATAAGGCTCAAAAAAATAATAAAATGAAATCATCACTCACCAAAAATAATGTTTCATATGATTATTATAAAATTTCAGGTTCCAAAAATGGTGTTAGGAAATCTTGGGTAGATAACGGATGTGAGAAACCTATCACGTCTACAAAATTTAAAAACTCAGTTAGAATGAAAGATGGTCCACATCTTAAGTATGATAGAGAATAAAGAAGTTATCAATCTCAATAAAGTTTATAAAGAGAAATATCTTTCTTCAGTAGAAAATAAAGATTCAATGTCTATTGATGGTGTTGTGGAATCTACAGAAATAGATCTTATAATTTTTGGCATAACTTGTCACTTCCCAAAAGAAGGTTTGAACAAAGAGAAATCAATGGTGGAAGAAGGATGAGTAACTTTCCAAAACTAGAGGAAGTTAGAAAATGAAAAACTCAAGATGTTAGAAACTTTCTAACAAAGAATAAATTTTAACATCTAGAAGAGGTTTGTGGAAGATGTGGTCAGGTTGTTAATCATTCCAAAATATATATGAAACTCCTTCCAGAATAAGTTTCTTATGGTAGAAAAGAATAGGAAGCAGGAAAAAAGAAAATTGAGGAAAGAGCCTTTGTTATTGAGACATATTTGAAAGTAAGTAAAAGGAACAAACCATGGATACTTTATAGTGTTAATTCTTCACATATGACATGTGACACAAAAATATTGAAACATGTTGAAATCCATGATGAAGGAGTAGTTACCTTTGGTAATAATAGTTCCTTAAAAATCATAGGAATCAAAATGACTAAGATTGAATATTTTTTTTGAAATATAAGGAATTTTTATTTGTTGATGGGATAAAGAATAACTTAATTAGTGTAAGTCAACTTTGCGATGATGTAATCTTCAATTTTTTTCTTATTTTATCAAAAGTGTGAAATATGGTAAAGTTATTACAAAAGGAGAAATAGCCAGTGGGAATCTCTTCCAAATAAGAGAGTTTGATAACTCCTGTTACTTGAGTGATGAAGATGAAAATAAGTTGTGGCACTGAATACTTTTCCACCTTGGGAAAAAAACATGAACAAGATTTCTAAAGTTTATGTTATCCATTATTTTACAAAATTGAAAAGAAGAGATGAAGATGTTTGTATTCCTTGTCAAAAAGTGAATATGACTAACAAAATTCATAAGAGAGTTAAGATTAAATCTACCAATCCTCTTGAGCTTATTCATTCAGATTTATGTGTACTAATGAGACATTAATCAATAAAAGGAGATTTATACTTCATCACTTTTATTGATGATTTATCTCAGATGAAAAACATCATGTTTATGAAACATAAGTTAGAGATAGTGAAAATGTTTAGGTTTTTTAGAAAATAAGTTGAGAAATAAATGAGGGTTTATATAAAGAAGTTGAGAACATATAATGGCACTAGATTCACAAGTAATAATTTTAAAACTTATCTAAGAAATCATGGTATCAAAAATTAGTACATTTCTCCCTATACTACAAAAAAATGGAGTAGAAGAAAGAAATAATAGAAGATTATTGGAAATGGGAGGAAGTATGTTGGAAGAATAAATTTTTTTGAAGTTTCATTGGTAATAAGTTTTTAGTACTATTGTACATGTTCAAAATAGATTATTTTTGAGACTAGAAAGGAACATGACTTCTTATAAAATGTGGTATAACAAAAAACCTTCATTGAAGTATGTCAATGTTTTTGGAAGTCCATGTTTACTAAAAATAAAAAATCTAGATCTGGGAAAGTTTGATGAAAAAGTAAAGGAAGGAAGTTTTATGGGTTATTAACTCAATGGAAGAAGTTACAAATATTAAAATAAATGCTTATAGAGGTTGGTGGACTCATATGATGTGAAAGTAATTGAAAATCAAAATTCCTTAACAGAATTTATTGAGAATGTCGAGGACGATAAACTAGACATTCCTAATGATAGTGAAATCATGTCAAAACATCCTTTCCAAGATTTCAGAGAATCATGTGATGATGAAAGTTCAGCTGGAAAAGAAACTTTGAAATTTCCTACCTTACATAAACATGTTTAGTCTGAAAACATTATTAGAAATCATAAGGTTTTAGTTTATACCATAAGAAAGTTGGCATTAAAAAACCATACTTCACTTATTTCAAAAGTTGAACTAGAATAATTTTTAGAATCTACTCAAAAAAACAAATGGGTAGATGATATGAATGAAGATTTAGATCAGATTGATAAAAATGAAACAAGGGAACATGTTCCATGAATAGAAAATAAAAATGTTAAGGGAAAAAAGTGGGTTTATATAAATAAATTGAATGATCATGGAGGAGCTTCAAGAAACAAATAAAGAATTGTTTTTAAAGGATATGCACAAGTGAAAGGTGTGGATTTTGAAGTTTTTTTTTTCTAGTTGCAATATTATAAACTATTAGAATGTTTCTATCAATGGTCTCACATTGTAATTACAAAGTTTATCAGATGGATGTAAAGTCAGCATTTCTCAATGGAGAAATTGAAGAAGAAGTTTACATGGAACAAACTTGTGGGTTTCTACTTTATGAGGATGAAAAAAAGTTTTTAAATTGAATTGATCTTTGTATGGGATGAAACAAGTTCCACGTGCATGGTATTATAAGATTTACAATTGTTTGAGAATGTTAAATTTTTCTAAAGGAAAAGTTGATAGAAACTTATATGTGAAAGATGTTCACTCTAGAACTATAATTTCAATTTTTTATGTGGATAATATAATTTTTTATGGGGAGGAATAAAAAGTTTGAAAAAAGTTTTCTGAGGAAATGAATAATAATTTTGAAATGTCAATGTTGGGATAATTAAATTTCTTCCTTAGATTACAAGTTCAAAAAAAGTACATTTTCTTATCTCAAGAAAACTATGTTGGGGAATTTTTAAAGAAGTTTTGGATGATAGAATCCAAAGAAGTTTCTACTACTATATCTGTGAGCACAAATTTGAGTAAATATGAGTTAGAAAAAATTGTGAATTAGAAATACATTTAGAATGTAATAGGAAGTATACTTTTCCTTACAGCCTCAAGGCCTGATATTGTTTATGATATGAATTTGTGTGACATGTATAAAAGTAATCTAAAATAATCACATATGATGGAAGCAAAGGGAATTTTGAGATATGTTAAAGGAAATACTTCACATTTGTTGTTATAAAATAGAAATAATGAGATGAAGTTTCATGGTTATTCTGTTACTGATTGGGATAGAGATTGTAATGATAGAAAATCAACCATAGGAGGAACATTTTTCTTGGGTGAATTTTGTGTGAGTTAACATAGTAAGAAACAAAGTTTAGTAACTTTAAGAATAGATAAATCCAAATATGTATTAGCTACTCAGGCTTATACTCATATGTTGTGGATAAAAGTTCAACCAGAATACTTAAAAGTGAAATTTTCTAAACCATTAAAGATAATTTGTGATAATTAGAGTAAAATTGATCTTTCTAAAAATCATATTCAACATTCAAGATATAAACACATTGATATAAAGTTTTACTTTATAAAATATTTTTTTTTTGGAGATTCTGTACAGGAATATATCTCAACAAAGTATCAAATTGTTGTTATCTTCACAAAATCTATTCCTAAATAGAGAGATTTATGGAATTGAGATTATAAATTCATGTTTATGCTCCTACCATGAATTCTTAAACCTCATAATAAGAGTCCCCCACCATGATTTATATTAGGTTAAAAAAGGATGAGAGAAAGTAACAACTTTCTTAAAGTTTTTACTTATCTTTATTAATGAATATAAAGTTGTGGTTATTATAAAATGGGGGAGGGAAAAAGAAAAGTGAGAGAGGAAAAGATAAAATTGAGGGGGATTTTATCTTTACATGGTCAAAAAAATTTCTTGTCACCGAGGGATAAAATTCCTTCAAAAAAATTACTTTATCTAGTAGTGTGGTGTCAGGACACTCTCTTTTGAGAAAGTACATGTTTTGTTAAAATTCAAAACACTTGAGTTGTTTACAAAATATGATTTTTGAAAAATTTATGAGAGTTGGAAAATTTGTTAATGAGGTTTGTTAAGAAATAAAAAGGGATATATTGAATAACCTTTGTGATAATTTGTTTTAACATAGTTTTTGTATTTATTGACAACTGACCTTTTTGTAAAAAAATAGTTTTGTTATTCAGGATCAGACATAGTCAATCGTACTGAGTTTTCATAAGAAATATGAAAGTTATTGAATGACACTGAATCTAAACACAAAGGGAGAGAAAAATTTTATCCTTAAGGAAGTTATTTTCTGAACACAGGTTTTTGGAATTAGGTTATCAGATTGAGCATCACCGGATACAGAAGTGGTCAGAAATATGAATTTGTTGATCAGACACACCATTGGTCACAGTTCTATTAGTATGAAGTTCAAGATCCATCATACATGGTGTTTGTTAGAAAGTCAAAAGTTTCTGAGTGAAGAAGTCATAATTTTTCTGAATAATTTTGAATGAAGATAGTGAATATAGGAGTTAGAAAGTTTTCATACTTTCTAACCTAAAATAAAACAATGATCTATTGGTCATAAAGTTCTCACAAATCATGAAAAATAACATGATAATATCTTTTGAAGAAATAAAGGAATCATAAAGTTTGTATCGGTTATAGAAACCCAGAAAAATAAGATCGGATCCAGAAGTACTAAACTGAGAAGTTTTTAGAAGTAAGAATGTGTAAAGCTGATGAAGTTTGAAGTTTTTAAAAGTTACTGAGTGGAGTTATCATTATATGTATAACACCGCAATGATAATTCCATCATAATGAGAATTTCATCATTATGAGGTTTTTAACCAGACTAAATTTAAGGATGAAAATCAATCGAATCAAGAGAATACACTGAGTCATCAAATGAATGACTCACATCGATAACATATCAGATATAGAACATAGGAGTTATTAGATTTGTTGATACTGATTCATCAAAGGGAGATCAATTATGAAAAGAAGTGAAGATTCTAAAAGAGTTTCATTTTATTGAGAAGAAAAAAAGAGAGAGTTCAAGTTTGCAATAAAATAAGATCATGACACCAATAATTCATCTACTGAGGAAGTTTATCATAATTATTTGAGGAAGATAGTAAGATCGTAATGAGTTGATAAAGCAAGGTAGATTATAACGAGCTGAGAAAGAAAGTCAGATTGCAATAAGCAGAGGAAGATGAAGCTAAGGAAGTTATATTAGACTAAAGAAAAGTTAGTTTTTTCAAGAATACTGGTCTCAAATAAATATTTTGAAGGTTTGAAGAATCCAAAGTTGAAGTGTTCAAACTTGAAATTAGATTATGTGTATATCTCAAAGTTTTTAAATTTGAGAGAGTGTGGAATTTTTTTAGTTTCCCTCATTTTATTTTCCAGATCACCTATAAATAGAGGCATAGTTAATTCGCACTTTGTAACTTTTTCAAGAGTGTGGAAAAGGTGGATCACTGAGGAATTTGATAAATATTTCCTTCTAGATAGAGATATCATTAGTTGACCAGACATATATTGTTTTGTTAAATGGACTAAGAAACATCATATTGAGAAGATCATATTGAGTTGATCAGAATAACGAAGATCAGAATGAGTTTTTGAGTAGAGTTTAAGAAGTGTATATTAATAAAGATAAGATCATATTGAGTCGATCGTACCAAGTAAATCATATCGAGTTCATCAGATTGAAGGCCATTGGACTTAGGGTCATTAGACCAATGAGCTTTTTTAGATTTGATTGAACAAATCATTTACTCTTTTTGTTTTGGATCAATTATTTTGTAAGAAACTTTGTAAATTATCAGGAGTCATTATAATCATTCTTATGAGGAGATAAAATGTGTATAATGAGATTTTTCACAATTTTTATTCACTTATTATTAATAGTGAATTTCCATAGACCCAAGGGAGTGGCTATGGTAAGGATTTAGGTTATCACACTGAGGCCGAAACTTGTAAATCATGTGTTCTTTACTTGATTTCCTACTTTTAAATGCATAATTATTTACTAAAACATGATAAGGAAATTAATCTTAACATGTTTCATGTGTTAAGTTTCTAAAAGTCTTGAAACTCGTAAAAAGTGAACAACTGATTCAACCCCCCCTTCTCAGTTGTTTTTCGATTCTTTGGAACTTCAATAATAATAATATTATTATTTTTCATGATATTAAATAAAGTTTATTATATTATTTAAGGATTTTTGTGAAATTAAATAATATTTTAACTTAAACCCTAAATTTATAAATAGGTTTCTATATCTATTATGTAGGGTTAATTGGGAATTGAGAATCATTGTGTGCAATATATTTCCATCTAGATTCTTTCCTCTCCCATCCTCTCAAGAATGAGAAAAACAAGAGAGAATCCTTCAATCCTGAAATAACTTAAAGATATAAAGATGAATAAAACAAGACGATTGATTTTACGAACTATCACCCAATATTCCATCAATATTTGATGGAAAATTTCATTGGTCATGATTTTTACATCCTGCACAATTAGTGAATGATCCATTGAATATTATAACAACATTTATGGTTTTTTTCCCACCTGGTGCATCTCCTTAATCCAAAAACCTTCAATATACCCATAAATGTTGTTACTTCCATGCATATATGATTCATTTCTCACATGTACTTACAGTCTTTTCCCATATTCACCTATCATGAGAGATGTATGTGGATCCACTATATAAACTAAACACATTGATAGAATATTACAGTGTAGATTTGTGGTCTCTTAGAGATATATCAATATCAAATTCCCTTATACAGCTTCCAATTATAGTCCCCAATTCATCATGTTTGCATGGTAGAGGTTGTCTAAATCCAGTCATATGAGAAATGAAATATATTGTCTATAATAGAGTGGTTTGTGACATAGATATGGTTGGTGTAATAATGAGGGACATAATTGTAGACAATTTCCTCACAAAAAAACATTAAGGGGACCTCTTTGAGATCATCATGATATTTATTTTTCATTATGAATTGAATATTGTATTTTTATTAACATAAATATGTGATAGTCCATTTCACTAACATGTGTTTTGAACTTAGATTTTTTTTTTCATACGGAGAAAATAAAGACAATTATGGTATAATACTAAAACATAAGTGATATTACATATTCATTCATGATTTTATGTTACTCCCATCACTAGTTTTTTTTAAAAATGATTAGTTTCCATTCAATGTTCATATTTTGATCATAAAAATATATGGAGAACATTGTTCTTATTCATTCAATCACACTGAATTTTACTATTTTAATCATATTATTCAATTTACTAATCAAAATTATGTGATTATTATTTTTTAGTTCTCCTAATTAAAATTAAAGAAACTCATTAAACTGGATCTTTTGCTAATTTTGTCATCTAAAGGTCCATATGGACTACATAAGAAGGCCCAACAAATCTACTAATGATACTTGATCATCTGTGATGTTCTATTTTCTAGGATTAATCAAGAATTCCAAATTCATTAATACTCAACTATAAGTCTATTAATATTCTATTATAACATGGATAAAAATTTTAAGTCCCAAATAAACCAATAAGTGGCCCAATTGAGGCATGAAATTCCAGCTCACAATTCTGTCTAGGATTTGAAAACATCGACTTTTATCCCAATTCACTTGTCCAATTGAGATGAAATTTTGTGGCTAGAAATTAATGCATTAGGTTCACAACTTTTTAGAATAAATGTTTTCGATATGAAGGTATATTCTTGTACTAAATCCCATTCAAATTTAGGGCATGGAAAATCCAAGATAATTCCAGACAACATCACATGGTTTAGTAAAATAGACATAACTTTGTCTCCAAAATTTAAATGGCTTTAAAATTTGTATTATTAAATATAAAAATTCATATAGAAAAATTTTAAGAAGAAAATTTATTTAGATTCATCTTCTTAAATGGTCAAATCGTTGATCTAACTTAGAGGGAAGTTTTGGAAGGAAAAAGTCCACCACCTTGGGCTATAAATACACTCCCCTCTTATCCTTACAAGGGATTGTCTCTTAAACACTTATTATGATACATTGGGATGAAAAAATCCACGAACAAGGATTGGTAGGGCCTTCTAAACTCAAATTTACACTTTAGATTCATATCCTATACTCTTTCTTTTCATGTACTTTAAGTGTTTTAAATTGTAATTGTGTGAGTGTGATTGTAATTTCAATTGATTTTTAATGCATGTTTCATCATAATATTCTATTATTCTCATCCAAATTCTATTTTATAATATTAATTATCTTAAAATTGTTTAAATTAAGTTAAAAACCATCCTTCTTTCACTTTCTCATTCAATCCAAAGTGAGTGTTTTACTTTCCTTCATCGTTCGTGTGTCTATTCGGTGCAACATTATTTTATTACCTTGTTAATTTTATCATTATTTTAACTCATCATTATAAAAATCATAAAATATATTACTAATCATCTTAGTTTATGAGTAAACCATCCATTTTTGTGAGTCATAATTTGGATATGTCAAGTGATTGAGAGATTTTGGTCGTTAAATATTCTTTAGGTTAACATTGTGTATGTTAAAACTTAAAATTTCATAAATTAATGAAATCATTGGTATAAAATTTGGATTACATGGATTATTGGAACCATAAATACACTTCCATAAAAAATCATTGATTGATATCAGTACCCTAATTGAGGCTCGGATTAAATCCTTAATATTTTGGAATTCCGATCGAAATCATCATGTGAAGTGGGTGTTAATTTAATGAAATATATTGTAAAGATCAAGGATATAATAATATTACATCCCTAATAATTAACTCACCCTAATATTTATTGAATTGTTAAATTAAACTCATCAATAAATTATTTTACCTAAGCTCTGCAAACACCCCCCCCCATTTCAAAAAGACAAAAAAACATTTGACTCTAAAATATAGTACGGTCAACCTATCATTGAGAATTATACCTAAGTACATCTATACACATTATAGCATATCACCATACCTTTGAATTTTCAATAGTATTTAATCAGCTTCACTTCAAATGGAACCATTTCTTGGGATGGTGCGATAAGTAGTCATTCATTTTTTATTTTTGTAAAAAAAAACAACAACAAAAAAAAAAAAACCAAAAAAAATATTATAAAAAACATAGAGAAAAACCCCCCTTCCTCATAATTTCATAATTTATTTGAATTACCCATAACCTCATACAAAATACCTTGGATTTATTTGACCCTAAAATCGAGTGAAATATTCACCGAATTAGGAGGAACATTAGGGATAATCAAATCACTCAAGAACCATTTATTGCACATCCAATTGATCTAGATATGTCCAATATTAGGGAAAAAACCCTTAAAAATATCATTACCTGTGATATGAATTATCAACCCCTTGGTATTCAATATCTAAACATTGATACATATTTTGAACTCAAATCGAGTTTGATTCATATTTTTCCTCATTTCCATGGGCTAGCTGGTGAGGATCCACACCTTCACATTAAAGAGTTCCAAGTGCTGTGCTCTACTATAAATCCTCAAGGGGTTTCTGATGAACAAATCAAACTTAAAAAATTCCCTTTCTACTTATACATCTCTTCCAATTCATGGATCTATTTCCTCCCTCCTGGTTCTATAAACTCATGGATTGACATAAAGCACCTCTTTTTAGAAAAATTATTTCCTGCTTCTCAAACAACTTCTATTTGAAAAGAAATTAGTGGTATTCATAAATTACCAAATGAATCACTCCATGATTACTAGGATAGGTTCAAAAAGGATTTTGTAAACTTTCACACACCACCAAATCCCTAACAAACTCTTGATTGAATGCTTTTATGAGGGGTTATTGTCTATGGAGTGAACTCTCATTGATACCACAAGTGGAGGTGCTCTTATTGAAAAACTCATGTGTATGCATGATATATCATAAGAAACATGGATGAAAACACACAACAATTCCAAACTCAATAACATTCTCAATTCAAAAAATTCTAGGAGAATCAATCCATAGATCCCAATGATATAATCCAGTGGATGAATGAACTTACTGGTCTTGTGTGATAACTAGTTGTAGCTGCCAAATCCCCAACCACATATTCTCCAAAATCTCAGTTTCCTGGACCTATAAAAAGCTATGGGATCTATAGCTCACTTACTCAACCAACTAATACATTTATACCATTATAGGATGATCAATCAGATTCATTTGGACCAATGGATATTAATGCATCATTTTCTCAGCGAAACACCAACCCTCAACAACCAGGTCAGTTCGTTAGAAAATTCAACCAACCTCATTATGATCCCCAATATTCTACATATAACCCAAGATGGAAAGACCATCCAGGATTGAGTTATATTAATACCATTTCCCAACCCCATAAATTTATTCTTCAAAATCCAAACCAATTCCAAGATGGTCATAATGGGAGTAACTTCCAACAACCTAATCCTTTTGTTCCTCAACCTTAAAGGAGAAATCCTCCTCCTTCTCCTCCTATCTTCCACCATCCTAGAAAGCCTTTCCAATTCCCAACCCAATCCAATTAATTTCCCAAGAACCCAAATAAATTCAATCCCAATACGGTACATGCCTCTTATTATAATCAACTATGGGAAAGTGTTGTGGAAGATATTTATTCCTTAACCCATTCTAGACTCAAAAACCTTGATTTTTTTTGGCTAACTTGCATCCCACCTAATTCATCAACAATAATCTAATTCTTTATTACTCTCAAATCAACCATTTACCAACCCCAAGGGTAATGTAAGAGAAATTTCATTTTGACCTGGAAAGTAAATTTCTATGTCTCATGATTAATCCTTTAAACACCCTTTAATTATAGATCTAGAAGAAGAAAAAAATAAAAGTCCAAAAAATAAACCTAAATCCACTCCCTAACCTTCTTAAAAACCTCCAAGGAACCCAATTCATTTTCCTCATTCCATCTCTAAGCCTAATAATCTCTTTGAGCCTAATTTCGAAATGATTGACATGTTTAGATGTGTTGAAGTCAATATTATCCTATTAGATTAAATAAAAAATTTCTATAAGTATGAAAATGTTATTAAGGAATTGTGTGCACATAAGACACTACTAGAATTTGGACTTATATCCACAGATCTATATCCAAGAACAATAAAAACCATGGCTATAGGTCACTTATACCCAAACCTCTTTTGGTGTCTGTAGCACTAGCGCTCTACGCAACCACTTCCCCCCCAGCCTCACGACTTTCCATATCCACTACCCCATTGATCCTCATCCCTCCCACGATCCTCCTCCTCTTCTGATGTCTCCGATGTAGCCACCCCACCTCCCTGTAACTCTCCTTCTCTGACGCGACTCTGGCACGATTCTGACGCGGCTCCGGCACGGTTCTGACGCGGACACCTCCTACACCCCCATGATCCTCCTCCTCTCCTGACATCTCTGACGCGGCCACCCCACCTCCCCACGACCCTCCTTCTCCGACGTGGCTCCAGTACAGTTCCGACGTAGCTCCGATATAGTTTTGACGCGACCACCCCACCTCCCGGGATCCTCCTCCTTCAACGCAGCCACCCCACCTCCTAGGATCCTCGTCATATATGTGATGGATCCATGAATAAGGTACATTTATCTAGTGTTGATTTCATTGGTAACCTATCTAGATTTTATCCCACTCTTAGAAAAGTTTCTAGGTATAGTTGATTATGGGGATTAAAATCTGGAATACCCAAAAATTTAAAGACATCCTAAAATCAATTCCCATTCCTGTTATTCAAAAAAATTATAGAGAGGATCCCAAACTTGGCGTGTTGGTTTGCGGGTGGGGTGACATCAATTACTAGAAAAAAAAATTTAGTTCATTTTCACTTCATCCCTGGATTCCCAATCCCTCACATTTACTTTAGGAATGTGATAATAAACCCTGGGTTTATATCAGCATCCCTCGATGAGGATCATAAGATTTTTTATGATAGGATTTATATGCTCGATGAACCAGATATGTGCACATTCTCAAAGTTTACCTTAGGATAATTTAATGCTTTAGAGTTTCACTTGTTATTAATATCCAACCAGGAGCATGATGAGTGGGTGAGAAAAGTCTTGTCTAAATAAATCCTAGTTAAGTTAAACATACATTTCTGGAGGTTCTGTAATAAGGGCATACCAACTGAAATTAATATCCATAGAAAAGTAATTTAGATACCCTTACCATGTATGTGTTGTGAGAGGATAAAATCTGAGTTAGTCTAGAACTTCTTTTTTGATGTAGAATGGGCCCACTTTGCTTAGCCCCTTATTGGGAAACTTATGGGATTTCAATTTTAGGGGAGATACTTCTCTAAATTTTTGTCTACATTATTTCAAAGTGTTGAGAAACATTCATATATGGTTAATATTCATGTAAAAGTGTTTTTAGTGGTGTGTTGGGTGATTTAGGAGACAAGGAACATGGGTCGTGAAGGCAAGAATATCTCCCTATATCCATTCAAGTTCATGTGACCTCTCTCATGGAAAAACTAGGTTATCTTCTTCTTATTGAAAATAAAATGGCTACTATTAAGGGGATCCTCCCTAGGGATGTGATTACAAATGATAGAGCTCCTCTAGGGTGGTGGATCAAGTGGATACCCCCCAATGTTGGACTAAAACATAATGTGAATGGGTCCTGTAAATAGGGAGTTATGAGGAGGGATTGTGCTTGATTTTATGGGATCTATGGTTATCGGATATAATTCCTTTTATAGTTTAGGTAATTCTATATGGGTGGAGAAAATATCTTTACTCAGCGGCCTTTAAATTTTGAGGATAGATAAACTCAATATTTTTATGGTTGAGTATAACTCCAAGATTATTTTAAGATTACAACATAATGATGCAAGTGCTCCTTGGTATTCAGTGTATAATATTTGGAAGTGTAGGTCCCCCATCGACCAAGGCACAAATATCATTCATACTTGGAGGGAGGGGAACTTTTATGCATAAAATATATCTAGTAAAGAGATACCTTATGAGATTCTTGTTATCTATAATATTACAGGGGATATTTTACATTACTATGAAATTATTGTTAGTGGTGAAACCCTCAGTAATCACCAATTTAGACTTCTAAAGTTCAAGATTTTCCAATAAAAGGTTCTTCTCGAGTGATCGATAATTTCCCAATTATTACATCAATCAAGGAAGTTCTTCTAGGGATACCATTAATGGAGGATAACAGTCTGAATACTCAAGAGATTTATGAATAAAACATTTTTCATCACATGCACAATGAAAATACTAAATTCAATTGGTTGGATAATCAATTACCCAATCAACTACATGGTCTAAATCCTAACCATCTGGAAGATTTTCCAACCCCTGACCAATTTCAATCCCAACCATCTCAACATCAAATCCAATCTTTTCCATATAAATTATTAGAATAATTTTTTTAAAAAATATTAAAAATTAATTATCAATTTTCATCATTAAGATTATATATATAAAACATTTAAATTGTTATGGAACCCATTCCCAATCAGGTTTACCCTTCCTCAATATCTTAAAAGAATCTTGTTACACACAAACCTCTCACGAATAACTCAAAGTTGTGACTATTCCCAAGAGTGGGAAAACTATTTTAAAACATAAACCATTGATTCCTAAACCATTAGAGTCTTCAAAATCATAGGAAAAAATTGAATAACTAACATTAGAAACTGAAAAATCAGAGCTGTATAATGAGTGAATTGGTTAGATAATGTTAAAATTCAACCAGAGAAACATGGGGAATTGTTGATGGGTGTTAAAATCTGAAGAAAAGTGATTTTCTATATTCAAAAGAGAGAAATTTGACATCTTGGAAAGATTTTCCTAAATATTATTGTATTATTTACGAGTGTTTCAAGAAAATATAGGAGATTCAAGAGTTTAGATAAATACATAACAACCCTCAAATATAGACACATGTAACCCATACAATGAATAATGAAATTGATATTTCTTATCAACACTAAAATAATAGGTGGAAGATGGCCTTGATGTATCCATTAGATAAATAACCTCATTCCCACTTATAAATAGATTGATCTCAAAAAAAATTATAATATATCATAATGGGTTTTGATTAGTTAATTGTTTTATATGGTGATGGTGTTTAGAATAATATGGTGTGGTTGAGGAGACATTCCCCCATAAAAATACATGGATTTAAATTAATTTGCATTTTCATTTCTCTAGTGTGATTTTCATGAAATCATATTGTTTTCATATGAGTAGCAGATTATTATGAGAGAATATTATATGATTCATGAGAGAATTATATAAGGCCACCCTTCATTATATTCATCATTTTTAACTTTTATTTTATTTCTTTCATGTACTTATGGTTCCACTCCTTCGTTATTTCATTATTTTAAAATTAATAGTGTTATATTAGTGTAGGTGTGAGGAGAACGAATGATTATATCCTTCCATTCACTTGTGGTTCCCTATCTCTTTTGGGGGGAGGCTGTACGACTGGGGGGTGGGGGGGATGGTTGTGGGGGAGGGGGATGGTTTGGGGGGGAGGCTAGTACAGGGGAAGGGGTGGGTTTGGTGCAGGGGGGTTGGGGGCTAGTGCAGGTTGGTGGGGGGGGGGTTGGGGGGTTGGTGCAAGATAGGGGGTTGGGGGTGGTGGGGGGGGACTGGTTTTGGGGGGAGGGGACTAGTTTTGGGGGGAGGATAGTACATGGGTGGTGGTGGAGCAGGGGGTTGGGGGGCTGGTGTAGGCTAGGGGGATGGGGGGGGTGGTCTGGGGTGGGGGGGGGGGTTAGGGGATGGTTGTGGGGGGGGGGGACTGGTTTAGGAGGGAGGCTAGTACATGGGGAGGTGGGGGTGGAGGTTAGGGGGGCTGGTGCATGGGTGGGGGGGGGGGGTTGGGGGGCTGGTGCAGGCTAGGGGGATGGGTGGTCTGGGGGGGGGGTTAGGGGATGGTTGTGAGGGGGGACTGGTTTAGGGGGGAGGCTAGTATAGGGGGAGGTGGGGGGGGGGGGCTGGTGCCGGGGTGGGGGGTTGGGGGCTGGTGAAAGCTAGGGGGTTGGGTGGTTTGGGGGGGGATGGTTGTGTGGGGGGACTGGTTTAGGGGGGAGGATAGCATAGGGGGAGGTGGGGGGGGGAGGTGGGGGGTGTAGGGGGGTTAGGGGTCTGCTACAGGGGGGGTTAGGGGGGCTGTTGCAGGGGTGGGGGGGGGGGGGGGGTTAGGGGGGCTGCTGCAAGGGTTAGGGAAAGGGTCGTTCCTGGAAGAGGTTGTACGGCTACATGAGGGGGGGTGAGGAGGAAGTGGTCACTGGGCTGGGATGTCTAGGGGGTGTACAGGGGGTCTACAGGGGGGGTATGTAGGGGAGGGGGGAGGGTGTAGTTTGGGGAGGGGTATGTCCTCATCTAGAACTGGCATGGTAATCCTTGTGAGATTACATGGTATTTACATGTGGAACACAAAGTATCTTATCTTCCCAGGGGTATGCTTGTGTACTCCAATCAATGATTGTGTATTCTTTCATATGCTTGTGCACTCTATGTACATAGATTGTCGAGCCATGTACAAATACATGAAATATCCCCTATGGTACAATTAATGTCTATCCACATGGTGTAATTAGTAAACATGCACCCTATCTTAAATTAATTCTTACATTTGGTGATATTTTTTCCCATGAATTCAAATTTATTTTTTTTGTAACCTATGTTGCTTACTCATGTTTAATCTACTTTTATTGTAATATTATGTACTACAAATTTATGTTTTAAATATATTAAGTATAATCAATATTCATGCAGGGTTTCAATCCTACATACAAGGGTGACAGGGCGGACTAACACTCGGTTTTAGAGAAACACACCATCATAAAAGATTAGAGCAACGATATATTTTCAAGAAGTGGGTCATTTTATTTTTGTTTCAGTTAATATTTTCTTTTACCTATATTAAATATGACCTGTACTTTATTTTTTAGATTGCATTTACTCTTATTGAGCAGTGGATGATTTATTTAATTTGAGTAGTGGATAGTTTTTTAGACCATTAGAACATGTATTTTTTTGAGCAGTCGTGTTTTTTAGACCATTAGAACATGTGTTAATATTTTCAATTCATGATGTTTTATAAACTATATTATGTTTGTCTTAATTCTTGTTTAACATTTTAGAAACCATAATGTGGTGTACATGCATTACATATGCTTATGTTGTAATTGTTTAAAATGTAAATTTCATGTTTAATTTCATTGATGTATGATGTTAAATTTGATGTTCCACATCCCTATTGCATGAATTGAAAATGAATAATATATTGGCTCCTCATTAGAGAGGAAACCTTCACTTCAAGTGTTTATGCTGTTATCATCATCACCTGTTCTATTATTTCCATTCTCACTAATCATGTTCCTCCCACTTCAATTTTTAGGTTCAATTAATGACAATTCATCATATCACTAGAATTTTGTTGAAGTCTCTCTAGACTCTTTTGTGTGTGTTACGGAAACTAGAGTCAAAGGCGACTCACCGCGTATGCATAGGTAAGCATATATATAATAAGTTCTCCTGTTATATGTATATCCGCCCATGGTAGCACGATTACATATAAGGGGTTAGGTGTGATTATGTATATATATGGAAAATTCATACGTGTGTGGGTGATAACAGGCTTATGAATGTGAGCATATATATAAGGATCCTATTGTGCATGTTCAAGTCTATGCGGACATGTACATATGGGTTATGGAATCCTTATGTATATAGAAAGGTGCATATGCCCGGAGGATGGATGAAGCAGCTTAGAGTTGTCACTGATAAAAGTATCAAGTGCTGAGTGTGGCTTGACTCCTTTGAGGTAGGGTCCCTCTCCTAGCCTCTTTAATTCAAGAATGTTTTAAATTGCATTTATGTGCCTTCTTAATTTTTCTTATATTAAATTTCAATTCTTGAATAAGTGTTAGTTAAGATAATTGTTTTTTTTTGATAAACAAGTCATGGTTTTGTAATAAAACCCCTCCAATGGAGGTGCACTGTCTGTGAAAACTCATAGTGGTATACCTTGCTTGACATTATTGCATTGATGTTTTCCTTATACTTGATGTCTTTGGTATTCGTAAAGAACACATCATACTTGACTCTTTTTATATCCCCGTAAGGGGTTTCCCTCTTTTTATTAAAACATTTGTTTGAACCAAAACACCCTTTAAGTTCCGTTACAAGGGGTGAATATTATTTAAAAAAACTAATTTTTTTGTCCACCTAAAGTATTATACCATTTTTTGCAAGAAATTAGCAACCATTTGTTGTGTTTTTAATCAAATTGAATTGGAATACACCATGCTTGCAGAATTGATGATTTTGAGTTTACTTTTGAGTGTGAAATATTCAATCTTTTGGACATTACTCTGTATCATGGTTGGATAGTTGATCCCCAAGTATGCACTTTTGAACCCCGTACCTTTATATTTTTTTAGAAAAAATATTTTATACATTATATCAGTTTACAGTTTTCCCTTTTCCTTTTTCTTCTTACATTTTCTTAATATGCATGTATATACATGCATGAGGGTATCCAAGAGGGTGGGGGGGGGGGGGGGTCCAATGGCGGGTTTCATTTTTCCTTTTTCTTTTTTCATATTTCCTTTCAGAAGTCATTTAATGCTTGAAATAATTTCTTTTAGAAGTTACTGAATGATTTCAAGCATTGATCTGCAACATCTATGGCTCTAAGATACCATGCGAAACATCAATGGTTTGCACTACAGATTATATTCTAGCATAAAAGAATTTTCTAAAGGCTATTCTAGTTGAAGGAAAAGGTATGAATCTTCATACATTAGAAGAAATTGTAGTGATATGTTTTAATTTCATAAAAATAGTAAGTTTCTTACATTTTATATGTGTAATGACAAATACTTCATTAATTTTCTTCACTTTATTTTATGATTTTATTTCATAACATGCTATGTCATGTAATTTAGTTAACTTATCCATTTAATAAATATTTTATGATATTATTTCATAACATGCTTTGTCTGAAATTTTATATGTTTCCATAAGTGGCCTTCCATTTACATAATTGCAGTTTAAACAAAAAAAAAGTAACTATGGATAAACCATAATATTTCAAAATTCAAATTAGTTGGAATGATTCAATGGAAATATCATTTTTCATGGACACTCCTTTCTCACCATAGTGCACTGCAACAAACACCTTTTAATTGGAGCATCATGGCCACTCCTTTCTCACCATAGACCTTGTTTTATTTTTTTTGAACTTAAATGATTGAATCTAAAGTTTATTTTTTTTCTTTTTAGGTACTTCAATGAGAATATCCAGGTTGAGTGAAAAAATATAAGAGGATAGTTGGCTCATTAAAAAGAATAAAACTACATCATATCATTACAGGGGAGTACTTAATTTGGTTTTTACTTGTTTAGAACAATTCATTCATGCTGCCACTTGTTGGAACTCTTTTGAAATTCTTGATTTTAGGATGTTATTCTTGTTGAGTGTTTGTGCTTAAACTATTGAATACTTTTCATGCTAATGTTATTGACCCGAATCTGTTTATTATGGTTATTGAAAATATTCTTGCTTATGGTAAAACATGCTGAGTGTTGAGTTTTAATGTATGATTATGTTTATTGTGAAATTTATATTTCATGATTTTTTTGTTGAAAATATGTTAAATATTCATTAATGAGGGTAGAATGGTAATATAAAAACTGTTTTCATGGTGATTTTAATGTTAAATGTTCACTATATTTATCTCTTATCCTGCTGAAAAGTGTTTCTTTACATGATGTTCTACGTGTTTGACTGGAAATCACGAATTAATGCATGTGCACACTAAATTTTCTTTCAAAAGGGAAGAATGTTGTTACTTTTTAGAGGAATGATACTATTTTCAACCTTCTTTTTACCTTAATATTTTGATTCTATCTTTTCATTCTCTTCTGGTTTGGGGGATATTTTGGGATTTGGGGGGGGGGGGGGGTCCAGGGGGGTTGTCTAGGAGGGAAGGGGGGGGGGGTGCAAGGGGGTCTGTAGGGGGGAGGGGTAGGGGGTCTAGGTGTGGTATTTAGGGGGGAGGGGGGATGTCCAGGAGGGGGGGGGGGCTATCCAGGATGAGTCCAAGGGGGGTATGCAGGGGGGATGGGTGAAGGGGGCTGGGGGGCAGTGTGCAGGGCGTGTGGGGGTGCAGGGGGAGGGGGGGGGGGTTGGGGGTGTATGGGGGGTGTCCGGGGGGGGGGGTTCCAGGGGGAGGGGGTGTCCATGGGGGTCTCCTCTCCATCTGTAAACCCCTCCTCTCCCACTTTATCCATTGAAAATGTTACTATTTTTTCATTTTAATTACTTTCTTGAGATTTTTGATAGGCAATTTTCTACTACTGAGAAACAACTTGAATTTGAAATCCGACACGGTGGCGGTGTCATAGGAAAAATTGCTCTCCCTGGTTGCAGAATGCTTAATCGATTTAAGCAGTAATGTCAAAGTAATTTCTCTGTTTTTGGCTTCCTGATGGTTTTTCCTTTTTGATCATTTTTTGATTTTGATGACTTTTATTAGTATGAAGGATAGGGATGCATGCTATGAAGAGAACCAACAACAAAACATAGCCGATGCAATTGATGCACTTCCATGACTTGCAACTGGGATTGACGTGAATATAAAATTCAGGAGGTAATGGTTAAGGATGAAGTGAGTTTGATCTTGATTAAGGATTATATCTTTTATGGTATTCACTTTCCATGGTGATAAGATCTAGTGGTATAACCATTAATAAATATTGAATACTTCTAACAAAATTGTGATGTGAATTTGAGTTTGGTTGATATGGTAATGACCATTGTAGTGGTGAGTGATACCCCAATCTATGGTGGGTGGATCAAAGGATTAGAAATTTTTGTCTAACTACTCAAGTAATGTTAATTTTATCTTACCTCTGTTGATGGTGTATCAAAAGTATAAAATTTTGTATTTTTAATGGTGCATGTGAGATATTTCTCGAGGGAGAACCATTGTTTTCCTCTATGTGGGACTGAGGTATGAAATAACACTCATTCTAAGGGTATCCAGTGAGTATACGCAAGAAAGTTGATACTTCTAGGAGGTAAACTTGATGGTTCTCCCCAATGGTGGGAGACGAATCATCCAATTCTTCTATATTATAATTTTAGTCCAATAATATCATTTTGGGTATAACCATTAGCATTTGAGTAAGGATATTACCCAGTGGAGTATAGTCCTTGATAAATTATGTTCTGTAGAGTATTTTTTTATTTACAACATGTAGTGATTTGAGATATATAGTTGAGGATGTATTCCAAATATCTATTGGTCTAGTTTCATGATTCTTTAAGGTGTTATCCTAGTATATTAATCTCACCGAGTCAGGTTATTTGAGCAGTTAGGATCATCTACTTTAGATTGTTGTTTAATAGGTCACTGAAGTTTAGTGTCTGGGGGGGGTGTCCAGGGGGGAGTCCAGGGAGGGGGGGGGGGTCTAGTGGGGGGAGTCCAGGGGGGGTGTTTGGGGGGGGGGGGTCTGGGGGGTGTCCAGGGGGGGGGGGGTCCAGGGGGGGGGGTGTCTAAGGGGGGTGTTTGTGTGGGTGTCTAGGGGGGAAGGGGGGGAGGGGGTCTAGTGGGGTGTCCAAGGGGGGTGTCCGGGGGGTGTCCAGTGGGGGGTGTCTAGGGGGGATGGGGTGTCCAGGGGGGGTGTCCAGGGGGGTCTGGGGGAGGGTGTCCAGGGGGGTGTTTGGGGGGGGGGGGGTCCAGTGGAGGGTGTCCAGGGGGTGTCTAGTGGGGTGTCCACGAGGGGGGGGGGGGTCCAGGGGGTGTCCAGTGGGGGGGGGGGGTTCTTTCTAGGAAGGGGAGTGATGGGCTGCTGCGAGGGGGGGGGGGGCTGCTGCACAGGGGTGGGGGTTACTGGAAGGGGGGTGGGGGGATGCTGTAAGGGGAGTGTGTGGGGGGGGGCTATCCAGGAAGGGGAGTGGTGGGATTATACAAGGGGGTGGGGGGCTACTGTAAGGGGGGGTTTGGGGGGGGGGCTATCCAGGAAGGGGAGTGGTGGGCTACTGCAAGGGGGTGGGGGTTGCTACAAGTGGGGTGGGGGGATATTGAAAGGGGGGGTGGGGGTGGGGGGCTGTCCAGGAAGGGGAGTGGTGGGTTGCTGCAAGGGGGTGGGGGCTGCTGCAAGGGGAGTGTGGGGGGTGTCCAGGAAGGGGAGTGGTGGGCTGCTGCCGGGGGGAGGGTGTGCAGGGGGGAGGGTGGGTTTTTTTTATGAAATGGGAAGGGATTTAGCCATAGTTTCAAACCATGGATAAATCCCTATAGCCACGGTTCCAAACCGTGGCTATAGGCAATGTGTATCTTGAGCTTTCTTCCATGGTTTGAAACCATGGATAAAGGGATTTAGCCACGGTTCAAACTGTGGCTATAGGATTTTAGCCACAGTTTAAATCGTGGCTATAGGATTTTAGCCATGGTTTAAATCGTTTTTAGAGGGTTTTAACCATAGTTTGAAACTGTGTCTATAGGCCAAGGCCTATATCCATGAAAATACTAGCCACGATTCATTGAACCATGGCTATAACCAATAGCCATGGTTTCAAACCGTGTATATAGCCTAGATTTCGCCTCTGAGCGGCGGCGGCTTCCCCATCTCGCACACCTAGGGTTTCTCCATCAGATCTCCCCCTCCCCTCCTCCGGCGTGAATCGGCTTCGTCGGCTACTGTCTCGCCTCATGTCGATGTTGGCTGGTGTTGGATCTAGATGGCCCTGCTTCAGTTTTGGCTCGTCGGCGGCTTCTTCGCACCCTGTAGCCTCAGGTTCCAGCCTTGATTTCGGTATATTCGTAGACCATTCTGGTGCCTCGGGATCTCAGAATGTATGCGGTGTGCGATGGACTTGGTGTTTCGGGCTTCGGGGTTTTGGATCAGAGTCGACTTCGCTCCTCCTAGATTCGTGTTCTTTTCGCGGATTTGGGTGCTCCGAGTTGCAGTCGGCTTTCTTGGAGTTGGCAGAGGGGTGCCTACGGCCTCGGGATCTCTCTGTGGCGTCGACATCCTATCTTCGATTCAGATGTGCTCACCGTCGGCTGCGAGGGTTGTCGTGGTCCGTTACAGCTTCTCTTCGTGGCGGCTCCAGTGCTCGCAGTGTCTGCCATGGCGGCCTCCCGGTGCAGGGCCTTTTTCCTGGATTCACTCAGGATCCTCGTCGGTGTGCGACCTGGTGTGTCCGAGGTCAGATCCAGGGTTTTGGAGGAGGGGGGGACTTGTGTTCTGGCATGCTTTTTTTGGTTTCGTTTGTTGATTTGGCTTGGTTTATTCCTATTGATTCTGGGTTTGAGTTTGTTTTGATGTTGGATGTGTTGTTGGTGAAAGGAGGTGAGAATCTGTGGAGAAGGTTTGAGTTTGTTTTGATGATGGATGTGCTGTTGGTGAATGGAGGTGCGAATCTGTGGATCAGGTTGCGGCGTCAGCATGGCTGGACTACCTTGATCTGGATGCTTTGTTGCCATTAGTGGATGTGTTCTTGGACCATCTCACGTCGCTGGTTGGTTTGGGTGGTCTCTTACCGGAGTTCACCGCTGGGTTGGTGGATTTGGAGGCGGTGTCGATGGTCGCACCATTGGCGTTCAAGGAGTTCATTTCTGAGGTTTGTTCATGATTTTCTAATGTTGTTCACCCTGGTCCATGGTTTGAATGTTTGAGTGGATTAAGTCTGTAAGTTCTTTACCGATGTTTGAAGGTCGTATGTCATGAAGTCATGTATGGTTTCCCACTTTTCCCTTAAAAGTGTTTGATGGTTTCTCACTTTTCCTCAAAAGTGTTTGGATAATAAAAAAATAAAATAAAAAAAATTAATTTTTAGTCAGTCAGTATATAGCCTAGATTTCTAGTAGTGAGAGGAATATTAAGACCATTTAAAATGTTTCAACCCAATAGTCCATTCCCATGAAGTGAAAAGATCTAGGTACCTTTATAGTTCGATGACAAATAGGAAGTTCCAACTTTGATGATAGAATCATAGACCTAGGATCCTTGATAATTATCATTCCCAAATCCATCTTCTCCAAACTTGGTCTAGGTCCCTTGCACCCAATGAGTTTTGTCATCCAGTTAGTCAATCGAAGCACTGCCAATCTTTAGGGAATAATTAAGGATATCCTTATCTGGGTCAATTATCTTATATTCCCAGGTGATTTATATGTCCTTAACATAGAAGGTGATACATATTCTCCTCGATCTACCTTGATTCTAGTAATACCATTCCTCATGATTACTAGAACTAAAATTGATGTCCATGTGGGCATCTTATCCATTGAATTTGGTGGCCAAATGGTTAAGTTCAATATTTTTCAAGCCATGTGATACCCATTATAGGATCACTCTACATTCCCTATCCATACTTTTTAGGACACTTTTGAGAGTCGATTGAATATTGTTCCATCATGTTATTCTTATTGTAATGATTGAGGAGTTTGTGAAATTTTCACCATGATTAACCAAGTCATAAATAAAGAGTTTGATTTTGACCTTTCATTTATAGACTCCATCAATCTAGAGGATCATGAAAACTCTTTGGAATAACATATCACCTATGATATCCACTATTCAACCTTGGATAGTACCGAGTAAAATGAATCAAAACCAACTAGAATCCCTTAATATATTCCTAATTTTTATGTCCCACAAATTATGGATGAAATTGATCTAAAACCTCTTCCTTCACACCTAAAGTATGAATTATTTCTCCATGATCACTCTTATCCTGTCATTGCCTATACTACACTTATTGAAATTGAGGAGTCCAAACTTTTTCAGGTGTTAGAGTAAAAGAAAAAGGCCTTAGGTTAGACCCTAGATGACATACTAGGAATCAACCCTACCCTTTACATGCATGCCATCCATATAGAATAATCATCCAAACTAATTATTCAACTTAAAAGAAGACTAAATCCACTCATAATTGAGGTAGTTAAGGGAAGATATCACCAAGCTTCTTCAAGCTGGTATTATCTACCCAATTTCCAATAGTGAATGAGTTAGTCTAATTCAAGTGGTACCTAATAAGAGTGGGATAAATATTTTCAAAAATGAACATGGATAGGAGGTCACAACTCGAGTGAAAAAATGGCGTGTGTGTATCGATTATAAAAAATTGAATGTTGAAACATAAAAAGATCACTAACCAATTCCTTTTCTTGATAAAATTCTATAAATATTATCCAAAAATTCTGGATACATCAGATACTTCCAAATCCCAATCGCACCTTAGGACCAATAAAAGACTACATTCACTTTCACCTTTAAAACATATGCATATAGAAAAATAAATTTTGGCCTTTAAAATGATCCTGAAACATTTCAAAGGTGTATGATGAGTATCTTTTTAGAATTCATCGATCATTATGTGGAGGTATTCATGGATGAATTTAGCATTTATGGCAATTCATTTGAATCATGCTTTAATTTACTCTCTCTAGTCCTACAAAATCATGTTAAATGTAACCTTATGTTGAATTTTGAGAAATCTCACTTCATGGTTACCAATGGGATTATTCTAGGACATATAATTTCTAAATAGGTCATTTAAGCTGATCCAACTAAGATAGAGGTGATTCACTCACTTCCTAAATCCACATCAGTTAGAGAAATCCAATCGTTTCTTAGTCATGCTAGTTTCAATTGGAGATTCATCTATAACTTTAGTAGGATTTCCCTCCCACTCAATTGAATACTCTAGAATGATGTTATATTCCATTTCTATGAGGCTTGAAAAAGATATTTCATTGAACTCAAAGTTATTCACACATATTATCTGATAATATAACCCCTAGATTGGTCCTTACCCTTTTAATTGATGTGTGATGCTTTTGATAGGGCCATTAGTTTTGTACTTGGTCAAAAAAGAGAAAAAATTAATCATGTCATCTATTATTACTTAAAAACACCGGATAAAACTCAATATCATTACACCATCACTAAAAAGGAACTTCTAGCTGTGGTTTTTGCCTTGGATAAATTTTTAGCCTATCTATGAGGTGTCAAAATCTTCATCTTTATAGACTATTAATCTTTAAAGTTATTACTAAAGAAAAGTGATTCCAAACCAAAGATAATAAGATGGATCCTAATGCTCCAAGATTTTGACCTTGGGATCAAAGATAGAACTAGAAAAGAAAACCTTATGGCTAATCACCAGGGTAAAATTTATAATTCTTCTCATTATAAAACCATTAACCCTAAATTTCCCACTAAAAACCTATCATCTCTCACTCCAAAGTTACCATTGTATGCATCAATTGTAAATTACTTGGTTTTTGGTATTTTTACTGAAACTTTTTTAAAATAAAAAAAATAGAAGTTGAAAAGTGTTTCAAGATACTATTTTTGGGAAGATAATAAACTTTGTAAAACTTGGGCTAACATGGTTATTAGGAGGTGTTTATGAAGATAAACATTACTCTGTATTAGAATTATACCATTAAATACATGGAGGTGTCCACTTTGGACCACAAAGGACCTCCCAAAATTGACTCTAGATTCTTCTGGACTTCACTCTTTAAATACTCACATGAGTTTTTTCAATAATGTCCCACTTTCTAAAATTTTATCACAATTTCTAAAAGAAATGAAATTCCCCAAAAGCCTTTGATCTTATGTGAGATCCTTGATGTTTGGTTCATAGATTTAATGGGACTATTCCCCCTTATAATGGATTATCCTATATTATTATTATGATCTAAAATATTTCTAGGTGGGTTGAGGCCAATCCCACTAGAAATTATGGTACACATACTGTTAGTGAGTTCCTCAAAACCCACATTTTCCATCAATTTGAAACTTGGTGTGTGCTGGTAAGTGACTTAAAATCCCATTTTGGTAATAAAACCATGGAATATATTTTGAAAAAGAATGGGGTTGTACATAAAACATTAACTATATACCACCCCAAACAAATTAATTGGTTGAACTTTCTAATAGAGAAGTGAAAAGACATCTTGAGAGAATTGTTAAGACCATAAGAAAAGATTGGACCAAAAGATCGAGTTAAGTGCTTTGGGATTATCAAAATACATATAAAACACCCATTATGATGTCTCACTTTAGGTTATCTTTTGGTAAATCATTTCATTTACTAGTTGAAATAAAACATAAGACATTTTGTGTTGTGGAAACTTACAATTTTGATTGTGAAAAATCTAGTGAATATAAATTGTTTTAGTTGAATTAATTATAGGTGCTTTGACTTGATTCTTATAATAATTATAATCTATAAAAAGAAAAATAATAGGTAATCCCTGAAAAACACATTCTAAGAAATATATTTCATGAATTTTAAAAGGTAATACTCTTTAATTCTCGATTTTGGATTCACCCAGGTAAGATTAATTCTCATTGGGAAGGTCCATTTATTCTTACTAATTTTTACCCATTTGGTGTAGTGCAAGTCCAAGAACCCTCTTCCAAAAGGAAATTAATGATTAATAGAAATAAGTTAAAGCATCACCATGAGAGTAAACACACCCCAAGAACCACATCGAGTTCTACTAAATACCCAACCACTAGAGTTGACCCACCATTGGATGGAGACAACGAACCACCAAATCCAAACCAGGGGAACCTCTTTTCCCTTTATCTCACCCTATCTCTCTTTATCCTCCTCCTCCTACCATCTCTATAATTATATCTCTATTAACCTATTTTTCTTATCATTACTATATCATTCTCATTATCTCTCTCTATTTTTTTACCACTTTCTTCATCCACCATTTCATTCCTTTCTCTCTTATGTGTGGGTGTGGTTTTCAAAAAAACCAAAAAAAAACAAAAAGAAAGAGACATAATTACTCACCATATAATTTTGAGATTTTACCCAACCTTTTTTGTGATTCAAAAGATTTTTTTCAACTCAAACATTTTTTTTCATCATAATATTTGATAAAAAATTTCGTATCATGATCAATAAGTTTTGAATTCTAAATTTTTTATTTGGAAATTTATTATTCCCCTACTGCAAGGAACAACTTCAGCTTTCATACCAAGGTTACCTATGGACATATTTTCATATTGATTTTTTTCACCCCTGATTTTGAGTCTTGAGTTTTTGGGCCTTTGAGTTAAATTTCCTACCTTGGTGTACATTAATATAATAGAGGAATTTTCTAAACCACATGAAAATAAAAATAGAAAAATAGCCTCCCATTAACCTTACATTGATCCTCCTTTTGAAATATCTTTGAGCATTTGAATTTTTTTTATAGCCACATTACAAGCCAAAAACCTTGTCCCACCCAACAACTATATGGATTTTCATTGCATGATTTATTGAAATTTAAGTTTAGGGGAAATGGATTTTATTTTGGGTGTGATTTACTTAATTTTCAGTGTGTCATTATATGTTTGAGGTAAATAATCGGTTTAAGTGTTGGGGAGAGGTTTTCATTTAGTGAGTTTTGGGAATGGATTTATTTTTATGTTATTTTGTACAAATGTTATTGAAAATTGTTAAAAAAATGAAAAAAGTGAAAAAAAAACAAGAAAACAAAAACAAAAAAATGAAAAGAATGGGTTGTGTATTTGGTAGATCAAAAATAACTCTTCCTCAACCATTTATATTATTATAACTATTATAATTAGTGTTGTGATGAGATTATACAAGGTTTAGGATATGTGTGTGATATTTTTTCCAAGTAAAACTTAAAAAAAATAAAAAAAAGGAAAAAGGAGAAAAATAACACTTACATAATGTTTTATTAAGTTTTTGGGATATGTTTATTGTTTTTTATATATTTAATTTTTTCATACTCTTATATTTATCTCTCTATCTTTTCTTTATTGAAACATTCATAACCTTGTAAATATGTGTTTCCATTTCCTTCCATGTCTCATTTAAAAAATTGTGCATTGTTTTTTCCATGTTGGTTCCACACCTTTTACTCTATTTTAGAAAATTTATTACTTTCGTCACATATCCATTGAAAACCCCCTAATAAATACCTCTTGATTCTTGTGAAAATTAGAATAGGGAATGGAAAATGATATCTCTTACAAACTCTATGATTTTCACTTTTGGTTGGCGAATGAGTGAACCTCCCTGAATAAACATGACATCATTGTGAGAGGTGTGAGATTTGAGTGCCCACATTTTCCAAATCAAATTTTGAACATGAAAAATGAATTGTTTTTACACATGATTGTAGTAGCAAATTGTGATGGAATTTTTTATAGATGAGTGAACTAGTCTTGACCTCACCTGATTGGTGAAAACAAAATTTTAATATTTTTTAGTGAGTGAAAATGAATTTTTTAATTTTTTATATTTATTATACACGAGTACATGCACTATATTAAGTTTGGGGGATTTATATTACATATTAATTCATGATTTTATGTTGCTCCCATCACTAAATTTTCACTAAAAAATGATTAATTTTCAATAAATTTTTATTTTTTGATCATAAACATATATGGAGAGCATTGTTCATATTCATTCAATCAGACCACAATTTACTATTTTAATAATATATTTAAATTTACTGATCCAAATGATGTGATTATTTTTTTAGTTTTCCTGGTTCAAATTCCAACAAATCATTCAATTAGATATTTGTCTAATTTGACTATTTAAAGGTCCATATGGACCATACAAGAAGGCCCAATGAATTTTCCAATGATACTAAACCAGCTGTGATGTTCTATTTTCTGGGATCAATCTAGAAGAAAAAATTCATTGATACTCCACCATAAGTCCAAGAACATTCCATTATAACATGGATAACAATTTGAAGGCCCAAATCAACCAATAAGTGACCCAATTGATGTATGAAATTCCAACCCACAATTCTATCCTAGATTTGAAAACATCATAAAATTCTTGACTTTTATCCCAATACACTTTCCCAAATGAGATGAAATTTTGTGGGTATAAATTTAATAGTTAGTTGTAATTTTTTTTATAATAAATGGATTTTATCTGAAGGAATATTCCTGGCCTAAAATTCATTCACATTCAAGCTATTAAAAAATCCATGATAATTTTGGACAACAACACATGGTTTAGGAAAACACTCATAACTTTTAATCCAAAATTCAAATGGATTAAAATTATTAAGGATGAAATATACACATCCATATATATACCTTTTAATAATAAAATTTATTTATATTCAAATTTATAAATGGTCAAATGGTTGATCCAACTTGGAGGTCAGTTTTGGAAGGCAAACAATCCACCACCTTGGGATATAAATATACTCCTCTCTTATTCTTGCAAGGGGTTTTCACTTAAGAACTTAGTTGGATAAATTGGCATGGAAAAATACTTTCCAAATTCCTAGGAGAAATTTCCAAACTCAATTTTCTACTTGAGAGACCTCTCCTACACTCTTTCGTTTCTTTTAATTCAAGTGTTTTGAACTGTAATTGTGTAAGTATGATTATAATTTCAATTGATGTTTAATTCATGTTTCAGAATAATATTTTATTATTATCATCCAAATTATATTTTTTAATAGTAATTATTTTAAAATAATTTAAATAAAGTTAACAAATCTTCCCTCTTTCACTTTCTCATTCAATCAAAAGTGAGTGTTTTGCTTCCCTTCATTGTTCATGTGTGTGTTCAACGCACCAATATTTTCTTACCTCATTCATTTTATTCTTCTTTTAACTCATAATTATATACATCATAAACCAAATTAATAACCATATCAATGGATGAGTAAATCATTTATTGGTATGCATCATAATTTGGGGATGTCAAGTGATTGAGAGATTTTGGTCGTTAAATGTTTTTTAGGTTAATATTATGTATGTAAAAACATAAAATGCCATGGATTAATGACATTATTGGTTTAAAATTTGAATTAAATGTATTATTGGAACCATAAATTCAATTTTATAAAAAAACATTTATTGAGATCAGTACCCTAGTTGAGGCTTGGATTAAGGCCTCAATATTTTGGAATTCTGATTGAAACAGTCTTGTGAAGTGAGTGTTAATTTAATGAAATATATCAGAAAGCTCAAGGATAACATAAGATTACATCCCTAATAATGAAATCACCCTAATATTTATTAAATTTTTAATTTTTAATCATCAATAAATCATTTAAACTAATTTATGAAAACAAAATCTCCCCCATTTTAAAAAGACAAAACAAAAACAATTTACTCCAAAATATAGTACCATGGTCGAGGATTATGTTGTAATAGTGGGTGACCTATACCTAACTTGATCAGTACTTTTGATTACCATATCATGTATATAGTTAGATATTCATGATGTTTACTTAACATTATAGTGTATATATTTCTGCGTCCAGTATTTAATGGTAATATTCATAGATTGAATGTCATATCAAAAGGTTATAGTAGATCCTAGACTATAATGAGAACCATGAGATGCCATGGAATTAATCTTAAACAAAGGTCCTATGGTATAGATACATCTTACTCACTATACAAAATAGATTTTTGACTATAAGGTGATAGAGGTTCATAATAATTGAGACTTCTTCTCATGAAGTTCATACTTAGTGAACTCTAGTAGTGAGATCATGAGGATGGACCCGCCAATAGGAACACCACATGTTTTGGGTGTCATTGATTATTACTATCTAAGAAGAGGTTTATTGGTCTCCTAACTTGATATTATTACCAGTGTGTGTCATTTGATCATATACTTTGATGTAAGGAAAAAACCATGATAATTAAATCATGGCGAGGTAGCTTGTGTTGGGTGCTTTATTGGTGGTATGACATTGGTTGAATGGTCAAGAAAGTATTTGTATATTTTGGGTTGAGGAAGTAATATATCTCGGGCCTTATTGATCAGGATGTTAGTACCTTCATAAGACCATGTCCAAGGCAGTTGAGGGTAAATCCATCCAGTTAAACCAATAAATAATAAATCAAGTAAAGGGAGATGACACAAGTGTGCATCCTGCTTTATGAGATATCTAAATACAAAGAGATTATTTTACACAGTGTGTGTTCTTAGGTTGGTTGTCATTGCTATGACTTTACTTATCTCTTTAGGGGCCTTGATGAGTTGTTATAATTTACTCTTGGTCTGTGAATATTATTCACTACTATCAAGATAAGGTCCTAGAGGGTCATACACAATAGTGTATTTAAGAATCCACCCTATTCAGTTGAATAGGTATATTATACATGGTGGGATCCACCATGGGTTCCCAGTGTTGTCCATGTCATTGATCACCAAAGAATAAATAAATTCATTATTATTCAAGTAAAGAATAACTTGGTTGAATATATTTATTAAAATTATTTACAAGTTAAGTAAATATGAGGAATAATATTATTCAAATGAATATTATTTTAATATTCCAGGTTCGTTTAATATTAAGCAGGAATGACGAGTTGAGTAAAATGACTTGGGTTTTTATATCGTAATATATTTAATATAAATTAAAGGTTTGTGATAAAATATTTACGATGCAGTTTAGTTTATCGTAATTAGTTATTTAGTGGGTGTTTTATTTCATGGGGTTGGGAAACCCTTTTTAGGTGTCTAGAGAGAGAGTCTCTCTCTCTCTAAGTGATAATCCAATAATCCCTTCAAGAATCGAAGGTAGAGGATCATGGTGATCATTGGTATATCGAAGACATCATCAGATCACCGTGCTAGCACCTAGAATTCAACTATCGATGCTCTCACATATTTTTGAAGCACGTGTGGACAATCTAGAGGGATCCTACTTTGGATCCTTCAAGAAGTGATCACTGGTGAAAAGAAGATGTCGAGTGTGACTTTAGATATGAAAAATTTATGTTTTCACATTTAATTTTGGTGATCTAATTAATTACATGAGATTATCAGACTATACGGGGGCTTGGATCATCAGAGACGACAAGTATCATCGTCCTGATGATGAAACATTTTAAAATCTCCAACCTACCAACTTCCACTATGACCACAATACCTTCAATTGGTATCAGAGAGATTGCATAAATTATTTTTTCCAAGAAAAATTAAGATTATTTAAATTTCAGTTGAGGGTATTAAATCATTCCCAATGAATCTGACTGCGAGTCAATCCAAGGTCGGATGGACAACTTACGGTCATCTGAAAAAAATTTATGGGTTGGGTACAGGTTGATCACGGGCATTAAAAATTTAAACCTTTTCATATATGTGTTAATTTATCTATTTTTGATTAACACAATTGGTTTCATCTGGAACAGTTATTTCCAGTCAATATTTTTCCACCGGTTTTATATATGTTTGATAATAATAATAATTATTATCATGTTATTATAATAATTATTATCATTTTTATTATTTTATAATAATATTTGTTTTCAATTGACTAAAAAAAATAAAGAAGAAAATTTTATCCATCATGTGTAGATTTTCTTTCATTGGGCATATTAGTTCAGCTAATTGAAAAAAAAAACAAAAAAATGTTTATTTTGAAAAATATGTCTGCACACCAAATCTGAGAAAGGGAAGGAGTACCCTTTTGTCGACTGACCTGGCCTTTTCCGGCTTCACCCCTCCTCCTCCCATAACACATGACCGACGCCTCCTCCTTCGGTTGTTTCCACCTGGTGGTCACCCTCCACTCGTCGCACCCTGCCGGCGCAACACACCATGGGCTCTCCCACAGAAGTTCCTCCCACTTCCTCTGGTGGCCACCAGCCGAGGCCACCCCTCTTCAACATCTTCTCACACGACCGTCCAGCTACAGTTGATGCATTTCTATCATACAACATCCACCAAAGCCACATATCTAACACTTTACTCCACCAGATTTGGCGCTACTCCCTTCGAGAATCCACGATACACAGTACTGGAGATGCCTTTTCCCCATCATCTAACCACCCAGTGACTTGTCCTCCATTAGGCGCCACAAATCCAGCATCCCACCCAGTTGACGCATCCTCTTTTTGGTGTTCACATCGTTGGACCTTTCAGTGGATCCTCTTACCACTGCCTCTGCTAAGCCGTGGCCTCACCGCCCACACCAGGCTCGACCACTACAGTCAACCTCTACCACAACAACCCGCAGGACCCGCATCTAACCAACCATATATTTGGTCACACCCAGCTAAGCCTCTTTTTAAAATCCATTGCGAATACTTCATGCACAGTCGTCGAGCTATGAGAAAAGATCGCCACGAGGTACCTCTCTGCCCAATCCACATCTGCACAGGATGGACCCAAACTGGGTTTTGCCTGCTAGGTATGGGATTTCATGAGACTAGGCGGGTTATCCTGACTCAAAACAGGTCTGGGAAGATCTTCCTGGCCCAGTTTAGCCCTGCACGGGCTTTGCCCAGCCTGGAATAGGCCTACGCGAGTTTGGCTCGACCTGCACAAGCCCTACATGGGGTTTATAGTGCCTGAAATAATCAAAATTAATTAATTTAATTAATTTAATTTAAGAATTATATTAAATTAATTAATATATTAATTTTGGTTTAAAATAATAATTTTAATTCCCAGATTATAAAATTAATTTAATTTAGGTATTAAATTGAATTAATTAATTAATTTATTTTTTGGTATAAAAATTAAATTAACTAAGGGAACAAAGATAATTAAATTATTTTAATTTAATTAATTAATTTAATTTAATTAAATACCCTCATATTTAATTTATTATAATTTAATTTTTATCGTGCTCTAATTTTACCCATTGACCGGTCTTGAGTAATGACTTGACCAATATACATATGCCTTTATTCAATTAATTATTTTAATTGCATGTGATGATTGTAATTAATTAAGACAGTATGCAAATCCTTGTTTTTTTTCCAGTTAATTTGTATAAGGGTCTGCGTGTCCAAAAATCATCTTATATACATTGCACCCCTAGTCCCCCTCACCTGCACATGAGTATTTTTTTATATTGGACGAAGACGGTGTTCGACATAGACCATGCCAAGATGAGGCGATATGCATTAGAAAATATGATGCATGATATGGACCCCTCTAAGATGAGACATTACTCTAGACAAGTAGCAGACATACTGGATGTGAGCGAGTTGCATCACAAGTCAAGCGATGACTCAGGTATGATTCCCCTAAGTCATGGTTGGTCCATTGAATTTAAATGGATCAACCAATATTATATTCTCAAGACTAGTCATGTAACATATTTCCCTTATGCATTTATTTATTATTTTATGCATTTTATAACAGTGGGAAAATACATAAAATAATAAATAATAAAATGCATAAAGAAGCGGTGAATGTTTTTTCTATTAGTATTCAGTTGTGAGCATGGAAAAATATATGAACAAGATTAATATAAATGGATTACATTCATCGAGAGAAAAACACAAAAAATCATCAAAGAAATATTAAGTCGTCAAATGTCTTATGTCATTTGAATTTGAGCACAACCAGGTGTTCGGGGTGCTCGGTCATCCATATCTGAGGGTGCCTCTTACTACTGGGGAGTTATTATGAGAAATATTTGTTGAATTGAATAAAATAGTAGTAAGTATTATCCAAATATAACTTTCTATCACTTTAGAGGCAAGCGTTGAGGGAATCAAAATTTATGATTTCGAGAAGCTGAGACTTCACTCAACAGATCAAGGAGTTGTGAGTTAATGCAGTTGACCAGTTAAAAGCCTACCTTTAACTCTTGAAGTAGTGGTGTAGCTATAACTTATATACTATGAGGGGAGGCTCAAGGATCCTTTCCATTAGAATAATCAAGCAACATATTATTCTGATTCTAGTATAGTGGGTTCCTATAATTTGATAAAATAATGGGAGACATTTAATGATATATCAATAATGTCTAATTTAGTAATCAATATAAAAGTACTAATCTTCTAAAGTTTATTTTTGTAGAAAATGGAAAATCATACCTCAAAAAAATACACAACGATAATATTGGACAAAGTAAATTTCCAAACTAGTATGAATTTTCAAGTTTAGTACAAGCACTTGCACACATTACTATGATATCAAAAATTCAAGGTGCCAGTGTCCCAAAACCTTTTAAAAACTACCTCAATAAGAGAGGGTGTTAAAAAATTGCTTACAAGAGACTCATGTATGATGCATATGATGGATATTTCATAATTATATCATCAACATCCAATGCTAGTTGCGGTAACAACATTGGGATATGGATGATATAACATGTATTCTCATCTATGAGAAGCTTGTGGGGAGAAAGTTATGAAAGATATGAATGGTTGAACTTACACCGGTTATATGTAAATATGAAAGGCAGTCCATGATATTTCAAGACATTATATTCTTATATATTTTTCACCCAATTACTCTAGTTTCTTTTAATATTACAAGAAGAACATGATGGAGTAAACAATTCATTACCTTTTGGGTAAAATTATCTAAACAATAAGAATGTTAAAGACAATTTAATATTTTGTTCTTTTGGAAAAGTTGAAAGGCAAGGAGAAAAGGCCAATGGAAAGTGTAATTCCAAAGGAAAATTCATAAATTCCTTTGATAAAATGAGGCTGGTTATTAAATAGGAGGTTATTTTCATCACATAACATGAAATAACATTTATGGAAGTTTAAATATAATGAACTGAATTGAATAAGAAAGTAACCGCTTCTTCTTCAGTGTATATTCATCAATATAAAATATAACGTTTCAATCATTCTTATAGGGCATTAAATAAAATATGATTCTTAAAAACTTTCATTGAAATAAAGTATCCAAGTAAGTAATAGGAACATTACAAGAAGTAAGGTGTATTCTCTAAGCAGTTGTGAAAGGGTGATTCCTAAGTTAGTAGTGAGAAAAACATAACTTCTTATTACCAAGTGAATTATTCTTATAAAAATATTATTGATTATAACCAAGAAATTTATCTCATGTGTCCTTTGGGAACAAGGATACATTGTTCCAGGTTCTGAGATGAATTTTGTTTTTGGTGTTTCATACTCAACAAATAGTTAAGTGATACTTTAATCATAGGCAATACTTGATGAATATAAAAAAGTAAGACTTATTTTCCCAGTTATGGAAAGATAATTCTTTGTCAAGAAAAACTAAAAGTGCACATCAAGGATATACCCAACATGGTATTTAGACTCTATATAGCTAAACACCTTTGGTATTATCGATGTCTATAATTGTTTAGTTTGGATAAAGAAATCTTTAAAAATAAATGTATGCCATAAAGATTTTGGAATTAGTTCAATAAGAGAGCATGAAATATTACAAGGGTGATCTAGTGGTATATATACTTTATAATATTCCTTTAAGTAATTAAGGAATTATAAAGTGAAGTATGATATATTCATGGTCATATGAAATGAGTTCTTTCAGACTGTCATGCTGAAGAATATCTTGACCAAGCATTCATCGATCATGATAATGTAGTGTGGATTAATTCCAAAATGCATATTACCTTATCTAAATCACGAAATTGATGCTAATAAGGAGGATAAATGATGAGTCTTATATGTTAACATTGATAAAAAAATGTAGCGTGGAGAAATCCCTAAGTGCACATTTTATACATCAAAGTCATGATGTAAGTAGTATCAATGTTACCAATTACAGAAACTTCCATTATATTTCAAAACATGCTTTGAAAATAACAGCGATATCCCATATCCATATGCCAACTATAATGAAAAATGGATATCATATGAGTTATAGTACGATAGAGATCCATTATGTCATAAGATAAGTGTTTAGATGCAAAGATTTTGTTAGGATATAAACAAAATTGCATCAAGCGAAACACATAGTTCATCTAAAGTAATTACCCTAAAAGTTGCTTAGGATATTACATAAATCCCTAAGATAAAAAAGTGTTAGTCGAATGATAGAATAAATTTCTATAAAAGGGTACACATATCTATTAGAGATAGTGGGAGTTAGATTGACTTGAGTTTATTCAATGATAAAGATGCACATATAGTTTCCATAAAAACAAGTTCCACAAGAGATGTGGAACAAGTATGTTCCAGAGACACATACTACATAGGAAGGTTAAAACCATAGTGATGATTTTATATTCACCACAGTCAGTGATAAATTATTCATTATGAATAATATTTCCTATAAGTAGGAAGTATACGGAAATAAGCTAAGATTATTAAGGTCAATTAAAATTCAATAATGGATTCCATGTATCAAAGTGAAAAGGGGCTTATAAATTGAATACTGTAGTGGGTATTCAAGTGAGATGATACATGTATGGTAAAATAGAAGTACCAATATGGATCAATTGGAAATACCAAGTCTGTATGCCTATATAAATTATAATTTTACTTGTCATAGATAATTTCTATGATCATTTTATTGAGTATTTGAATTCATGACCACCAATCATGGAAGGTGTCTAAATAATGCAACCATAAAGGGATGGTCACATCACAGAATGCAAATAAAGGTTGACAATTACTGAAATCCAGTTTAGGATTGAAGTAAACAGTGAGATCATAGAATATTAATTTGGAATGAATCTTTTCCATGTGTCTACCAGAGGTTAGTGGGAGCGCCATTGTTTTTTTCAGGTAAAATATGTTCGGAAACATATGGAAAATAGATATTGGTCTTAAAAATAGTTAAGACTAAGATAAAATTAATTCTCTAGTGTTTGAATTAAAGTATCAACTTAAGTTATAGGGAACATGATATACTGAGGTAGATATAACGGTTTCTTGGACCCAATAAAACGTACATATAGTGACATGGTATTGAAAAATAAAAGTTAGAACAATTCAAGAGAAGAATTTTTGCTAGTGTCACATGGCATAAATCTCCCCAAGTAAACATGTAGTGGAATATTAGTAGATTAAGTAGTGAGTTGAGTTTCATACACTTCAGTGTTGGATCAATCATGTATGCCATGATATGTACATGAATTGATATTGCGAGTATATGATTTATAATAGGAAGATTTCAGTTATTTCTAGGATAACTGCAAGTAAATTAGTCAGTATTATCTGATTGTACTCAAGAAAGTACAAAAGATATGTACCTGTAAAGTGGAGAATAAAGTATAATAGTTTTGGTGGATCACAAAAAAGTATTCATTTGTATCAATTTTATCTAGTATTGTAGTTAAGATAGGGTGTTGAGTGAGACAATCTCATAAAATCTAGTGGTTTACATACCTATAAATACCGAGTACGTTGCAGATTCTGAGGCAACTAAGAAGTATTTACTAAATTCTATGATTTGTTCCAAATCTTGGAATCACACCGACCAAGTAAAATTTTATCATATTGATAATTTTGTTACTGGTACTAAACAAGATGTCACGTTTTGATAGTGGATAAAATGGATATACTCAGGGATACCATCTCTTGAAAATTTTTACTCAAGGAGATGAGGTTGAATATAGAAGAATAGCCACATGGCGTAAATGTGGAAGACCCAACAACAAAATCCATTACTCAGTAGAAACATGATCTTTATCATGTGAGAGCTAACAAGGTTAGTTATCAAGTTGGATCTAGTGCAAGTGGGAGTGTTGTAATAGTGGGTTACCTATAACCAACTTGAACAATACTTTTGATTACCATATCATGTATAAAGTTATATATACATGATGTTTAATTACCACTATAGTATAGATATTTCTCCATCCACTATTTAATAGTAATTTACATAGATTAATTATCATATCAAAATCTTATAGCAGATCCCATGCTATAATGAGAACCTTAAGATACCGTGACATTAATCTTAAACATAGGTCTTATGGTCTAGATACATCTTACTGACTGGACATAGTAGATGTTTAACTATTAGGTGCTGGGGGATCATAAGTATTTAGACTTCTTATCATGAAGTTTTCACTTGGTGATCTTTAGTATTAATATCATGAGGAAAGACCCACCCAATAGGAAAACCACATGTTTTGGGTGTCATTGGTTGTTCCTGTCTAAGGACATGTGTATTGGTCTCCTAACATGAGATCATTACCAGTGTGTTCCACTTTCTCACACACTTTGATGTAAGAAAAAAACCATGAAAATGAAATCGTGGTGATGTAGCTTATGTTGGGCACGTCATTGGTGGTGTGACATTGGTTGAATGGTCAAGAAAAGATTTGTTGCTTCTAGGTTGAGGAAGTAATATATCTTGGGCCTTGTTGATCAGGATGGTAGTACCTTCATAATAATTTAGTCAAGGAATTTGAGGGTAAATCTGTCCAATTAAATAAAATAATAATAAATTAAGTAAAGGGAGATGACACAAGTTTGAGTCCTGCTTTATGATATATCTAAAGACAAAGAGATTATATTACACAGTGTGTGTCTATAGGCCAGTTGTCATTGCTATGAATTTTCTTATCTCTTTAAGTGCCTTGATGGGTTGTTAGAATCCACTCTTAGTCTATAAATATTATTCACTGCTATCGAGATAAGGGCCTAGAGGGTCACACATAATAGTGTATTCAAGAATCCTCCCTATTTAGCTAAATAGGAACATTAGACATAGTAGGACCCACCAAATGGCCCCAGTGTTGTCCATTTCATTGATCACCAAATAATAAATAAATTCATTATTATTCAAGTAAAAAAATAATTAGATAGAATTTATTTATTAAAAGTATTTACAATTTAAGTAAATACGAGGAATAATATTAATCGAATGAATATTATTTTAATATTCCAAGATCATTTATTATTAAGTAGGAATGACGATTTGATTTAAATGAATAATTTTTTTATCAAATAATATATTCAATATATATTACAGGTTTTTGATAAAATATTTATGACATAGTTTAGTTTGTCATAATTGCTTATTTAGTGGGATTTTTATTTCTGGGGGTCGGGGAACCCTTTCTAGGTTTTTGTCACACCCACTATATAAGCAGGGAGAGATTTAATTTCCACGGACTATTCATTAATTTTTGAATGAGATATTATATATCCTCACACCTTATAGAGATAGAGTCTCTCTCTCTCCAAGAGATGATCAAATAACGCCTTCAAGCATCAAAGGTAGAGGATCACGGTGATCGTCGGGACGTCGAAGGCATCGTCAGATCGCCGTGCTAGCACCCAAAATTCAACGTTCGATGCTCCTGCAGATTTTTGAAGTGCATGTGGACGATCTAGAGGGTTTCTTATTTGGATTATTCAAGAAAAGATCATCGGTAAGAAGAATATGTCAAGCGCAACTTCATATCTGAAAAATATGTGTTTTCAATTTTATTTTTGGCGCTCTAATTAATTACATGAGATCCTCAGAAAGTACCAGGGATTAGATCATTGGAGATGAAAAGTCTCTTCATCCTAATGATAATTTTTTTAAAAATATCTAGCCCATCTACTTTCGTTGTGACCCTGGTACCTTCATATTCGACCCCAATGCCACTATACACATTATATCATAACATCAGACCTTTGAACAATTGATAGGTGACAATAAACCATGCTTCAATAAGAAAAATACAAAAATATAATCATTATAATGAGAAAAATGTGAAATTATAAAGTGGGTTACACTATCAAATATCCTTTCCTTTATCACCAAAATTTATATAATTATATTTAAAAAAAAGATCACATTTGTATAAATATTATTTATTTATTATGTTTCATTCCACTATACCTTTATGTTTTTTATATAGATAATATCATCATATCTAAATCTAATCCCCCAAGATTCATCAATTATTATTATGCAGCATGATAAAATATCTCATCATATATGAGAAAATGGCGAGGACATAATCCTAAAGGCCCATAGGGTCCACCAATTTCATGATTAAGGACTATCATAGGTTATCATTCCTTATTTCTATTACCTTAGTTTCTACAGTTTTTCCATGTGTGAGTATGTTCTCGTTGACCATTTGCTGTGACTGCATTGGTTGAGTGATGAAGACCAAATACCCACACATTATGCATGCTAAAAGGGGAAACAAACATCACTTTAGAGGATTTTCTATTACTTCTTAGTCATCCTATCGATAGTGATGTCATTACAAGTCTAATGGTTTATAGGTGGGGATATTTGTTACATAGGTATTTAACCGCACCGTTACTAGATGTGGTAGGGTCTATTAAATATGGTAGATTATGGATAAATTGGATCAAAATGAATTTTTGTTTGGTTATTCATGATATATATGGTTAAACAATTCATATATAGGCATTTTCTTACATTTTATGACTTAATTGAGAGTTGTGAAAAGACACACAACTGAAGTACAAAGAGATAGGTGGTTGCTACTTACTCTTACAGTTGTGGGAAAGGAATTGTTTTTCTATACTTTCTCCTTATTTTGTGCTTTACATATTACTTTATTTCTTATAGATGGGTCATTTAGCCCACTGGTATCTTGTTTTTTTTCATACTTTCTTGACTACCATATATCTGATTCATGGAGTTTACATAACTTTATTACTTTGAATTGTGGATGGAGATTTCTGAATACACACACATATATATATAACTCAACATATTTTATTTCATACAATAAATTATTACTATATTTTTTTTGTAGATAATCCATGAACATATCAATGTTGATTTTAAATTGTAATTATTTACATGTGATTTATTTAGTGAACTAATATAAAGTTTTAATCTTAATATATATTTGTTGGATGTCACATAATTATGGTTTCACTATATCTCTATTTAACTAATACACTCAAAGGATTCATTATTACATTATTGTGGTGCCACTGATACATTTTCACATTATTGAGTGGCCCTATCCACCGAGTCAGGTATAAGTAGTGTATTGTATGTTTCTTACAGGAAATAGGATAAAATTGACATCATGTTCATGAGTCATGCATTTTTATATGATATTTATGAGAGTATTTTTGTATCAAAGGATGTTATAGAGGACTTCTCCATCTAACCAATGTTTTGAGTACATGTTTTTCTATGCGAGTAGCTAGATCATTTATCACTCTATCTAGAGAAGCATATCATACCCTGGTAATTTTAATGATTTATTTTTATTACAATATATTTTCTTACTAAAATATTTCTTTCCTTTTGTAGGGTGATGAGATATGTTAGGTTCACAACATGATTAAATCTGATGTATGGGAAATTCTTAGCTTTGACGAGCTCTAGTTTGTTTTGGATTTGATAACCCATGCACTTCGTGAGGTCGAGGAGATCTCTATCCAATTTAAGAAATTACATCATTTGTAGATTTTACCTTATCCATTAGGAACTTATGAGGGTTTATTATCACATCATCACCAATTCCATACCACTTCTTAGTCAATACCAAACATTTTTTATATTTCTCCACAACCCTCAATTGCATCTTCCTCGAATTGGGTTACTGGGCAGGAACTGGTTTTTCTATTTCAACCTTTGTGACATAAAAAATTCTCAAATCCCATGGTTTGTCACCTTAATTGAACTATGGTACCAATGATGGTATTGATTCTCATATTCCATGCTTAATGACATTCACAATATCATCTCCATCTTGTGCACAATGCCCCCTTTCTTGGATTGGGGAACTGGTAAGAAGATATATCAAAACAATTTCTCTTTCCATAATTGGATTGACTTGGAAATACCTTTTCAATTATCTATTGGATGATAAGTTAGTTACAATTTTTTTATTAGACTCACTACTGAGGAGCTATCATATACACCTACATTTAAAGACACCCCTAAGCTAGGCTATATAGAAAATTTGTTTTTATACACATCTAATTAGAGATTAGAAGCGTGATATTGAAAAATAATAATGATTATTCATTACTTACAATAATCGAGGTATTAGTAGAAAAAAATATTATAGTCATTTATTTTAGGTGTTAGAGAATGGGTCTTGCGGGGGTCTCAATAGTGATACTTGGTGTAGTAGTCCTTGGGCACAATGAAGTGGCCCCAACCCTTCCTAGAACCATGATACATGGTCTTGACAATATCAATGAACTCCTGCTTATCCTTGAGCACCCAGTTGATCTTGTTGTTGTTTCTCATGCCAAGTTAAATCATGATGTGCTTGTTCTTGAAGAAGAACATCATAACCGATGGGTCGTACAGGTCATACATCATGTTGAAATCTGGCACCTCCATTATGTCCACCAGGTATAACATCATGAACTTCTTTATTCTCTCCGCAACTAATTTCAACATTTCATCCATCTTATTTACCCAAATATCGAGATTCATCACATTTATTGATGAGAGAGAATACCATTAATGGAGAGATTTATCTCAAAATTAATTATGGATTTTCTCCCAACATTAATGGAGAGTTATTATCAATATTAATTGAAAGAATAATGAATGTTGACCACATTTATTAGAGATATGGACTTGGTGTCTATATAAGGGGATGCCGTAACATATAATAAATGTGTATCATCATGATTTAGCCAGAGAGAGAGAACCGGAAAGGGGTGAAATCTTGATGTATCTGACGAGAGAGAACTGGGAAGGTGTGCCAACATGATGTAGCTGGTAGGAGAGAATTGGGAAGGGGTTGCCAAATTTGCGATGGCCCATGTGACATGATGACAACAGTGTAATTATCTTATATGTGTGGTGATGCTATTGGAAATGTGTTCAATATGTAGTCCATTGAGAGTAAGAAAGGGGATTTCACATCAGTAGTAGCTTGTGTGGAATGTCTGCGTTTAATAGATGTAGATCAACAATAATGAAATTGATGATCAGGGCCATGTATCAAAAGTATCCATAATAGCGGTGATCAGGTGGCATGTCCTGGTTTATGATCAGTAGTACATTGTGATGGAGAGATCATGAGAGATAAATCCTTCAGGTGTCACAAGATGGTGCAAGGATAATGCATGTTCAGATGAAGATCTTTGAGGTAGTGACATTTTTTCGATATAAGGGTGATGTTTTGTCACATATTCATCTTTCAATACATGGTGTTAGCAAGATGTTTTTTAGAGAGAAGACATAGTCATATCAGGGTGTGGTTTTCACACAAATTTACCTACTCCTTCATTGAAATTCAAGTTTTGGAATTACTTGGAGTATTTGTATTCTCTGATTCATAGTGGATATTTTTCAAAATTATCCTGTGGTTTTTTAATCCTACACATTGGAGGGTTTTTCCATGTTAAAAATCATGTGTGTTGATGTATTTATTTTACTTTATATCACTTCCATATTTCATCAGGTTTCTCATAGTATTTTGGCAAGCATTTTTTGGCCCGAAATCAGGATTCTTCCCCTACACCAATAATAGAACATGTTAATTACATCATAAGCTGATCAATACTAGGTACATCATAATTAAAACATATACAAACCTACATGCATGTTTCATCCAAGTCATGTCCAAATATGATGACAACCGTATGTTCTTTCTTGACTAGGATGGCCTGATCAACAACCAATCTTGAGTACAAGTGAGACATCAAGACAACCCGGAAAACCCTTAGAAATTTTTTTGCCCAATACCCGGAGGAGAAATGTTTCCCCTTTTATGCTGCTATAGTTCATGCAAAATATATCTATAGTAGAGATCCAATTGGTTTCCCTAGACCAGGGGCTTACTGGACTTTCCCCTGGGCTAACTCTCTAAGTATGATATCCCACTATCTTGTAATTCTTGTAGTCACAATAGACTACATGTAATTTAACCAAGAACCTTATATGAAACAAAAAATCAATAAAAATATACAAACCAAAAAACCAAAAATGAAAATTCCTATAAATATAAAAATAACAGCACCAAAGTCTTCCAAAATTTTCTAAATTCTACCAGTTTGGTTTTCTAAACACCATTGAAGAAAAAAGTTTCATCCATTTTAGAAACTATACGTTGATAAGGTGGTTTTTATTTCACATAGGCATTAGAGATAAACCAAGGGATAAATAGAAATTGGTTTTCAATTTTCAACCTCCTTAACACATTTAAATCTAGGAAAAAAATTAGACAAAGAAAAGCTTCATAAGCAGACAATATATGGTTTTAGAAAATAAGTCATTGGATGGTTGATAGTTGAAATAGAAATATGACAATATTCATGCTAATAAATGTTGTGTTGGATTGAGTTTTTTTAAGGAAAAACCATCTGTATTGACATATTTTTCATTCCTATATATTAAGGTGTGGTTGCATTTGAGAGGGAGTATCAATAAACTTTTAACTGCCTTACCCACCCATCATATTCAGAATATGATAATGAATATATTTTTTCAATCTATTTTATCTGCTTCTTTATATTTATTAGATGTGTTTGTTAGAATCATTTCATTTTTGACAGTGTAAAGTTTACACTGCAAATTTTACAATGATTTTGACAATGGAAATGTTGGAATGAAAATGATATATTGGAAGATAAAAATGAAATCATCTATATAAAACTGTGTAAACACATGGGTGTTATTGATGACAAAATCAAACAAATCATATTGTAACAGTTTTATTTGAACATGGTGATTTATTCAATTGACAAAATATTTATATTGAATTTCACAATTCAACAATTCCTTGTGAATTTGAAACCACACATGTATTTTTGTTTTGAAAAAAATAATTATAGAAATTGTTAAAACATCATGGAGAATGAAAATAAATACTATAAAATAAAGTTTCATTTAGTAGGTTGTACAAATAAATGAAAAAAAATAAAAACAAATAGTTTTTTTCATGATATTCTATGAGAAGCTTGTATCAACCAAAAAAATAACCAAAGTTAGACTGGGAAGAAACAAAAATAGAAATAGAATAAATCTCTATAAATTAAGCTTTGATTTTATAACTAAAATCAGTAAAATAAAAAGAGAGAACAAGAGAATAAGACGATAAAGTAAGAAAGATATTCATGTTGAACCAAAGGTTGAGTGGGATTCAAAACTTAATTGAAGAAAAAGAAAAAAAAGAAGGGGAATGGAGGTAGACCACATGGCATGCGACGCACAACAAAAAAGGGATCTTGATCACAATTATTATACCATCCATGCCTGAAATAAAGAGACAAGATCAATTTTGGTCAAGACCAGTAGTCCTTCAATGAAAAGATCTTGGTGCGAAAAAAACCTCTTGTGATGCAAACAACTTAGAGGATCAAGGGAAGTTTCTCTTACTCTATGTCAGTGGGAGAGGATAGGGTTCGAGGGATTTTAATGGAGGACTAGGGTTTCACATTTATCTCTAAGTGGGTATAAAGGTATGAATCAACTTGTTCTCATATGGAGAGTGGTTTAACTTTTCCCTTTTTGTGAGTATGTGACATGACAAGCATATATATTTGTATGGCTTATGTAATAATGGTTTATTATAATTCTCCTATTAATAAATCACCATGTGATAATAATAATAATGAAAAGACATTTGATTGAATAATCAACATAATTAAATTTCTCAACAATCAAAATTAAAAAAAATCTCTTTAATTTCAACATATACAAATTTCTAGATGAACATAAATTACAAAAAATATGTATCATGAAATTAGAAATGGAGGTAAATAAATTACAAAATTTGCAGGACCATTTGCTGATTATATAAAAAATTCATTTCAATGTTTTATAAATATTGATCATTTAATTATTGAAAACATTTTTTTACATATTGTAGAATAACCATTCTTTAAATAAATTTTAATAATTATGCTTAAAAAATGGTAATTTATTCTAGTCATACAAAATGAACAGACCAAGCCTATTTTGGCTCAACCTATATTGGCTAAAATCCAAAAAAAATTATATGGTGATGGTATTAAAATACCACCCCATTTATAAAAAGGAATATACAGGTATACGGGAAACCCATTTTTTAAATTCAAAATGACAATGAATGGCCAAAAGATGAAGTTAATGCCAAAAAAGAACCCAGTTGGTTATTTTACTAGATGTGTTTATAATATACTGGTCTTTCAATGACATTCAATTCATCTCTAGGATCTTGGTTGTCATTTTCCCTATTTAAACAGTCAATATCCAATTCAATTTTACAAATATTTTGGAAATTATTTATGTTTATTTCTAAATAACTATCCATGGATTGTCTTCTATGGTATGTTGAACTAGAAACAAATAAAAAAACACACATGAAATAATTCTAAATAACATGTCTCAATATCAAAATTATTTTCAAACTCTTGAGTTGGATCTTAGGATCATATGATCCTATGATCCCACCTTCATCCTCTGTGCCACCACACTAGCAAGATTGTTTCCTACTAGATCACAGAGTCAAGTGTTCATACTTGGTCGGATCGTGGGATCATCTATGTTGGGTGAGGTAGGTAGGAGGTTTCCCAAAAAAAAACTCGACTGTCTAACTGGTTACAAATAAAGAAAAACCCTCACCTATATTTAAGTCTATGTCACATTGCACGAGATCCAATTTTTTATGCCTCTGCCGAAGGACGAACGATGTTCGTGAAGATTCTGGACACAATAGAAGTTCCTTTTGGGTGAATGGACATCAAGGTTTTTGCTAGATTCTATGAATCATTCTCTAATTGTGTAAGATATAAACATCATGACCAAGGAAATTTTTCCATAAAATATTGACATAGAAATCCCAGAACCCAAAGATGATCTTTTTCAAATTAAATTTATAATCAATTTAAATAGATCTGAAGAAAGATTACATCATCTTATGATCTTTATTGGATGAAGATGTTGATCATCTGAAACCCTATTTGGATTACTATCATTGTGTAGGGAGTACCCAAAGTATATACCTTCTAGCGAAAATCTACACATGATTATTTGATCTCCGGACATCACCGATGGAATGTCGAGTTCTAACACAGTGGATTGATCATCTTGTGTTATTTGTCTTGATATCTTTTAGTTTCTTCAGGATTGAAGAATTATATCTTATTCTTCTCGTTCTTGAGAGGATGAGAGAAAGATGAATCTAGAAAGAAGAGTGTTGTGCACAACAGTTATCAATTCTCGATTAACCATTTACAATAGATATAACAATCTATTTACAGAGTTAGGGTTAAATTTAAAATATTATTTAATTGATCAACAATCCTTAAATAATATAATAAACTTATTTGACTCCATGCCATATATTATTATTATTATTATTTATGGAATACACCTATTGACGCAATTATAAATATTATTTCATCGACTTACAAATTAATATCTATCATTAGACACAATCTCGATTCACTCCGCTCATCCTCATCGACATTTATCAAATACCCAAATAAATATTTATTAAATATTTATTCATAAATAAATATTTTATTCACAGTATGGTGAATAAATATCTATTAAATATTCAATAAATAAAATCAATATTCTATTCACATTTCAACGAATAAATATTTATGAAATAATCACACAATTAAATAAAATGTTTGTTAATGAATAAAAAATTATTTATTACCCTATGAATATTTGTGACCAATAATTCATGAATAAAATCATTCACCAATATTGAAACTGATATTTATTCCAATAATTAAATTCATATAGAATTTAATTGATATCAACAGAAACACTTAGTATGTGGTCCTCTAGGATTATTTATTGTTTGAATTAGGTGGACTTGCCTAATGTCAAGATTAATCTCTAGAAATAGGTCAAGGCACCCAAGAAAAATAAGTTAATGCTACAATTTCAACAACCACACATGAATAATTACTATATAACACAATATATTTATCAAAATATCTCATCAAGCGGGTTGCACACATGTGTCATCAATCTATGTGCTTGATACATTTTTCTTAGACTATCTGAAATAAGCTTGTTGTTACATCATGATCATGAAATTTAATACGACAGTTCCATTTAAATCAAAGGGTGAAGATATAAACTTCCATAAATATAGAAGAAACAAATCCTTAATTAACTTATTTATTAATAATATGTCATTCATGACACACCCAACATACCCTACTTCATAGGAACACGACATCACAATTTTCATCTATGCATTAAATCACACGAGCCATGAAAAGAATTAATAATATTATTGAAGTCTAAGGACCCTTACAAATGCTTGCAGATCAAAATATCCAATGAAATATAAACCTGAAAAAATCATACAGGTGGGTTTGTTCTCATAATCTCTCATCTTATATATTACTAAGTGCGAACTTCATGAGAAGAAGTCTCATTAGTTTATGAGCACTCACACCCAAAAATCAACATTTTATGTGTACCATCATAGTATATTATCCAACTGTAAAAATATATTTATGAATATCATCATGACATTTCAGGGTTCTCATCATAGTGAAGAACTTCTATGACCTTATCAATGTGAAAAATACTTTAGTACATTATTAAAATAAATTCATGTAGAATAATTAAAAATATGTAAAAATATGTTTTATTAATATTAAAATATTTTAATATACATGTAATATAAAGTAAAAAATAGTTGGTTCTAGGAACATCAACTCCAACAGACTCTCACTTGGACTAGAGACAACTACCTATGAATTTCAGTTTGTTGGAATTCACATGATGATCATATTTCTGTTGAGTTAAGACTTTAGTTAAGGGGTCCACCACATTTCCTTCCATGGATATTATAATTACTACAAATTCACCTATTTGAGAAAAATACCTCAAGATATGATACTTTCAAAGTATGTTCTCTGTCCGCTGATGTGACCTAAGCTCCTTTCCAAGGGTCGCTATTATAGTATTATCACAATAGAGCGTGATATGATATTTATTGCTAGGTATCACACCAAGATCTTGGATAAAGTTTCATTTCCAAAATACTTCTTTATCTGCCTTAAAATCTACAATATAATCAGACTCTATTGTAGAATTTTTTTACCACAACTCACTTTGAGATCTTCTAGCTCACAAAACCTCCATTTAGAGTGAAGATGAATCCAGTATGTGATTTCAGATCATTTTGATATATTTGGAAACTATAATATGCATATCCTATGATTACTATTTCATCATATCCTCTATATACCAGGAACATATCCTTAGTATGCCTAAGATACTTAAGGATAGTCTTGATTTCCATCCAATGATGGTCATCTGGGTCAGCTTGATATCTTCCTATGAAACTTAAGGCATATGTGAAAACTAGCCTAATACATAGCATAATATATAGGACTAACCCAATCACCAATTTGTATGGAGTACTTACCATCCTCCATCTTTTCTCATGTGTCTTATGGCACTTTTTCTTGGAAAGATGAATTCCATGTGACATTGGCAACAATCCCCTATTGGATTATTTCATAATGAATCTCTTATGTATCTTGTCAATATATGTACCTTGACTTAGTCCAAACAGCCTCTTGGATCTATCATGATGGATCTTGATCCCAATAATATATACCGATTCACCTATTTACTTCATGGATAAGAATTTATTTAACCAGGATTTAATAGACTGCAAGACTCGTATTTTGTTTCTAATAAGTAGTATAACATCGATATAAACTATTAAGAAAACAATCATATTCCTACTAAACTGCTTATAGACACAAGACTCACATTCATTATTTATGAAAAAAATTCCATTATGAATTCATCAAATCTAATGTTCCATGACTTGGATGATTTATTTAATCCATAAATGGATCTTTACAATTTTCATAACTTGTTGGAATCCTTTGGAGTTAAAAACCCTTCAGGTTGTTCCATATAGACATGTTCTTAAAGGTTCCCATTATGGAAGTATATTTTGAAATCCATTTTCTAAATCTCATAGTCATGGTAATTCATAATGAAAAGTAAAATTTTGATTTATTTTAACATATAAACTAGTGAAAATATTTTTTCGCAGTCTATGTCTTGATATTGTTTGAACCCTTTTGCAACCAGTCATGAGTTATAAGTACTCACTTGTCCATACATGTCTAGTTTTTTCTTGAATACCCATTTACAACCAACATGCTTTACATCCATTGGAGGATCTACAAAAAAATCAAGACTTGGTTTTGTTACATGAAATATATTTTAGAATTCATAGCTTCTTTCCACTTGGAAACATCTGTACCACTTATTGCTTCCATATAGGTTACAAGATCATTATTATAAACTAATAATGAGTCACCATCTTTGGTGACTAAAAAACTATATTGTTCTAGCTCTCTAACCTCTCTTCTACTCCTATGTATTAATTGTGTCTTTAGAACTTCTTCTTCCATGGGGCTTTATAGAATTTTCTACCATACCAATTATTGTGTACCTTTAACCCAAACTTCATCAAATCCTATCTCACCCCCACTATCTCTTTTAGATATTTTCTCCATATCAAGTAATATAACTTGTCTTTACAATATTACCTTTTTTTATGAGGGTTCGTATAGGTAACATCCCCTTGTTTCCTTAGGGCATCCTATAAAGGTATACTTTATTCATTGGGGTGAAAGTTTTTTGCTTGAAGGGGCCTTAACAAATGCTTCAACTCCCCACACAAGTAAGTATGACAACACGAGTTTCTTTTCACTCCACAATTGGTATAGAATACTATCTACCACTTTAGCTGTTACTTAGTTTAGTATGTATGCTACTGTCTATAATGTGTATCTCTAAAAGGATAATAGAAGACTCGCATGACTCATAATTGATCTCACCATGTCCAATAGGGTTCAATTACTCCTTTTACATACACCATTCCATTATAATATATAAGTAGGTGTGAGTTGATATAGAATCACAAACTCCCATAAATAATCAATGAAGTATTGATTAATAAATTTTACACCATGGTCTAAGAGGAGTTTCTTAATCTTCTTACCAAGATGGTTATTAACTTCATTTTTATATTCCTTGAATCTATAAAAGGAATCAGACTTATACCTCATTAATTAGACATATCTATATCTACTTAAATCATCAGTAAAAGTTTTGAAGTATGAGTACCCACCCCTTTATTCAACTAAAAATGGTCTAAACACATTAGTATGAAATAATTCAAGAATCCATGTATCCCTTTAACCTTTTATATTAAATGGGAATTTAGTCATTTTTCCTTGTAAACATGCATGACACACACCAAATGGTTTTAGTTCAAAGGAATAAAAATATCCATATTGATATAATTTGTTCAAACACTTTTTGTTTACATAACCTAGCCGATAATTCCATAGTTGGGTGTGGTATGTGTCATGTGAGTTATTTTTGTTATCGATTTCCATTACTTAGTTTATTTAATCTAATACATAAAGACCGTTATTTAAATATGCCTTACTATAACATATGATTTCTTTATAAAAGAAAAAAAAATTATTTCCAAATTTTAAAATAAATTCATTTATATTAAGTCTAGATATAGAAATAATGTTTTTGGTAATTGAAGGAACATAATAACAATATTTTAAAACCAAGATCATTCCTGTCATAAATTTAAGGTGGTAGTCCCCAATATCCATGATAATAAGTCTAGATCCATTGGATTATTGTAGATCTACATACCCTTAGTTGATCTTTCAGATTTTACTTGGTTCCTGTATTTGAATACATATGTGAGCACTACATGTTGTATCTAATACCCAATTTTTAGAAACATATATATTTCACTCGATAACAAACACACCTAAATCTTCCCCTTTCTTCTTTTCCTTGGTGTAATTTTTCTTCAAACATACCTTCTTTCCACATATAAAATAGACAACATCTTGCTTCCTTGCATACCCCTTGATCTTTCTCTTCCTAGAGGGGCGTTTTGAAGAATATTTGGACTTAGATCTATTTTATTAGCCTTTAATTTTATTCACCAAAAGGATAGAAGGATTTCCATGCTTCATATCCTTATCAACTTGGTGAATTAGAGTGAGAAGATCCATGGGATACTTCTCTATGTTCTTCATATTGAAATTAACAACAAAGATGGAGAAGATCTAAGGAAGTGATGTAAGAGTGAGATTGGTGTGAAGTTATTCAAAAAATTTAAACCCTATAACCTCTAGGTGCTCAATGTAGCCAATGAGTTTGACTATGTGAGGCCTAGATGACATACCTTCTCCAAGATTACTCTAAACGAGCACCTTGAATATCTCAAAATTTTCCTATATAGTTCTCTCCCAATATAGACCATGGAGATGCTAGAGCATGCTATAAGAATACATTTATTCATGTGACCTCATGCGTTCATTAGATATAGATGAGAGCAATAAGCACTTAATGTATACCACATCACTCAAGTTTTTATCCTAGAAATCAAACTCTTTATTACTTTATTACCTTGTAGGAGGACTAGGTAGTGAGGATTCTAGCATGTAAGATTATCGTTCACGGTAAAACACAACCCATAGGAATATGAACCATTAATGGGAGTTATTGATAATAAGGATATGGTATTTATAAAAAATTGATCATATAGATAATGTGGTTTACAAACATTCCATTATTCTAAAATTACAAAAGTGCAAAAAATTAGTACTCCACTTGATTAAAATTTATGTGATACATAATGAAATTAATTTTATTAAATATCCCACTATTATATCAAGTACCAAAATCCCTCACTATTAGACTCATAATGTCTAGTTTCTCAAAAATTATAATGGAAATGATCCATATGCACCTTCTCATAACCCAAGAAAGGGATTATTCAATTACTATAAGGTATTTAGGTAGGCAGGTCTTTTCTAACCATGGGCTTGTAGCTCCTTGATCTGTTGAACGGACTCCATAATCTATAAATATTGACTTGGGTTTCCTCAAAACTTGTCTCCAAGTTACATAAAGTCTAGAATTATCTGATTCTCTTGATTTAAATTAGTTAATTCAACCCCAAAATTTCATAAAAACTCCACGATAAAAGTAAGTGTCTCAACATGGGTTGGTTAAACACTTAGTTCTATGGTTTTCATTCCTAATCATATAATGGAAGACCAAGAATAACTTAATATGAATTTGAGGGAATTTATTTATTATGTGTAATTTTTTTATCTATAATTCCCTGATATTTTAAAATAATAACATTATGTTCTATATCATATACAACGCGCAACATCTAGCCTAAACGAACCATGAAATATTATTATTTAAATAAGACCATTAAAACCTAGCCATTAAATTTATGGGTATGAATAGTATTAAATAATTTATTAAATATATATAAATTTCCTAATAAATATAAATTTACTTATAAATTCTTATTAACTAATCACTGAATTTTAAGCAATGTCATTTTATTCATCAAAAATAAATTTTCTTCAAAAAACAATTTTACTTATTTTTGTGAGAAAATAATATAATTGTTTTTTTTATAATTTTAGAAAATATATTTGATAAATTTAAATTAATTTTTTAAATTATAATATAAAAATTTACTTAGGGTGAAAGTTTGGTATTTTTTAGAAAAAAAATTGATTTTTCAGTAAATAGTGAAAAATATCGATTTTTGTAAAACTATCATTTATTTTAATAAATTAAGTAATTTAAAATACCCATTATTCATTTAATTATAATTTAATGTAACATAATTATCATTTATTTATATATAATCCAATTAATTACATTTTAATCATCCTTATACCATATTTTATTATAAGTTTATTTTTAGGTTTTAAAACACATCTTTTGGAAAACCGTTTTAAAGTGCATAATGTTTCTCCATATTAATTAATTAAAATAACCCCTAATTAGGAATAATTTAAATTAAATTATAGATTATATATCTATAAATATTAATTTAAATCCATTTAATTGTGATTACTTTTCATATAGTTAATATTAGATAATCTTTTCCTTAAAAAATGCATTTCTTGAAAACCTGTTTTTCCGACACGTATTTTGGTTTAATTTTAAATTAAATTATTCCAATAATATGATTTGAATTTGAAAAAATTTATTACATATTTTTAATAATCATATTTTATATTATCTAATAAATTCAAATTAATTTTTTACCACAATGAATAGTAAAATCAGTAAAAATTAATTACCACGGTTAAGGTAAAAACGGGTTTACTAGGGGGTTAAACTAAAAATATAAGTGTTAAAAATAACCCAAAACATGTATAATTTCTATTTTATATTAATATTTATACCTTATATCTTCTAAGTTTCTAAAATAATCCATTTGGATCCTTTTTTCATGTGAAAAACATGGGTGTAATTCTTTCTTTTAAAAAAATTCATGTGTGTCCTCTCCCCCACTTATAAAAAATTACCCCATTCCATATCCTCTATACACTTAAAAAAACAATTGTTTTATCCAATACCTACCCAAATAACTTTATTAATTCCCTAATATCAACCTTGAATCCTTTTTTTGATCATAAATACTACCTAGAATGGATTTTTGTGAAAACCTAAAGAAGTTGTTTGAAGAATAAATAATGTCCTTAACTAAGCATTTTATTTTATTTCTTATTCTAACTAATTAAAATATTATTAAACCATGATTATATAATAAACTCAGTATATTCCATAAAAATATGTTTTTATTTTAAGTTCATTCCCTATAACCATCCCCTCCTCCCTCAAATAGGAAACAAAACTGTTGATCGCGTGTACGACAGACTACCACCTCACGAACCAACGTAATTAATTTTCCATCAATGATTCTCACATATGAATATAATTATGTATTTAATATTTATATATATTATATTTATGATATAATTACATTTATTTAATTATAATATCATATATACCTTCTTAATTTCCATTTTGTAGAGAATATGATAACATTGCTCATATGTATGACGTATAACCACCTTGCAAAGCGATGCAATTTTTTTCACTTACAAATTAAATAGAAGGTAATCAGGATTTATTTTATGTTTATATTTGATATTAATTAAATATTAATCATTATTTAAAATAAATATATCATATACTTTCTTACTCTATCATCCATTGATGAAATGATAACGTCATTCGTGTGTACAACGGACTAGCGCTTTGCGAAGCGATGTGATTTGTTTTTATCATCGCATAACATGGATGGTATATATAAGGGTATTAAAATAAATAATATGATATTTATGATATAATTATAATATAGTAAATTTATAATAATACTTAACTTCTTTCCATCATGATCGTTGAAAAATGGAAACGTTACTCATGTGTACGTACGACCTACCGTCTCCATGATTGTAACATAGTTAATTTTTCAAAACCATATTTCATGGTTGGTTTTAAAAGTATAATTTATATATAAAAATTATAATCATATAATTATTAAAATTATATATATAATTAAATAATAATCTCTTTGATCTTAGTCAACTTACCAAAATGATTTTGGACATATGATCTGTTTATCATTAAAACGTCCAACATGAAATTAATTAGTTAAGTAATTGAATATGACATGGTAAAAAATAAAATAAAAGGAATAATAATATTGAAAAATGTAACTAATAAAGTAAATAATTAAAATAATTTTATTATTTATGAAGATAAGTAAAACACATGATGATTTTGGCTCAAGGTAAGGGTTTTTATCACGAAACTTCCTTCTTTGAGACACATGTTATTTTATGCACCAAATTTATTTTATATTATGTATATACCACTCATTTAAATTTTATATCATGAATCATTCATAATTCATGGTATTTTATGTTAAAATTTATTTAATTAATTCATAGGTTTTATGATTTAAAAATTACCAACGTGGCAACAATTTATTTTACAATCTCATTTTAATCGAGATTATTTATGATTAAATTTAAATTGAAGGAAATTATTTGATAATTTTATAATAAAACAATTTAATTTTATTATCACATGTTTATTTATGAAAAATTCAAGCAATAGTACCATTTTACTCTCTTAGGTACTTAAAATTATTGAGAAAATATTTTTTAAGAAAATCAGACTACATTTCTCTCTTTAGTCAAAAATTATTTTTCTTCCAAATTCATGTTTTATAAAAATGTTTTGAATAAATTTTTTAATATTCTCCAATGAATTATTAAATAAATTTAAACCCATTTTTCACATTAAAAAAGGTTTGAAATGAATCTCGCCATAATTTTTCTAACAAGGCACTTTTTTTACTTTCCTTACAAAATGTGAAAGGAATGTTTTATAACTTATATGAAATGAAAAATATTTTCTATCATCATGAAAATTATTTTTCTTAAAGATTAATTTATAAGTTTCCAAGGTTATTTTCAATGAACATTATTTTCACAGTATTTTTTGAATTTTAGTTTTTCAAAATTTATTTTCAAAGTGGAAAGGTTATTTTCCTCAAGAATGTTTTTAATATTTTTAAAAGAATTTTTATTTATCAAATAAAACGTCCTATATTATTATTTAATGCTTATAAATTATATATATATGTCTCTCACATATATACCTATATTTTTATCCCTTCCTTTCACAGGGTAGTACATGCCTTATGACCATTTCTTAAATGCCTTGATTATGAAATTTCCTTTGATTATAATATGAAAAAGATTATGAAACCCATTTTTCCATGGGAAATTATTATGTTATTCCTTATTATTTATTTCCTTTACGTGGAACACATATATCATGAACATGTTATTATGGGTGCACCCAAATAGAGCTCCAATGTCACGAACCAAGATGGAGTTCCATTAGACCCGATATCCGACCTGGTCCATGGCATGGCCCAAAGGGAATTCCCAATCCCCACAGGCTAGAAAATAGTGATTGGGTGTCAAAATTATTCTTTGGGAATGATTTCACCCATTAAGATAAGAATAAAAGACCAAATATAATAAATAAACCAAAATTTAATAATCATAACCAAACATGGCATAAAAATTCCCAGATCCAACATTTTACAATTTTGACCAAAAACCAAAATACGAAAAAGGAAAAGAAACAAAAAAAGTCCTAAAAAACTCCATGTAACATGAGGGGAATCACCCTCAAGCCACCATCGCCAATACCTACAACATACATGACACTAGAAACCCGGATTCACCAACATCACCATGACACACCTTGACTTTACCTGGGTCATACAAAATGTGGTCTATATAGATCCAAAGGTGTACATAGTGTGTGATACAAATACCAATAGGATTACACCCAAAAGAAAAGTATTCCATGATATAAAATTAAAATAAAAATTAACATTATCATTCATGAAAAAGGATTTAAAGAATTTTTAAGAAAACATTTTAAGAAGAACCATTTTCAAGGGAACATTTTCAAGGAAAACCATTTCTAAAGGAACAATTTCAAAAACAAAACTTTTAAAGGAACATTCCAAAATAAAACCTTTACTAAATAAACTTTCTTTAAAGTAAATGAAGTATAAACAAGGTCCACCATATTCCGACGTATGGAACCACATCACATAAGTCTCAAGGAACAAAACCATAGCCATTTCCTTCGCAAAATCCATTTCCATTACATATGCATATCAAAACACTTACAAAATATATTTCACACCCCACAATCAAACCATATAACACTTTAATGAAATAAAACAATAAATATAAAATCATATAATAATGTAAAATCATGGAACCACCTACCTTAAGATTGGAAACTTACAGAAATTGGTGTGAAACCACAACCGCACCTCCACAAGACACTAATAATGAAATATTAAAAAAAATCAAGATCTTACTAAAAAACACAAGATAAAACCAACATTAGGTCACCCAACCCACTAGAAAACAAAACCTCAAAGGAGGAGGAGGAGAAACCCTATAAGAAGGAAGAAACCATGAGAGAAATCACTTAATTGATGTTTCCTTGAATAATCCACACCAAATATACCAAAAGGAGGGAGCCTAAGGGGTACAATAGGAGGAGAGGGTGGCGCATAGGGATAGAGAGGTTGAATGGGTTGAGTAAGAAGGGATTTGAGGCTAATTGTTTGGGGGGGGGAGAAAATAAAAACCTAATTTTTAATTACCTGAACAAGATACACAGTTTTCCCACATAGTTTACCAAACTGTGGGGAAATAGTGCACCACTTATTGTCCAAGAGGAACATACCACAAAGCTAGGCTTCATAGTTTACAAACTGTATGCTAACTGTATGATTTAATTTTGTCAAAAAATGACACCTTGATGTACGGTTTACTAGGAAAGGCGCATAGTTTCCCCTAACTATACACATTCCATGTGCCACCCTCTACCAAGGAAAATTTTTCCATTTTTCATCTAAAATCAAGTGGGATACCCATGGGAAATCACTAGTATGAAAATAAATAAAAAGAGTACCTCAAAATTCAGACTCTTCACACCTAAAAATTAAGAGGAAAACTAGGATCCAAATTTGATCTGAAACGAAAGATGAAAACAAAAAAACCGGGTGTGAAAATTCTCCCCACCATAACACTTTACACCATAAGAAAGCCAAAAAAACTCTAGTTAATCGATCAAAAGAAAAGGAAACCTCATAACCGCATAATCCAACCTCTCAAACCAAGATCACCTCATACATAATCAAATGGAACTCACACCTCTTACCCAAAATGAATAAACAAACCCAAACCACTTCCCAAAGAACGTCATAAAACTCAAACCAAAAACTTTTCAATTCTTGATTAAATCATGGAAATTGGGAACACTCTAAAAATCCCCATTTTCTCTCTAAAAGAAAACCCAGAGCCAAAAACTCCCTATGAAACTTCTTAGGAAAAACTTCCATAACCTTGCTTCAACAAACTGCTGGGTGCACTCCAACCCCAATGTTTACTCAAGGGAGGAACTTAGAATTAAATAGCTCGAAATGAGACTACCCACTTTCAAGACAACACCAGGAACCAAACCATATTATTAACATAGGGAGTCCCAAAAAGACTCTCCACTATAAAGAATGAACCAAAACTGATTTATTCTAGAAGAAATTTCAATAAGACCCATGGTGGGTCTCCCCACCATTTAGGAACCGACAAGCTTAAAACTACTCGGGAAATCCGACTTGGGATAAACCGAAACTCTTATACATAGGCCAACAAAACCCCCACCACAAGGGGGGATTGATGAAGAAAATACCCACCCATGAGATGGTCTATAACAAAAACTAATTCATGAAGGATAACTATACAAGGATAACCAAATATGAAATCACATCGAGAAAGATCAACTACTAGAATTTTAGTGACACGAGACCACCTTGCCTCCTCAAAACCAAATAGGAGATTCCAAACCACATGATCACAATGAGAACATGAGGCCCCAATATCTATTTCCCTAAAATGGGACCATTCAAGATGAAAAAGCTTCCCAAGAAGCTTAATATGTCTATTTAGCATACTAAATACAAAAACTGGACCAAGTTCCCTCACACCCCTAGGGTTCCTAACTACACACGAGCTTCACTCTGGGGCCTATGGCTAGAGCCCCAAAATTTAAAGAATCTCTTACCTCACATATAGAACTAATAATCCCTAATCAGAATACTTTCTTTGGTCTCACAAGAAACCACACATTATTCCAAGAAGAACCAAAAGAAAAAAACACCCCACGAGACTCACTTGCTCTGACATGGCATTCTCACCAAGATAGGGGCTTAGAAAGTTCACCCGAATCATCCCCTTTCACCTTGAATGAGGAGAAACAGGAATGGGGAGTACACGAAAGAAAACTCCATTCAGAATTCCCAAAAGAAAAAATTACTTCCAATACAATGGTAGTTCTTAAAATATTCCACAATATCCACTCTTACATTGAAAAAAATACAAGACCACAAGACATCACTAGACATGATCATCACCAATAAAGAATCATTGTAAGGAAAGGGGATTTAAACCAAGATCCAAAAACACACACTATTTCTTCAAATAGACACAATTACTTCTTATGACCATACTTGTCACACCAAAGGTACAATATGATCCCACACCTAAAAGAAGCTGATGAAGGCATGAGAGGCCTTTTAACACCACAGATAGCACCAACAGCTTCAGGCCGCTTTCTATCCTCCTTACTGGAATTCCCTTCACCACTTCCACATAGAACCTTTAAACATGGAGGTGATAAACTTCATCATTAACGACTCATACAACTCAATTAAACTAAGTCTTAATTCTATTTTTCTATATCTACTCTTTTTCTTTGAGAGGATCTGCTTATCTGAGAGAGAGAGGTGGATACCATTCTGAAACACAAGAATAAAGACCTTTCTTTGATCAACTGTAGGGTCTAAAAATAGTGAACCACCCATGGATGCACTTTAAATATATGCTGATTATTTATGGGGGAATACACTCCCCAACAAGGAAATTGAGGATCCAATCAAACTGACCCGTCAGCCAAAACTCACCACAAACAAACTCCGAATACAGAAAGGGAACCAACTCAAAGGATTCCCAAATTTTTTTCAAAGGAACCACTAATTATTTTTTCAAAATTAATTCATTTACAAGGAATTATACTTAAAACACCATTAAAGTATAAAAAACCTCACAAGGAACATTCTCAAATCAAAAGGAGGCACACCACACAACCATTGGTTATTAAATCACCTCATCTTTTCTTTATAAGAAATTTTAAAAAGAAAAATAAGATTGGTGGGTTACACACTCACAAAAGGAATTCCATAGAGCCTCACACATGAATATTATCATGCCATATTGGGTACCCATCATCTCAATTCAATCTGGGAACTCATCCCCTTATTCCATTAACCATATATATTCTCACACATACCCATGCATGTGTGATCACCCATGAAAATACCAAAGGTCAAACAAAAAATTACCATTTACATAACTCTCAATACTTTTCAAATCCCACCAACCACTAAGACAAAACCATTTTAAAACTCCACACATCAAACCATTCCATTCTCCATCAAAATGAAATCCCATGAATTCTACCGAAAAATACAATTCATCCCTTTTTCAAAATATTTTCAATGACACAATAAAACTCAATCCACCAAATCCCATTTGATTAAAAACTCACTTACTCTCATTTAAAATAAGTTTCTAAAACCTTTTTCAAAATCAATTCTTGTTTCTCAAACAAAAAATTTCAACAACCCCTAGATTTTGATCATAAAATTCCAATTTCATTAAAATCATCCTTGTTTCACAAAAGAACATTTCATAAAAATCCACTTTTCTATGTATTCCTTTAAAATGATTCTGAAAACTCGTTTCCATATTGCCAAAACCAAACCATTTTTTCTTTAAAATTCAGTTTTCACAGTTTCCAAAATAGGGTTCTCAAAAAAAAATCATAATCAAAAGGAACTCAAAACAATTCATAAATGGAAACTAGAGTCGATGGGTGACTTGGACATATAGTTGGTGGCCATAATCCAATAACACCATCATCATAGAGAGTATTCTAGGATCATGCCCCTGGCTCCACATGGATTTCCAGGCCCTATGAGCTCACGAAGACCATTGACCCAAATCTCTTTTCATTTACCAAACACTAGAAAACCTACAAGAACCAAACAACCCAAGTAAAACCAAACTTCCCATAGAAAATAGTGTCTCATCATGAGGTGTGCTGGCTAGGCACCCTATTAATAACCAAGAAATAAATTCATGAAAATCCAAGATCTGTTCTATCTAGAATCTTTCCCAAATAACACAACCCAAAAGAGAGAACCTGCTCTGATACCATTTTGTCACAAACCAAATTGGAGTGTCATATGACCCAACACCCAACCCGGTTTGTGGCATGGCCTAAAGGTGATTCTCAATCCCCATGGTATGGAAACTAGATCTTGAGTATCAAAATTATGCTTTGGGAATGATTTCACCCATTAAGATAAGCATAAACAACCAACTGTAATAAATAAACCAAAACTGAATAATCACAACCAAACATGGAATAAAAATTTCTAGATACAACATTTTACAATTTTGACCAAAAACTAAAATACAAAAAAGGAAAAGAAAAAAAACATCCCAAAAACCACAGTGTAACATGAGGGGTATCACCCTCAAGCCACCACCGCCAATACCTACAACATGTGGGACACTAGAAACCCGGATTCAACAACATCACCATGACACACCTTTCCTTTACCTGGGTCATACAAAACAAGGTATACATGCACCCAAATGTTTATATAGGGTGTGATCCAAATCCTAGTAGTATTCCACCAAAAATAAAAGGATTCCATGATGTAACATTAAAAAGGAAAATTAACATGATCATTCATGAAAAAGGATTTAAAAACATTTTTAAGAAAACATTTTAAGAAGAACCATTTTCAAGGGAATTTTTTAAGGAAAACCATTTCTAAAGGAATAATTTTAGAATAAAACTTTTAAAGGAACATTCCAAAAGAAAACCTGTACTAAAATAAACTTTTTTTAAATTAATTGAAGTATACACAAGGTCCACCATATTACGATGGACAAAACCAAATCACATAAGTCTCATGGCACAAGAGAGAAATATGTGTAAATTCCTAGGGGTAATCTAGCTCAAATGGGACACTAGAACCTTGTACCTCGGTGAAGGGTGGTATAGTAACCATAATCACAAATTTCTCCTACACGAGCCACTAGGAGGGGACACCACATGGGATTAGTGGTCTCCAAACATCATTATAGTTTAGTTAGTGTTGTAAGCATCAATCATGCTAAGTGAAACCGAATCAAGCCACTTCCAAATCACTAGTATACTATATCAATTCAACCCACCTAGATACTCGTGATTCCCTTTGTTCTCAAATTCTCATTTCACATTTCAAATAACCCCCATTTTCACAAAAAAATTCCAAACCACATAAGCACATAAGGAAATGACCATTTTCTATACACAATCCACTTTAAATTTCCAAACACATGCTAAAACCATTGGGAAATACATTTTGTACCACTTACAAAATTTAAGAAAACCATTTTAAAACATTACAAGAAAAAAACATGATTAATTCAATCACTTCCATGGGCCAATACCCTTTTTAAATCCACACACAAACTAATTTCACTTTAATCATGATTCCCAACATTTAAACAATTCACAAGGCAAACTAAAAGTGCACAATAAGGAATCCATCATGCCATAGAAATACATTTCATTAGAAAAACCTCTTTAAAACACACCCACACCATAGGTGCTTTGAAAAAATATTTCTCCCCTTTTAAACAACCCATGAAACACTTCAATGAAGCACTATTATAAAGCACACACAAAAACATATCCATTTTCCTTCATAAAACCCATTTCCATCACATATTTATATTAAAAAACTTTAAAAATATATTTTTCACCCTGTTAGGGTTGGTTTCTTGAGAACCAACTGTTTATACTTTGATTACATGAATGTACACTTATTATATATTGTTAATTGTTTTGCATGACTATAATATAATAATGTCTTGGAATATTTGTTGCATTAATAAGGTCATGGAAGATCCCCTCTATGATGATAACCTTGAAATTCTATAACAATATTCTAAAATAAAGTTATACGGTTGGATGAAATACTATGATAGGACACATGGTATATATATCGTCATGTGCGAGTAATCGTAGGAAGACAAGACTCTCTCTCATGGAGTTCGCACTTGGTAATCTCCAAGATGGGAGATTATGAGAATAGACCTTCCAGTAGAAATTCCACATGTCTTGGTGTCATCAGATATTGCTATCTACAAGCATGTGTAATGGTCCTTAGACTGGAAAATTATCATTAACTCATATCATGACTTGTGCACTTAGATTTGAGGACAAAAACTGTCATGAAGACAGTTGGCGGGAAGTAGGGTACGTTGGGTGCATCACGAATGACATTTTGTTAATGGATAAGTCGAGGAAGGATTTGTACCTTCCATAATTATGGAAGTAGATATCTCGGGCCCTTTGATTGAAATATAATTGTCGCTCAAATTCCATGGCCATGGTGTCATGATGAGTTTATTTATAGAAGTCAAAGAATGACGGATCAAGCATATAGGTTTATGAAACTACCATGAAACCTTCTTGATGAGATATTGAGACAAAGGGATTAAATTACATGGTAATCATTCATATGAGGTGACACATCAATGCGGCGTCAACTTCTTTCACTTGGGTGCCTTGACCCGTTGCTAGACAGTAATCTTGGACTTTAGGCAAGCCCGCCTAATGCCAATGAGAAAGAGGCATAGAGGGTCACACACTAACTGTATCCAATTATCTCAAGTAGAATAAAGATTATTCCCGTATGTGGTTTAATAATTATTCAAGGAATCCTAAATTGTTTTAATGTTGGAGGAAGAATAAAATGAAAAATAAGATATACACGCCGTGTACATTGAATGTACACGCCGTGTAGTTTTCATTTTAGAAAGGAAATGAAAAATGAAAACAAGATATACACGCCGTGTACATTGAATGTACACGCCGTGTAGTTTCCAATGAAAAAATGAGTACACGCCATGTAGTTTTTCCAGTCGGGATTTTGAGGAAATAATATCATTTTATTAAATGATATTTATTATAATTAGCATGGGCACAAGTCAATGAATTAATGATTCGACATGGGGTTTTCAATAAGTGTTAATGAAATAAATAAAACACGTAATGTGTTTATTTATTGTCATAACTGTATAACCTCAAACCTGATTATAAATATCTTCACAACCCCAACACTTTTCCTAAGAATCGTTGTGCACAACAATTCTGGATAATTCTCTCAAGACCGAAATAACTCCATCCTCTAAGAATGCTCTCAAGACCGAGAGAGATCCACCTCCATCGGATCAAGGTGATATAAGGCGTAAAATGCAAGCAAAGGCTTATCCATGCTAGCACCTGAAGATTCCTTTGGCAAAGTCCAGAGATACGTGGTGAACATGTGGATCACTGCTAGAGGAAGTCTACACTTGGATTATGCGACGCAACGATGAATTACATCGAAACATGATCAGAAATATCAATGAATAAAGAATGCCATAAAATGTACTTCTTATCAATCAATTAAATTAATTATAATCAACCTGTGATGATCCTCCTTTGTGGTTCTGGGACTATTCTTCTTCTTTGTCTATTTCTGTGATTCGATCTGTGGAGTCTGGCGTTTATCGTTGTATTGATCCCGGATTGACCATTGCTAATGACAAAAATCCAAGTGGGCACATCCACCCATGAGCTTCCGCTGCACCCGAGACCTTAAATTGGTATCATAGGGGTCACAATGTTGATTATAGTTATTTAATTTTCATTGATAATTTACACATTATTATTTGATTCAATTCAAGATAAATCGTTCTATAAAACTGAATGAATGAGATCTATTCTTCCTCCTTCGTCTCTTGATTTACAACACAGAAACAAACTTTTAATTTTAATTTTGATTAAATATAAAAATGAGGTACTCATCCAAAGGAGACGATCATTTTGTCTATACAACACAAGAATACACGACATGTAGTAAAAACTACATGCCGTGTACTTAGGCTCAACGAACCGGTATTGGTCCGCCAAACCCACGCCATGTGAATTGAGCATACCTAAGTTTTTATTACACTGTGTTGACCAGAACTGAATGGCGCGTGGAAATCGGAATACACGACGTGTATGTTGAATCAACACGCCGTGTAGTCCGATCCGGCCCAGGTGAAACCGTGTACAAGGAGAATCCATGTACCGCGTACACAGGATTTCCAGGCCGGTAATCGCGTAACAAGGAAATACACGCCATGTTAGATTAATCTACATGCCATGTACTCCAAAATTTCCAAAGTAAAGAAAACATGCCAAATCCCCCAGCATGTACTTTGGATAAAGGGTGAAAACAAATACACGCCATGTAATATAGCCTACACACCATGTACTTTCCAGAAATGGAATTTCACCAGGTTTCCTCTAAAGTAAAAAGACCTATACAAGGTATATGGATGAGAAGAATCTCAAGGAAATTCAGAAAGGAATTTAAGATAAATAATTGATTAATTATAAGATCATAATTAATTGAATTCAATTATAACTTATCTTGAATAAAATAATTATTAAAAGAATTTGAATACTAAATATGTGTAAATGTTGTTGCATGCTATGGATGATCATGAGATATACCAAAGAACCTTTGTGTGTGTATGGTTTCATTTAAATTTATTTAATTTAAATTCGTTGGCCTGTGAGCCTTCTTCCAATAAAATGTAGGGTCTGCATTCCCATGGTTTCTTTAATGTAAACCCTATGTAATGAAGGATCTCCCAAGCTAGAGGAGACGGTTCAAAATCCGAAGCTGAGGCAAAACCAACCCAAAAGATACAAAGGTGGATAGGTGGGAGCTACAAAAACATGAACCATCGGGTTCAAGGTGTTTTTACATAGGTCAGGGTTAGCTTATCAAAACCGCTAGATAAGCTGACCAATAGAAGCTCATGATCATGCCATCTTATTTTATTTCTATCTGATTGCATGGTTTACTTATTATGTATGTGTTTTTTCATTCACATAATTAATGAAATAAACAAGCATGAAAAGATGTAATAAAATAAAAATTGGACTATGTGTAAACATTATCAGAACATGGTTAATCACTTAAGCAAGAATCACTTAATATTAACAACCATGTGATAATGCAAAATAACACAAAAAGGATTAAAATCCCTAAAATAACATATTAAGTTAGACCAATACTTCTGTTACTTGATTAAGGGAAAGACTCAATAGAACTTTGTGTTTGACCAACCCTTTTTGGGACACTTAATTTTATAAAGGAATCTCTTATGAAAGTTTCGGGTTGACTTAAACATTTTACATCAAGAGGATTAGCCCTTGATAGACTTGTTGTAAAATGGAGGCAAGTTGTAAAGACCCGTAAATTTCAAGGAAATTTTTTTCTTAATTTTCTTTGGAATTTTACAAGAACGCAGTTTCTGACGGCGCCTGATTCCGAGGCCCGGTGTGCCCGGAATCATTTTCCGAAGTTTGGCTCGGGTACATTCAGTGAACGGACGAGCGGGTTTTTCTAACTTTTGAACCGGTGCCCGGAATCGAATTCTGAGGGCACCGATGAAATCGCAGCGCCGGTATTCGCTTAGAAACGCCTCTTTCGGAGTTGCGTTTTCTCGGGTTTGGTTTTTAATTTTTGGGCTTAAAGTTAAGAAATAAAATAATTTTGCGACAACTTTATTTTATTTCACTTAAGCCGCTTGGAAGCCACATGAAGCCACTTAAAGGCGGATTGAACTGAGTTGAACCGGATAGGATGCTATCCAGAAATATCCTACCCCCTTGGTAGGATATTTGCGAGGTGGGGCACGCATGAGCCCCGCCGTTTCTTTCCTCTAGGAAACGCACCCGCGAAAACCCGTCTTAATGAAAGTCAACTGATGCGTTTCTTAAAATCTTAACAGACCATTTAATTGGGCGGTTTATTTCGTGAATTAAATGGGTTGTTTCTTTCGTTGAATAAATTCAACGAATTGATGGATCGTTTCTTAACCAGTTTTCAAATTCGTTGGCGTAATAATAAAATAAGGCCAACGCTCGACTTCTGGTTACTTGCACATTGAGAAGATTTGAGAGGACCCTTGTATCTTCTTCTCCCTTGCGAAGAACGCGAATAACGCGAAGAACGCGAAGAATGCGAAGAACGCCGAACCCGGAAATCGACGACGCTTCCGTCCGAGATGTTCTTCCCCGCTCCGATCTCTGATCACCGACCGTTGAGGTGAGTGGTTTCGGATTTCCTCGCAAGGTTCTTTTCTTTTGGTTTTAAACACAGATTTAATTATTTATAATTTAAATCTCTTGTTCTTGGTCCGTTGAGCTCGCCGAATCAACGCCGAATTCCGCGACGACGCGACGCCTTCCCACGACGACGCGACGATCCCCCTCTTCCGCGACGAGCTTTTCCGCGAAGAACGCCCGCGCACGACGATCAACGAGGTAGGGATTTATTTTGGGATTTACCCCCCCTTTTTTATTTATTTCCGTGAACGTTCTTTAAAAATTAAAGAACCGGAATCAAAGAAACAATTTTATTTTATTAAAATTGTTGGTTCATGTGTTGAACATTTTATTTTCTCCTGTTGATTATCTCTAACGCGGAGGGTGCAGGCCAAATGAACACGGCCCGACGACCCTCCGCCGTTCTTTGTTTTGTGCGGATTTGGCGGGCGACGACGGAACGTGCCGCAACAGATGTTTGATGATCCCACAGTAAAGAACGGAACCCGGGAGGAACAACGGCACAGACGGGAAGGAAAACGGGCCACCAGAGCGACTCCGGCGGCCCGCGGAAGCCGGTGGCGGCGCGGGTCGCCGGCGAGGCGGCGCCGGCGGCCGGAGGCGGCGGCACCCCACGGGTGTCCAGCACGACACCCCGCAGGTGCCGCGGGGTTGTCACGCGGCACCCCGCGGGTGCCGCGGGTCTCCAGCACGGCACCCCGCGGGTGCCGCGGTTGTCACGCGGCACCCCGCGGGTGTCCAGGGCGACACCCCGCGGGTGCCGCGGGGTTGTCACGCGGCGCCCCGCGGGTGTCCAGGGCGGCACCCCGCGGGTGTCGCGGGGTTGTCACGCGGCGCGTCCGACTGTCTGGCCGACACCCCGCGGGTGCCGCGGGGGTGTCACGCGTGGCGGCGGCTTTCCCCCACGTCGGCCGCTCGGCCGCTCGGCCGAGCCGAGCCGGACCGGCCCTGGCCGGGCCGGGCCGGGCCAACCGGGTCGGACCCAACCCGGTTCGGGCCAACCAGGGGGGGTCAGGCCGGGTCGGCCCGGGCCCGGACCCCCCGTCTTCGGACGACTTTCGTTCAAACGCTCGTAACTTGAGCTACGGGCCTCCAAAAGACTCGTCGTCAGCGGCAACGCAATCCTTGGAGCGAGTCGGTCGTTTCGGTTTATCGCACTCAAAGTTTCGGAATACTTTGGGTTCGGCCGGGTTGGTTCGTACACGAAACCAACCGGGCCCTCGGAGCGGAAACGCTCATATCTTGAGCTACGGACGTCCGATTGATGCGCTGTCTATTGCATTGAGTTCCTCTTGATGAGACGAAACTTTTGGCATCCTCCGCCCGAGTTTTGGATGCAGATGGATAGTGGCCGGGTTGGATCGCACTGAAATCCAACCGGGCCCCTGGAACGGAAAAGCTGATATCTTTCAGACCAGACGTCCGTTTGACGAACCGTCAGCGGCATTGGTGATCACGTTGAAAAACGGTCCCTATGAGTATACCCTGTGAGTGTTCGGGGTATAGTTGAGTTACGAACGGATTGGTTCGCTCACGAAACCAACCGGGCCCCTGGGACGAAAAGGCTAATAACTCACAGACCGGGCGTCCGATTGACGCGCCGTCTGTTGCGTTGAGACCCCTATGATGAGGTGGTCCTTCGAGATACTTCCTTGCGGGACTTTGTGATACTTGGAGTATCGACCAGTAGCTCGTGGAGCGGACCCTCCCGGAGACGAACGGGCGGAGCACGGAGATCGTGTAGCTGACTGAGACCCGACGACTGCTGATCGAACGACTTGGTGTGTGACAGAGGTGCGCTTGGTTGTAGCGGCACATGGGAGCGCTTGGTTGTAGCGGCAGACCCACGACAGAGGTGCGCTTGGTTGTAGCGGCACATGAGAGCGCTTGGTTGTAGCGGCAGACCCACGGCAGAGGTGCGCTTGGTTGTAGCGGCACATGGGAGCGCTTGGTTGTAGCGGCAGACCCACGACAGAGGTGCGCTTGGTTGTAGCGGCACATGGGAGTGCTTGGTTGTAGCGGCAGACCCACGACAGAGGTGCGCTTGGTTGTAGCGGCACATGAGAGCGCTTGGTTGTAGTGGCAGACCAACGTTAGAGGTGCGCTTGGTTGTAGCGGCACATGGGAGCACTTGGTGGTAGCGGCTGGCCCGCATTACTCGATAGGTGGAGTACTACAGCAGTCTTAAGTTAGTGGGCAGTACCTCGGAGTTGTGACAGGACCACTGTACACTCCAGAGACGGAGCTCTTCAGCAGTTACGGTTTCGATGATGAAAATCCTGGTTTGAGCTGAGACTTTTGACCTTGTGTTTACCTCATGATTGAGATGGGTTACTTGATAACTTAGGTATATGTATGGGCATATATCTAAGTAGAGGTTATCTGTTGAGATCTTCTTGTGGTTATCTTTGTTGGTTTTAGTGAGACCTTGAGGGTCTCGGGGTCCCTACTGAGTATCGTTATACTCACCCCTGCACGGGTTATGCCCGCACTACGTTGTGTTGGTTGCAGACGACGGACAACGTTGACCGTGGCTGAGGCTTGCAGAGCAGGACAGTACCTGGAGGTGGACCACTGGGCGGGACGTGCTCGGAGCGGACGACGGGACCCGAGGAGCATTGGAGCTATCTGTACCCACCCTTCAGGTGGGATTTCCAGTGGACAGCTCGGTGTAGCGGCTTTTACTTTACAGTTGCTGTTTTCCCTTTCGAGTTGTACTTCACTTTCAGTTGGGTTTGTATACTGGCCCATTTACTTTTCCGCACTTCATTTGTACTCTGTTTTTACTTAGTGTTTACTTTTCCGCTTGCTTACTCTGTGGTGCTTGTTTACTTTACAAAGGCAATGCCTTCCCTTTTTACCGGGATTTTCGCCTTGGTGCTAGTCGCCAGCCCCTGGCCTATGGAAGGCGGGCTTGGGGTAGTCACGGCACGGGCCCCGAGGACGGGTCGTGACAAATTGGTATCAGAGGTGGTCGGTTCTACCGGGGACTCTGATCTTTCTTCTATGTGAAGCAATAGTGTTTAGCGTATTGGGTGTGGTTATCAGTCCAGGGAGTCCAGTGTTGGTGCGGCGACCGACGTATTCGTACACCAGGACCCTGACTTCTGATTTCCGACTTAATTCACGAAAACATTGATTGCATGTGTGTTTCAAGTTTTCCTTGTGATTACTTGTGTCAGCTCACCAGGTATACTGTCCTGACCGTGGCGCACCTGTTTCTTTCAGGATGGACCCACGACGACAGCCAACTAGGATTCCGAGAGTGGAGCGTGATGACAGCCCACCGAGCATCGAGGACTCGGTACAGGGCCCTTTGACAGCTGAGGCACCGGCGGTACCTATACCCGCCGAGGCACCGATGCTACCATCCCCAGCTGCTGACGATGCATGTCGCCTTAGTGCACTGCATGAGTTCCAGCGCCAGCGACCGCCCAGGTTCCGCGGGGAGACGGACCCTCAGGCCGCCGAGGACTGGCTGGAGGCAGTTGTTCGGGTTTTCAGATTAGTGAGGACACCAGCAGACCTCATGGTGATCCTCGCAAAGAGTCTCCCTCACGCGGCAGCAGGCAGATGGTGGAGCTTGATGCTCCAGGTGCACGATGAGGCCTCCCTCATCTGGACGGACTTCGAGAGCCTCTTCCGCTCAGAGTTCGTCCCGGCCACCCTCCGTGCGGTGCGCATTCAGGAGCTTCTTCAGCTGCGGCAGGGCAGCTTGACGGTAGCCCAGTACGCGGCGAGGTTCACCGAACTTTCTCGCTACTCGACAGACATGGTACGGGACTCCTTCTTCCGGGCCCGAACCTTCGAGCAGGGATTGAGACATGAGATCAGGGCATCACTGATCTCCCTCAGCATCCCGACCCAGGCAGGAGTGCTAGAGCGAGCCCTTCTGATCGAGAGCTTTCTGGCTGAGTCTATAGCGAGGCCTACCGTAGGGCGGCAGGTGGCGGAGTCTTCGGCAGCAGGTAGCCGACGGATGACTCAGGGTTCCGGCAGATGACCTCGGGACACTGGCTCAGCAGTGCGGGGAACACAGCGCGAAGCCAGCCTTCCGAGAGGCAGGCAGTGCTACTCGTGCGGCGGGCAGGGCCACATGGCTCGTGACTGCCCGACCCGCCGTACCGAGGAGCAGCAGACGGTGGAGGGGCCACCCAGGCAGAGGCAGAGGGTCAACCGTGGCGGTCCGCAGGGAGGAGGCGGACGAGGCAGAGGAGCTGGCCGAGCAGCAGGTGGTGGGCGACGCTTTGAGGCTCTACCACCACCACCACCAGGCGGTCCACCCCGACCGCAGGGGACAGGAGGAAATGGGAGAGCTCATCTTCAGGCAGTTGAGGCCTACGATCATGGGGCTCCGGGAGCAGATGGACAGGAGCGGGACTAGCTCCAGACCTAGAGACTTTTGTTCATGTTGCTTCTAGTTTTGTTGATGTATGTTTGTAGATGCTTTGTGTCTTTGTACTTGAGCTGCAGTAATAAAAGACACCTTTTCTTGTGGCATTTACTTCTCTGTCCTCTCTTGTGTTGTTACTAAGAGGTTCCAGTTTTGACTGTTGACTTGACCCTCACTTGTGAGACATCTACTAGAGGAGACCCAGTTACCACACACTGATGCCGACAGTGTGACTCAACCCTTGGAGGCGAGAGTAACGGTTGGATCTCTTGGTAGTAGCGTCGAGGCCTTACGACGTCATCCTTGGTATGGATTAGTATCATCCATGTCGGGATTGACCGTATTAGGCGAAGAACGTGGTTCATCCAGGGGATGAGACCAGATTTCTCTTATCGGCAAGGAAGAAATCATGGCAGCTCTAGTGGGACCAGAGGTGGTCTGGGCCACGACAGAGAAGGTCCAGGTGAGCACATGGGAGCGGAAGGCTCAGATGCGTGCTCAGTACCGCCTTTGTATCCCTAGTTTGTGTTGAAGCTTTACGGGGACGTAAAGACCTGTGGTGGGAGTAATGTAAAGACCCATAAATTTCAAGGAATTTTTTTTCTTAATTTTCTTTGGAATTTTACAAGAACGCGGTTTCTGACGGCGCCTGATTTCGAGGCCCGGTGTGCCCGGAATCATTTTTCGAAGTTTGGCTCGGGTACATTCAGTGAACGGACGAGCGGGTTTTTCTAACTTTTGAACCGGTGCCCGGAATCGAATTCTGAGGGCACCGATGAAATCGCAGCGCCGGTATTCTCTTAGAAACGCCTCTTTCGGAGTTTTGTTTGCTCGGGTGTGGTTTTTAATTTTCGGGCTTAAAGTTAAGAAATAAAATAATTTTGCGACAACTTTATTTTATTTCACTTAAGCCGCTTGGAAGCCACTTGAAGCCACTTAAAGGAGGCTTGAACTGAGTTGAACTGGATAGGATTCTATCCAGAAATATCCTACCCCCTTGGTAGGATATTTGCGAGGTGGGGCACACACGAGCCCCGCCGTTTCTTTCCGCTAGGAAACGCACCCGTTAAAACCCGTCTTAATGAAAGTCAACTGACGCGTTTCTTAAAATCTTAACAGACCATTTAATTGGGCGGTTTATTTCGTGAATTAAATGGGCTGTTTCTTTCGTTGAATAAATTCAACGAATTGATGGATCGTTTCTTAACCAGTTTTCAAATTCGTTGGCGTAATAATAAAATAAGGCCAACGCTCGACCTCTGGTTACTTGCGCATTGAGAAGATTTGAGAGGACCCTTGTATCTTCTTCTCCATTGCGAAGAACGCGAAGAACGCGAAGAACGTCGAACCCGGAAATCGACGACGCTTCCGTCCGAGACGTTCTTCCCCGCTCCGATCTCCGATCACCGACCGTTGAGGTGAGTGATTTCGGATTTCCTCGCAAGGTTCTTTTCTTTTGGTTTTAAACACAGATTTAATTATTTATAATTTAAATCTGTTGTTCTTGGTCCGTTGAGCTCGCCGACTCAACGCCGGATTCCGCGATGACGCGACGCCTTCCCGCGATGACGCGACGATCCCCCTCTTCCGCGACGAGCTTTTCCGCGAAGAACGCCCGCGCACGACGATCAACGAGGTAGGGATTTATTTTGGGATTTACCCCCCCTTTTTTATTTATTTCCGTGAACGTTCTTTAAAAATTAAAGAACCGGAATCAAAGAAACAATTTTATTTTATTAAAATTGTTGGTTAATGTGTTGAACATTTTATTTTCTCCCGTTGATTATCTCTAACGCGGAGGGTGCGGTCCAAATGAACACGGCCCGACGACCCTCCGCCGTTCTTCGTTTTGTGCGGATTTGGCGGGCGATGACGGAACGTGCCGCAACGGATGTTTGATGATCCCGCAGTAAAGAACGGAACCCGGGAGGAACAACGGCGCATACGGGAAGGAAAACGGGCCACCGGAGCGACTCCGGCGGCCCGCGGAAGCCGGTGGCGGCGCGGGTCGCCGGTGCAGCAGCGCCGGCGGCCGGAGGCGGCGGCACCCCGCGGGGTTGTCACGCGGCACCCCGCGGGTGTCCAGGGCGACACCCCGTGGGTGCCGCAGGGTTGTCACACGGCACCCCGCGGGTGTCCAGGGCGGCACCCCGCGGGTGTCGCGGGGTTGTCACGCGGCGCGTCCGGCTGTCTGGCCGACACCCCGCGGGTGCCGCGAGGGTGTCACGCGTGGCGGCGGCTTTCCCCCGCGTCGGCCGCTCAGCCGAGCCGAGCCGGACCGGCCCTGGCCGGGCCGGGCCGGGCCAACCGGGTCGGACCCGACCCAGTTCGGGCCAACCAGGGGGGGTCAGGCCGGGTCGGCCCAGGCCCGGACCCCCCGTCTTCGGACGACTTTCGTTCAAACGCCCGTAACTTGAGCTACGGGCCTCCAAACGACTCGCCGTCAGCGGTAACGCAATCCTTGGAGTGAGTCGGTCGTTTCGGTTTATTGCACTCAAAGTTTCGGAATACTTTGGGTTCGGCCGGGTTGGTTCGTACACGAAACCAACCGGGCCCTCGGAGCGGAAACGCTCATATCTTGAGCTACGGATGTCCGATTGACGCGCCGTCTATTGCGTTGAGTTCCTCTTGATGAGACGGAACTTTTGGCATCCTCCGCCCGAGTTTTGGATGCAGATGGATAGTGGCCGGGTTGGATCGCACTGAAATCCAACCGGGCCCCTGGAACGGAAAAGCTGATATCTTTCAGACCAGACGTCCATTTGACGAACCGTCAGCGGCATTGGTGATCACATTAAAAAATGGTCCCTATGAGTATACCCTGTGAGTGTTCGGGGTATAGTTGAGTTACGGCCGGATTGGTTCGCTCACGAAACCAACCGGGCCCCTGGGACGAAAAGGCTAATAACTCACAGACCGGGCGTCCGATTGACGCGCCGTCTGTTGCGTTGAGACCCCTATGACGAGGTGGTCCTTCGAGATACTTCCTTTCGGGACTTTGTGATACTTGGAGTATCGACCAGTAGCTCGTGGAGCGGACCCTCCCGGAGACGAGCGGGCGGAGCACGGAGACCGTGTAGCTGACTGAGACCCGACGACTGCTGATCGAACGACTTGGTGTGTGACAGAGGTGCGCTTGGTTGTAGCGGCACATGGGAGAACTTGGTTGTAGCGGAAGACCCATGACAGAGGTGCGCTTGGTTGTAGCGGCACATGAGAGCGCTTGGTTGTAACGGCAGACCCACGACAGAGGTGCGCTTGGTTGTAGCGGCACATGGGAGCGCTTGGTTGTAGCGGCACATGGGAGCGCTTGGTTGTAGCGGCAGACCCACGACAGAGGTGCGCTTGGTTGTAGCGGCACATGGGAGCGCTTGGTTGTAGCGGCAGACCCACGACAGAGGTGCGCTTGGTTGTAGCGGCACATGGGAGCGCTTGGTTGTAGCGGCAGACCCACGTCAGAGGTGCGCTTGGTTGTAGCGGCACATGGGAGCGCTTGGTGGTAGCAGCTGGCCCGCATTACTCGATAGGTGGAGTACTACAGCAGTCTTAAGTTAGTGGGCAGTACCTCGGAGTTGTGACAGGACCATTGTACACTCCAGAGACGGAGCTCTTCAGCAGTTACGGTTTCGATGATGAAAATCCTGGTTTGAGCTGAGACTTTTGACCTTGTGTTTGCCTCATGATTGAGATGAGTTACTTGATAACTTAGGTATATGTATGGGTATATATCTAAGTAGAGGTTATCTGTTAAGATCTTCTTGTGGTTATCTTTGTTGGTTTTAGTGAGACCTTGAGGGTCTCGGGGTCCCTGCTGAGTATCGTTATACTCACCCCTGCACGGGCTATGCCCGCACTACGTTGTGTTGGTTGCAGACGACGGACATCGTTGATCGTGGCTGAGGCTTGCAGAGCGAGACGGTACCTGGAGGTGGACCACTAGGCGTGACGTGCTCGGAGCGAACGGTGGGACCCGAGGAGCATTGGAGCTATCTGTACCCACCCTTCAGGTGGGATTTCCAGTGGACAGCTCGGTGTAGCGGCTTTTACTTTACAGTTGCTGTTTTCCCTTTCGAGTTGTACTTTACTTTCAGTTGGGTTTGTATACTGGCCCATTTACTTTTCCGCACTTCATTTGTACTATGTTTTTACTTAGTGTTTACTTTTCTGCTTGCTTACTCTGTGGTGCTTGTTTACTTTACAAAGGCAATGCCTTCCCTTTTTACCGGGATTTTCGCCTTGGTGCTAGTCGCCAGCCCCTGGCCTATGGAAGGCGGGCTTGGGGTAGTCACGGCATGGGCCCCGAGGACGGGTCGTGACACAAGTGTTAAGGAAATCCAAGTCAGGATTTCAGGATCGGGGAGTCTACTCAACAGATCAAGGAACTGTAAGCTCACAGTTGGCAAAGACCTGCCTACCTAAATACCTTTAAATAGCTTGACCAACCCTTGTTGGGGTTATGTGAAGGGGAATATAGATCCTTGCCACTATAATTTCATCACAACTGGATATTCCGAGTTCAATGGTGAGGGCCATTGGGACTTGATAAAATAGTGGGAGAATTAATAAATTCATTTATTATTTTTCATAAAATGTAATCAAAAGGTACTGATAAATATGCTATTTTAATTTATAGAATCAATATGAAAAACTCGCCAACCACATTTTCTCTGTGATCAATTCTGGATAAAGATAATATCCTCACCGGAAGTAACTTTTAGGAATGGTTTAGGATCCTTCGGGTTATCCTATGCCATGAACGAAAGTTTTATGTGATGGAGTCCTCACTTCCTAATTTGCCTGCCCAAGGGGTGAGTGATGAAGATTTCCTGGTCTATGATAAACATTTGATCGATGCACTCGACGTTCAATGTTTGATGTTGTCATCAATGTATAGTGAGCTCATGTAGTCTCATGAAGACATGGATTCCTATAGCATGCTCGAGCACCTCCATGGTCTATACCAAGAGAGAGAAATATAGTAAAGGTTTGAGATCTCCAAGGATCTATTTCAGAGCAATCTTGGAGAGGGTGCCCCAACTGGGCCTCACGTAGTCAAACTCATTGGCTACATTGAGCGTTTGGAGTTTCTAGGGTTTAAAATCCCTGAAGAACTAGGTACCGATCTCATTCTTGCATCACTCGCCCATATCTTCTCTAACTTTGTTGTAAATTTCAACATGAACAACATTGAGAAGTCTCTATCTGATCTTCTTATCCTCATTCGCCAAGTGGACAATGATATGAAGCGTGGAAAGCCTTATTTCCTTATGGTGAATAAAAGGAAAGGGAAGGCGAAGATATTTAAGCCCAAAGCTTCTTCAAGGCCTTCTAAGAAAAGGAAGATCAAAGGGGAGGCAAGAGAATAGGAGGTTGTTTGTTTCATATGTGGAAAGAAGGGCCACTAGAAGAAAAAATGCACCCAGCCAAGGAAGTAAGGGGAAGCTTCAGGTGAATTTTTTATCGAATGAAATATATTTATTTCTACCAATTGGGTATTAAATACTGCTTGTGGTTCTCACATCTATATCCAAATACATGAACCAAGTAGATTTAGAAATATTGACCGAGGTTAGGTGGATCTATGAGCATCCAACGAAGCCAGACTCGCTGTTGTAGCTGTCGGAGACTACCACCTCACATTGCCTACTGGTATGGTCTTGGTATTAAAAGGATGTTATTATGTACCCTTTGTAACCAAAAACATTATTTCAATATCCAGATTAGATACTGATGGATTCATCTTCAAGTTTGGAAATGAATGTTTTTACTTTTATAAAGTTAGCATTTGTTTTGGTATGGAACATTTATATAACGACCTTTATGTGTTAGAATACACAAACAAAGTAATGGAAATTGATGACAAAGTTAATTCACATGACTCATACCACACCCAACTTTGGCATCACCAGTTAGGTCATGTCAATGAGAAACATTCGACAAAATTACATCAAGATGGGTATTTATATTCTTTCGAACTAAAACCACTTGGTGTATGTCATGCATGTCTACAAGGAAAAATGACCAAAGCCCCATTTAGTGGGAAAGGTGAAAGGACTAAAGAGATTCTAGAATTAGTTCACACAGATGTGTGTGGACCATTTCTAGTTGAAGCAAGGGGTGGGTTCTTGTACTTCATAACTTTTACTAATGATTTTAGTAGATATGGATATATTTACTTAATGAGGTATAAGTCAGATTCTTTTGATCGGTTCAAAGAATACAAGAATTAAGTTGAGAACCAGCTTGGTAAGAAGATTAAGAAACTCCTCTCAGATAGAGGAGAAGAATATCTTAATCAGGACTTCATTGATTTATTACGGGAGTTTGGGATTCTATCTCAACTCACTCCTCCTTACACGCCATAGTGGAATAGTGTAAGTGAAAGGAGGAACTACACCCTGTTGGACATGGTGAGATCAATGATGAGTCATGCGAGTCTTCCATTATCCTTTTGGGGATATGCGTTACAAACAACAAAACACATACTAAACCAAGTACCAACTAAATCGATAAATGGTATTTCATACAAATTATGGAGTGGATGCAAATCCATGTTATCAAATTTACATGTGTGGGGTAGAGAAGAATTTGTTAAGGCCTCTTCTGGTAACAAGCTTGCACCCCGAGGCACAAAGTGTACCTTTATAGGATATCCCAAGGAAACAAGGCGATATTACCTATAAAACCCCTTAGATAAAAAGTTTACAATGGAAAGACACACCATATTCCTTGAGAGGGAGAAAATCTCCAAAAGAGATAGTGGGAGAGAGATAGATTTTGATGAAGTCAAGGATCAAGATACACATGAGTTGGTATAAGAACAGATTCCATAAATCCCCATGGAAGAACAATCTGTTCCAGAGACACGAGAACTGCATAGGAGCATGAGAGAGGTGAGAGAACCAGAACTATATGGTTTTCTTGTCACTGAGGATGGTGACTCGTTATTGGTTGACAATGATGATCCTCTTTCCTACAAGGAAGCAGTTGAAGGCACAAACGTTGCCAAGTGGAAAGAAGCCATGAATTCTGAAATGGATTCCATGTACCAAAACCAAGTCTGGATTTTGGTAGATCCTCCAGTTGATGTAACACCTGTTGGTAATAAATGGGTATTCAAGAAGAAACTGGACATAGAGGGACAATTCAGCACCTATAAGGCATGACTGGTTGCAAAAGGTTTTAGATAGAATCAAGTAATTGACTATGATGAAACCTTTTCATCAGTTGCGATGTTGAAATCCACCAGAATCCTATTGGCCATTGCCGCTTACCATGACTATGAAATTTGGAAAATGGATGTCAAAACAAAATTCCTTAATGGGAACCTCCAGGAAGATGTCTACATGACACAACCTGAAGGGTTTGTGACTCCAAATGATGCCAACAAGGTATGAAAGTTGCAGAAATCCATTTATGGATTAAAGAAAGCATCAAGGTCATGGAACATTCATTTTGATGAAGACGTAATGGAATTTGGATTTATTAAGAACGAATGTGAGCTTTGTGTATACAAAAGGTTTAGTGGAAGTGTAGTCGTTTTTCTAATAGTATATGTTGATGACATATTACTAATTGGAAATGAAGTACCTGTCTTACAGTCAGTTAAGGTGTGGTTGGATAAATTCTTCTCTATGAAAGACTTGGGTGAGGCGACATATATTCTTGGGATCAAGATCCATCGTGATAGATCCAACATAATGCTAGTTCTAAGTCAAATTATATACATTGACAAGATACTAAGGAGATTTAGTATGTAAGAGTTCAAGAGGGGATTGTTTCTAGTGTCACATGGCATTCATCTTTCCAAGAAAATGTGTCCTAAAAACATGAGGAAAGAAACAAAATGGCAAGGATCCCTTACGCATCCGTGATTGGGTCAGTCATGTATGTTATGCTATGTACAAGGCTAGATGTTGCTTACGCATTAAGTGTAGTAGGCAGATATCAAGCTGATCCAGAAGACCGCCATTGGATGGCAGTCAAGACTATCCTTAAGTATCTGAGGCGTACTAAGGATATGTTCCTGGTTTATGGAGGATATGAGGAACTAGTCATCAGAGGACATGTAGATGATAGTTTCTAGACTGATCAAGATGACAAGAAGTCGCAGACTGAATACATATTCAGTTTGAATGGAGGTGCAGTGATCTAGAAGAGGTCAAAGTAAGGTGTGGTCACAGATTCTACAGTAGAGTCTGAGTATATCACAGCTTCTGAGGTAGCTAAAGAAACAGTATGGATGTGAAACCTCATCCAAGAGTTGGATGTAGTACCTAGCGGTAAAGATCCTATCACACTCTATTGTGATAATACTGCAGCAGTGGAACTTGCAAAAGTACTAAGATCACATCAGCGGACAAAGCACATACTTTGGAAGTATCATCTCTTGAGGGATTTTTCTCAGGGAGGTGAAGTTGCAGTGAGCAGTATTTCCATGGAAGAAAACATAGTGGACCCCTTGACTAAAACCTTGACTCATCAGAAACATGATCATCATGTGAGGTCTAGAGGACTAAAATTCATAGGCAGTTGGCTCTAGTCCAAGTGGGAGTTTTTTAGGGTTGGTGTCCTGAGAACCAACTGTTTATACTTTGATTACATGAATGTACACTTATTATATATTGTTCATTGTTCTTCATGACTATAATATAATAATGTCTTGGAATATTTGTTGTATTAATAAGGTCATGGCAGATCCATGCTATGATGAGAACCTTAAAATTATATAACAAAATTCTTAAATAAAGTTATACGATTGGATGACATACTATGATAGGAAACATGGTATACAGATCGTCATGTGAGAGTACTCGTAAGAAGATGAGAATCTCTCTCATGGAGTTCACACTTGGTAATATCCAAGATGGGAGATTATGAGAACAGACTCGCCAGTAGAAATTCCGTATGTCTTGGTATCATCATACATTGCTATCTACAAGTGTGTTTAATGGTCCTTAGATGGGAAGATTATCATTAACTCATTTCATGACTTGCACAATTAGATTTGCTGATGAAAACCATCACGAAGACAGTTGGCGGGAAGTGGGGTACGTTGGGTGCATCACGAATGACATGTTGTTAATGGATAATTTGAGGAAGGATTTGTCCCTTCCATATTTATGGAAGTAGATATCTTGGGCCCTTTTATTGAAATATAACCGTCGCTCAAATTCTATGGCCATGGTGCCACGATGATTTTATTTCTAGAAGTCAAAGAATGACAGATCAAGCATATATGTTTATGACACTTCTATGAAACATTCTTGATGAGATATTGAGACAAAGAGATTAAATTACACGGTAAGCATTCATATGAGGTGACACGTCAATGCGGTGTCAACTTCTTTCTCTTGGGTGCCTTGACCCATTGCTAGACAGTAATCTTGGACTTTAGGAAAGCCCACCCAATGCCAATGAGAAAGAGGCCTAGAGGGTCACATACTAAGTGTATCCAAGTATCTCAAGTAGAATAAAGATTATTCCTGTATGTGGTTTAATAATTATTCAAGGAAGCCTAAATCGTTTTAATGTTGGAGGAAGAATAAAATGAAAAACAATATATACATGTCGTGTACATTGAATGTACATGCCGTGTAGTTTTCATTTTAGAAAGGAAATGAAAAATGAAAACAAGATATACACGCCATGTACATTGAATGTACACGCCGTGTAGTTTTCAATGAAAAATGAGTACACACCGTGTATTAATGATTACATGCTGTGTAGTTTTTTCAGTAGGGATTTTGAGAAAATAATATCATTTTATTAAATGATATTTATTATAATCAGCGTGGTCGCATGTCAAGGAATTAATGATTCGACATGGGGTTTTCAATAAGAGTTAATGAAATAAATAAAATACATAATGCGTTTATTTATTATCACAAATCTATAACCTCAAACTCGATTATAAATATCCTCACAACCCCAACACTTTTTTTTAAGAATCATTGTGCACAACAATTCTAGAGAATTATATCAAGACTGAAAGAACTCTGTCCTCTAAGAACGCTCTCAAGACCTAGAGAGACCCACCTCCATCAGATCAAGGTGATCTAAGGCGGAAAATGCAAGCAAAGGCTTCTCCACGCTAGCTCCCAAAGATTCCTTTGGCTATGTCTATAGATACGTGGTGCATGTGTGGATCACCGCTAGAGGAAGTCTACACTTGGCTTTTGCGACGCAACGATGAATCACATCGTAACGTGATCAAAATTATCAATGAAGAAAGAAATCCATAAAAGGTACTTCTTGTCAATTAATTAAATTAATTATAATCAACCTGTGATGATCCTCCTTTGTGGTTCCGAGACTATTCTTATTCTTTGTCTATTTCTATGATTCGATCCGTGGAGTCTGGTGTTTATCGTCGTATTGATCCTGGATTGATCATTACTAATGAAAACAATCCAAGTGGGCACATCCAACCACGAAATTTCACTACGCCCAAGACCTTCACACCCAATAATCAAACCATAGAACACTTTAATGAAAGCAAGATAGCAAGATAAAATCATATAATAATGTAAAATCATGGAACCACCTACCTCAATCTTGGAAACTTCTAAAAATTGGTACGAAACCACAATAACACCTTCAAAATGCCCTAACAAGGAAATATTCAATAAAAAACTTCAAGATATTACTCAAAGTCACAATATCGTACCAAAATTAGGTCACACAACCCACCGAAAAACAAAAACCCAAAAGAGAAGGAGTAGAAACCCTAGAAGAAGGAATAAACCATGATAAAAATCACTTGATGTTTCCATGAATAATACACACCAAATTCACAAAAAGGAGGGAGCCCAAGGGAGACAAGAGGAGGATAGTGAGGCACCTAGGGTTGGGGAGGTTAAATGGACTAAGATTGATGGGATTTGGGGCTAAAATCAGGGAGAGAGAAAAATAAAAACCCAATTTTCAATGAACTGGATTGGCTGCATAGTTTTCTCACATGGTTTACCAAACAGTGCATAAACCATTCACCCCATACTTTCTAAGAGTAACATGATTCATGATTATCCCCCATGTTTTATAAACCATGTGCTAACCATGCGATTAAACTCTATCCAAAAAATGACACCTTGGAACATGGTTTCTTAGGAAAGGCACACAATTTCCCATAGTTGTGAACACATTGTGTGCCACCCCCTTCCAAGGACAAATTTTCCATTTTTCATAAAAAAATCAAGGGGTAAACCCATGGTAAAGCACTAGGCTGAAAATAAACAAAGGGAGTACCTCAAAATTCAAACATGTCACACCCAAAACTCGAGGGAAAAATCAAGATCCAAATTTGATCCAGAATGAAAGACGGAAACAAAATCTCAGGCGTGACATCCAATTTATTGGGTAATGTTATAGTCTCATGAGATATCATGTATGGGATTAGGGAGTAAACCTAATCCATTATGGGACTTTTTCCACTGTGTAATATTGTCTAGGAAGTTATCCTTGACTCTTGTTTATGTCATGTTATATGTTTCTGCCACATTTCTTATGTTACCATGATATTATGATACCATGGTATTTATATTATGATTCCATGTGATTACTCATGTTACTTCTATTTTATGATATCATGTTATATCTATGAATCACAAGTTATGTTTCCTTATCATATTTATTCCCTTACTGGGATTTCTAGATCACCCCATTCTTCTATGTATTCCCCAGGTTATGCTATGCAGTTTTATGATCTCAAATGGGTTTAGGTTTTCACTATGGTAAATAAAAAAATAGGGATACCATGTTTTAGTTCCTTTGATATATTATGAACCTAGTCTTCCAAATACACTAGGCATTACAATGGGTTGTAATTAATGGATGTTTATGTTAGTGTAAAAGGATTAGGTATCTATAGTTGGTATTAGAGAAAAGGTTTAGTTAACCTTTATAAACTAGGATGAGAAAAACTTACTGAGAACCATAAGGATAAGTAAAATAATAATACTAAGTATAGAAAAATATCTTGGAATCTTGGTGAAGTATAGTGTGAGTGGTTTTTGAGTAATTACATCTATTTCTAGATACTAAAAGTGGACATAGTTATATCACATACGTACCTAGGGGAAATAAATCTAAAAAAGGCACATCAAGCTTGATTTTAGTGTTATCTATTACATGAAAATGAGCCTTACTATGCACCTGGTTTGAAACTCCTAGGTGATATGTTTTGGAAACTCACAAACTCTTTAAAAACCATTATAAAGGAATTTAATTAATTATTAGGTTAGAAAACCTAATAATAATAATTACCATGGATAAATTAGATTGAAACCTAGAGACCCATAATTCAGGATATACTTATCATTTATAAGTAATTCCATCTAAGCTTATAATTTTTCCTTTGGTATAAAAATTCATTCTCATCTTGTTTATTTTAATATTTTAAGTCAATGGTGGGGAATTAGAGAAATAATACTAACAACCAATGTGATGGTAAATATAATTATTTAACTAATGAGATACTGAACCTAATGGGAATGGTAGTTAGACATCTTATGATTATGAAAAATAAGTTATCTAGAATTATGATCAATAATCGGAACATAGTTGAATTCCCAAACACATCAAAGAAGAGAAGGATGATATCTCATGAAAGTTAAAGTGTTAAATATGATAAATAAAAGAATATTTGGCCTACTACATGTCAAGAATTTGAGAAGAAGCACCTATAATAATATCTCAAATGGAGGGGAAGATTTTTTTAATGTGGAAATAAAGGGAATTGAGTAATGAATTTCCAAGGAATTTGATGTATTATTTGTGGGGAACTTGGGAATTATCTGATTAAATGACCTAAACTAAGGCTTAGACCCTAAAAAAATGAATGAACTATGTTATACTAACCATTTAGGTGAATTATTTACATATGGGGATAGAATAATTATTATGTATATGTATTTTTATCAATGGAATTTTGGTTATAAGAATCATGAAACTTATAAGGATCATTATGTAGTATTTTTTAAGGATTTTAAAGACTAAATTTAATGGTAATAATAAACTATAAAGCTTATTTAATGGTGTAAGGTGATATTTTATGGAAAAGAATAAGTTTTATAGAAAACCTTGGTGCTGAAAAAGTTATTTGATTATTAATGTTATTTTGAGGATTTTCATCATATTTTGGATAACATTATAGGATAATAACGAATTATGAATATTATTATCACATAATTTTTTCCATAGTTTTAGAAAAAGTATAACCCACAAGCCGAGTGATAAACCATCACATCTGAAAAGACTAAGGATCTTGAACCCACAACTGAAGGATGATAAGGGTGCAATGCCTCCCATTGGCCTATATGATGTACTAGTTAGTATAACATTGTTTTTAATTAAATTATTTGGTGGATAAATATTAATTTAATTTTGAGAAACATATTATAGGATCAAATCTTTTTTATTTTTTTGTATTTTGAGGTGTTTAATTATATTTTGGGAAACATTGTATTGGGTTAATATATATATATATAACCTCTAGGTTTAATGTAAAAGATTATTTGGGAAGAATTCTATCATGTTTTTAGAGATGTAAGTTGAAAGGGTATGAGATAACTTTTGAGGTTAAAACCTTCTCTCATGTTTAGGTTATTGATTTTATTTGGGATATAATGTTATTTATTTAAGGAATAATCTATATTAAACCTTTGGTTTCATTGTTGAATTTTGAATTTTGAATATTAATATATTTATATTTATTTGGTTATTATCTTACTTTTTACTAACCATTTTGGTTTTAATAAATATAAGAGTAATATATTGTTACTATTTTATAGATCTTATGATCTGTTCAAAGTTAATTTTAGTGATTTAGGCACAAAAAAAATTCAAATTGGATATTCATTCCTTAGAGTAAGAGGTGAAGTTGAAAGTTATTGAAACACAACCAAAGGATGAAATTGTGTTTATAAAAGGATATTAGGTAAGTATTTTTTTTGTGTTCTCTATATTAATAGTAACATAACCCATCAACTCTAGGTAATGGATCTTGAAACAAAAATGTCATCCTATTACCTTCAAATCCAATGAATCAATGGTATTTTAACTCATCACATATTTATGGTTTTGTGGATGTTTAATTTCTCATGATAATTCAATTTATTGTGATCAATGATCTATACCACTCTCAATAATTATTTACACTTTTATTATATGCATATATCTTTACTTTCCACCAATATTCTAGTATGTGGAAACCTAGTTATGTGATGACTTTTGTATTTCCCTTTACCTCTTTTTAAGAGAAAGTTTTATTAACCCTTTTTACGATGTGGGTTTTTCCACAAAGAAAATTTCAAATTTCAGACTCTTGATTACTGAGAATAAGTTAAAATTGTTAGGGCACAATTTATTTAAGGGGGTATAATGTCAATGTTTAGGTGGTAGATGTGAGGTTTATTATAAGCATAAATTTCTAAAATGAAAAAAATGAAAAAATTTCTTTGAAAAAAAGAAAAAAGAGAGTATAAAAGTGGATAAAAATTCAAGAGGGTTCAATAACTATTTATTAAACTTAAATTGATCATTATATTTACCAATATTCAAATTCCAAATTAATAAAATCAAACAATTTTCAATGTCAAATCAAATTTTCAAAAATCCACATAAAATATCAATTTAATTTATCAAATTTTAAATAAACAATCAAATTATGATTTTTACTTTTTACCTTTTGAAATGTATGGAAACTTATCTTCTCATTTATTCAAGTTCCTCAATTAATTATTATTCAACATTACAAATCATGATTTACTTCTATTTTGAAACTTTTAAATCATCACTCATGACAAAATTCAAGTAGATTTATACTCATATCATTAGAACATGATCCTTATCTATAGGGTTGTAAATTATCTATTTTCTCCACTTTGTAAAGATAAAAAGAACATAAAATCATGAGTTATTTTTATAAGAGTTTCAAATGAATCTAAGTATTAAGGTATATAGTAATTGATGTTTAAAAAATTAAGGCTCAAGGAGGAGGTTTATCTCTTAAATTGTAAATAATGATATAAAAAGTGAAAGTGTAATGAAATTATCCCCTTTAAATTAGAAACTTCCAAACTTACCCCAAATATCAAAGTAAATATCATGAATAATTTAATCATAATGAATGATTAGTGTAACCTCTTGAATTGTTATATAATTTCATACTCTTTTTTTTTATTTTTTTCAAATATTTTTTTCTTTTTTTTTATTTTTAAAAATTCATGCTTAGAAAAAATCTCACATCCAACACCTAACTACATATGATAAAAATAATAGGTCAATTAATGGTGTTTTTTGGTTTTCTCAAATCATAACCCATTTTTTTTACATTTTTTATTACTTTTTTCACTTTCTTTTTTTTCAAGAGGGGTAAAATAATAAAGAGTACAATGAATGAATCAAATTACCTTTCTTATTACCCATAGTATCACCCACACACTTATTACTCATAATATAAATCATCAATTCTTCCATGATTCCCTTCACCTCACACTTAAAATTTAAAATACCATGAAATTACTAAGGGTATGGTAAGAATGGATAAAAATAGCTTGTAACATGGCTCATTATTAACTAGGTAATTCATGGTTTCTATGGTTTAAACAAGGATTAATGTAAAGGTGGTATTTTAAGGATAATGTATTTTCAAAATATTCATCAATAATTTTAAATGTGTTTCTTCACAATCATAGCTTTTACAAGTTTGAATTCAAGTTTTGGTCACTGAAATGTCTCGAGATTACTCAAGAAATATGATCAAGATTAAATAGGAATCAATTAGTCTAGAAATACTCTTAGGAATGTAAATGTGATATTTGAAAATCACTCAAGGCGTGAATAATAAAAAAAATGTACATGAATTTAAGAAATTAAGAGTATGAAATTTTTTTAGGTAAATTTAATTTACATGAATCAACTAATTACCTCAAATCATGATTCCTCATTTTATTATTCATGTTTCACTTTAATTATTAAATTTTAAATTTTCATTATTAAATTTTATTTGCATTGAAATCTAAAACATGATACCACCATGCTTCTAAGAACTCATTTCTCTTAGATAAGTCAAATATATCATAAATTCAAGTGTACGAATGCATTTTTTTAGTTTAAAACAACCATTGTAAATTCTAATTCACACATATTTATAGAACATGAAGGAAGTTGAAAACATCAATAATGATAGAATAAACTCCCTATTCCCATGTATATTCAACTACATTCTCATTTCATGGGGTTTCCTATTGACTTATTTTATGATGGTCCTGTAAAAAAACTCACACCAGTGTAAGAATTATTTTATTAAAGATCAATAGAAGAAGGGAAGAGGTGACCAAATCCTAACTCCTAGAAAAAATAG